>CM073769.1:31157489-31750077 GCA_037158775.1 Hetaerina titia
ATCCATCTCTCGAAAATTCAAAATGATTTATGTACATCTACATCTATTTGGTACCCTGTAAACCGTTGATAGGGAGTTTGGTTGGCGGTGATTCCATACCAGGTATGAAACATCAATATCAAATTCTGCTTAAATGGAGTCACCATTGAAAAAGCAAATTTAAAATAATGAAATAGAAGAAAAAGGGTAATGGCGGGATCATATTTACAATAATCACCGAGGAATAGGAAAACATTTTCTATTTAATCTTTTAACTTTTTTATATGATGAATATATATGCATGAATATGAAATGGAACTTAGTTTAATTTTTCATATCATTCTTCCTTGTTTACATCGGTTAATACGGAAATGAATGTTGGTGAGTCCAGGGGCTAATTTGTCTCACGTAAACACACAAAACGACTAATTATGTGGGTTAATACCGTGTAGAATTCACTGCAATATTTCCTCTCAACCCTAATACACCCAGGCTCAGTTTTATAATATGTGCCAAACCAATGTGTGAATAGCGCACCCGGTGCACGCGCCATGGCGTCATAAATCGCTTTACGAAAATGCGGCAATTACTTCGACAATAATTTAGAAAACTAGGTCAGGAGGCCGATGCATTTTCATTACTAAAAACTTTGTTCGAAAAGAAAACCTCAATTAGGGCTGTTTTCACCGAACCGATTGCAGCCTGAGCAATTTACGCGGCAAATATTTTTGAAATTCTCTTTCGCTGCGATCCCAAGCTTATAAGTGGTTGCGGCACTTGTGTGCAGGTCATAGAAGACTCGGTCGCTGCCTCTGCTACGACAAGAGAATTCTGGTGTGATAAACGTACGTTGGTGGGCGGTGGAGGAACTATGAGCGAAGGTTCCTGATGTGGGGCCAGGACACGAAACTGCTCCCGCAAAGCCCAACATCGAGTATCGAGCACGCTTCCATCATCCCCATGGGAGGGAGGAGGAAGCACAAAAGTAAGATGGGGGGAGTGAGGGAGGAGATGGGAGGAGATAAGTTGGTTTTGGGGTGGATTGAGGTGACCTTTCGTGAGGGCGTAAGAATGAAGGCTGGCGGGCGGTCTTAACGGGGTAGGGAAGGAGACTTTTAGGTTACGGACGAACTGGAATTGTATAATGGTAATTTTCCAAGGACGTGCCCGCAGGAACCTACCGTTAAGTTGCTTTGGCGTTAGGCACTTTTGGATTGAGAATAGCCTTCGTCCCTGACCTCACCCCTTCGACTTCCTCAAACTCTGCCGTAATCTCACCATCACCTGACTTTCAACACTTAAAAGGCCTGAATCCGATTAATACCGCAAAGGCTATTCCTTTGGAAGCAGAGAGGGAGTTCTTTATAGTGGGGATCTTTATAGATATCGTTGTTTACACATTCGAAATCAGATCGATATCGCCGTGAGAAGGTTAAATATAAACAAATACACCACTGTGAAATAAACATTTACTGAACTGTGAATCCATAATTTTATATGGAATCTGTCAAAAATTTTCAATGAATTATTTATTGTAACAACTCCAAAAATTTGTTAAATGCTTCAGTCATTTATTAAATTGATTTGTACCCATTTGCCAAGTATTACGATAGTATCACGAGCCAAACTTTAAAGTGCTAAAATAATAATCGATGACTCCGAATATTCTTATCGTAAAATGAAAAAGGCGAAGTATGAAGTATGGCGAAGGTACTTGGATAAGTGCATTCTTGTTAAGGTAGGAGTGTTAGGCTTTGACGAATTCATCATTCGTTCGACGCTATAAAGGCAAAATGATGTTCATCTTTGCACCGCAAAATACACTATTACGGATCGAACTTTTCAAATAAAATTGCAGGATTGCACCGAGCGGTGGTTTTCATTGAAACGAAATAGCTCTCTGAAATCAAATGATTTCGACAACCAACCAACGCGATGAAAACGCTTAGAGAAATAGAAGATTTTCCTGACAAAAGAAATCTTTCTAGCTTTCCCTTATGAAGGCTTATCAGTTCCATTGTACAACATTGAGAAAACAATAGTCCTTTCTTGCTTAGCAAAATGCTTCCGCCGTTGAGAGTTTATATCCGCCACGGTCGAGCGAAAACGGCTCTTTCTGAGGATCCCCATGCCACTTGAAACCAGGATAGATCGGAGGATTATGATGGTTATGCAATTCCGAGAGCATACACACATGAAGATAAACGGAATGGTGGGGTCGGTATGAGGAGGGAAACATTCGGTAATGGGGAACTTCTGCGGGCAAGGGTGCCGCCCCTTTCCTCTTATGGGAGGAGGAGAGCGAGAGAGCGAGGAGATTAGGGAGACCGACAACGATATATCACGCCCATGCACATTCGGAAGCCGAAATAATGATCACAAGGCGTACGTATTTCCGTCCATTTAAATTTCAGGCCCGGCGAGCAAGAGAAATCTCATATATTAATCCCGGTTTCCTCCTCCTCTTGAATTTTCGCAAGAGAATTTCCTGTTAACTGGAAGAAGCATGCCTATCAAGTATCTCTTGCGTCAAATACTTCTGCTCGTAAACTCGTTGCCGCTGCTGATTATTAAGAGGTACATCACTAAAGCATTGATGACCACGAGGTGAGTTAATTGTAAATGAGGCTAAGGTCTTTCTCCAATCCCACTCCCCACCACTTTATGGTCGGTGAAATTTTTTTCGAGCGAGGTTTTCCTGAAGCATAAACCTAAGGAAGAGATCTTAATATATCGTAAAAAGGAAACACGACGCGAGTGAATAGCTTAAATGAGCGTGGTTTTATTTTGTTTTATTTATTTGCGTATTTTTTTCTAAATGGCATCAATGGAAGTAAACATTACAAAGCTGAATTGGTGCAATGTAAATAAAAGCTAATCGCATAGTAAAATACTTCAGAGAAGATAATGACTATATTGCTGTTACTTATGTACAACGCGTTTTTAGTAGAACGGATGTGACCAAGGCTCAACATTGTTTTAAATAACGTATATGCTCATTGTCTTTAATTTTTGAACAAAATATATTCAGCAGATGTAACTATAAATAATGCGATTTAATCGAAAAAGGAATGTTAGCTACTATAAAAATTACAATATTTGCATCACTATCCAATCCTAATAACAGCTGAGTATAGCAAGCGTGTAAAGCCTGTAAGAAGGTAGATCGTAAACGTCTCACGTTTTGGTACGTAATTCCCTAGGCATGAAACCAAGGTTTTCGACTTTCTCCCGTGATAATTCATTTAGTCGTAAACACCACTACGAGCCTGAAGAGTCTGACTGCAACGCCAGCGACAGACTTCAAGCAAAACAGATGAATGCGGGATCAACCCGAAAACCTCGGTGACATGAGTACATTGGTAGTTTAATAGACACTTTATAAACAGATTCATGACACAATTGATCAACTGATGAGGAAATACTTAACATGTCCTCTCAAAATTTAGCAATTATATAAATATTTTTAAATAATTTATTATAATAAATTTTTACGTACGTAATGGCATAAAATATTACTTGCATAAGGTCTACTTGGGGAAGTGACATACTCGACGGAAAATATGTAGGCACTTTTATAAAACGCTCAAAACCAGTGTTCCAGTACATTACATGTTGTACCGAGGTGATTAAAGCCATTTACAAGTAAGCGATTGGTCCTCAAATTATTAAACGGCTGTTAAGCATTCAGGGAAAATAATTTTCTGTTTCTCCTCCAACCGCAGGAGCACATTTCGGTTTTCTCTCCATCATGTCCATTCCACCTCACTTCCCAGATTGATCAATGCAAATCGGAAGACATTTGCTCTTTTATTGGCACTTTTTCTGAGAATTATGAGATCCTAATCGCTTTTAACGAAGAGATTTTCCAATAGCCATGAAGACAACAGCTCCGTTTAGCAAAGAAAGCAGCAACAACAAAGGAGACATGTTCCACGGTGATTAAAACAGTCAAACGATAAAACTCTTTTATCTTAATCTGATAGTTTCTTTTATGACTTAGTTCAGCTTCAATTGTTAAAAAAGCAAACTTGAGCGTTCTTTTTCTGAGCGTTCACACACACCACCTACTGCCATAACGTGTACTAGTTTCTCACTCAGCAAGCTCTTCAAAATGTTTTCACTCTCTCAACATCTGTAACGATGTAATTAGAAGGACTATTTACCTCGTCAGGAGATCAATTATTCACGATCAATTAGCGTAGGTTACTTATTTTTCCCAATCCACACATTAACTCATTTGTTTTTTTACTACCTACCGCTTTTTCATTTGCATTAGCAAAGCCACAGTGCTATCAATGGTTTGAAAATTTCTTTGCGTTAACGGGATTTTGACAGAAATATTCTCCGACTGCAGAAATTAATCAGTATGATTTAAATCCGGCATAGTCACTGATACAGTAGCGACACCTATCACCAATATAAAATTCCGAAAACGGCTCTTTTCCATGTTTTTTCACGGCCCAGTTCATCTTTTCATAATTCAAAGTGGAAAATCCGATAGCCTACTTAATATCGTTTCTTTTACCACAGGCATCAAATAATTTTCCGGTAAATGTAAATTTCTTCTGGCATTGCCGATACAAAATGCACGTTTCTCTAATTTACAGAACGGTATCCAAAGAAAATGGTCAATGCACGCATTTTCTATAAGCTTAACACACAAAATGCTTACGCAAGATACTAAATACTTGAACAGACTCGATAATTAAACTTCTATAGGTATAAAAATATATTGATAGATTATTCCGAGGGGAAAGACAAGGTATTGAATTTCGTTGAAATCCCACAGAACATACATAGCAGGGAGAAAATATTACGTCCTCTGATATGTCAAGAAATCCCGATAATGGCGAAGAAAAATGACTAAAATCCATAGAAACTATTAAAAATTAAATATAAAAACCTAAATACCCTTAACTTCGTCCTGCAGATGCACTAAACGGAATCACACACTTATGGTCGTAGTGCGAAGCTTACTGAGCGCATTCGTGTCGTGTCTGACATATCTACATCGACGCAATGCCTTGCAGCTCACAGCAAGGGCCTCGAGTGCCTGGACAACACTATTGAAAAAAAGTACGTCCATGAGAGGAAGAGAAGCTATAATTTGCTCCTGTTTTCCTGAGTGTTTGGTGAGGGTGTGATAAAGAATTGAATCTTCTTGATGGAAATTAATGGTGATTAAATCTATGAAATATAATTTAACTCGCTTCCTCCAAAACCCGATACCTAAGTCCTGAAAAAATACGCCAAATAATTTATAACGAGATGAGGTTTAAAAATCATACTATTTGAAGAAAGTTATTTTAATTTGGCGATTAATAAACTTCTCTGGTAATTTAGAAATCACCTCTTTATTTTAAAATTATTAAATAGCGCAGTAAACTTACGACATAGCTATCAAAACGGAAGTACGTCATGTTAGTAGTGTTTAATCTTATAACATTGCGTCTCTCCGTCATCTCTAACTTCCGTTCAGAGCAACGGGCGCGCGTCTCTGCACCAAGACAGTCACCACTTGACAAGACTAGGGGCGAACCAATTAACGGTCTCAAATGCCACTTCCTCCGCGGCCCCTCCTTCGTCCCTTCTCCACTCCGCCGCCCACGACTACGAGAGAACGCCGTCGTGGGTCACTGTGTCGCGTCGACAGCAACCCAGGGCGACAATAGCGTCAGACGAAACGGAAGACAAATGAAAAAGAAGCCGGGTTAATAAGAGAAATGAACCAGTCCGAAGGTTCCGCCGCGAATCGACAGAAACGGTCACGCTCGGAATATGCTAAGATAAGTTCGGGACTTGTGTACACACAAAATTCATTAATTGGTAACAGTCAAACCTCCACAGGAAAGTTTTTAAAATAAATCAGAAAACTATTACTCATTGTATTCTATTAAACAAAAGGGATGATCAAGCTTTGGTTGTCTTATCAGTCAAGTGGTTATTATCATTATCAAAAGCATCAGAAAATTAGTAACTTGAGAACGAGATGAAGAATTATGTAAACAAAATAAGGGCTATTTCATTTTCGAGAAGGACGAAAGCTAAGTTAAACGTTATCATACGAGAACAAAAACCAGAGCAATTGGAACATTTAACCGATCTTGGGGGTGTTTTGGGTCAACATGGTCGAATTAGTGGGGACATAAGAAGACTAATTGCGTGAGGAAGCTTTCAAAGGAATGAGGAAATTAATGCCAGGGACGAGAAGTAAGGAGGATAAGGAAAGACTAGTGAAAACTTTGATAAAGAGCGTGGTTCGGTGTAACAAGGAAACATGGTCACTGAAGGAATATGATAGGCATAGATTGGAAGATTTTGAGATGTGGTCGTGGAGAAGGGTTGAAAAAGTAAATTGGAGAGAAAGGAAAACAGACAAAGGGCTACTAAGCATGGTTTGGGAGAAGAGAGAATTGTCGTTAGAAATTTGAAAGAGGTAGGAAATATCAACGAATAGCATTTTGACAGGCAATGAATGATATGTTGAAGATTGCAATAGAGGGGAGAACATTAGGTAAGGGAGGAAAAGGGAGGAAAAGGATAGGTATGGTGGAAAGAATGAGAGGAGAAAGAAAATATGCGGAATTGAAGGTTTTATTGCAGATTGGAGTCTGGTTATCTTTAAAGAAAGTTGAATATATGTAGGAATGTCCAGTTTGTGTTCATCCATAACCTACCTAAAAAGGTAGACCTTTCAATATAAAAATGAACAAAGAACTTCTATGCATTGCTTAAAATAAAAAAAAACATGTGACATCCATCATTTTCATGAATTAACTCGGCGAATGTTTTTTTTCAATTAAACTGTAATCTCCCAGGGCAACAGAAAAGTGCTCTAATACAGGTAATAACGGTTGGGCATATGGTATCAATGATGAAGACCGCTGGCTTAATCGTAAAAAAAATTTGAGATTTAACGACTAAACTAACAACAAAAGGCAAATAACAGAAATGTTTTTCCGACTAACTTGATGTTTTTATTTCAAAAGTAAGAGGCTCAGTACGTTTTTTGCAGTTTCTGATAGAGTTTAGCAAACATTAAAAGATCTCTGCTATCCATTCTTACTTCTGATGCCAAATATCCGAAATACACTCGGCGAACCACAGTAGTGAAATATGTAGCACCACTCGTCTCATAATAAAATCAGAAATTGCATTTCCGACCGCAGTAGGGTTATTTTCGGGTCAAAATAAGTCTGGTGTGTTATATTCACCCCATGCCACACACCCTAGCGGTGGCTTGCAGGGTACTAAAACATCAAAGGGAGGCATTCATAAAATATGATCCGACGACAAAAAAGGAGAAACTAGACAATTTATTTTCAATACCAATATAAGTAAGTGTTCTGCAGCATGGAAAAACTTTTGTACGGATTACAAAAAGGGTGTACTGAGGGACGTAAAAAATGGTACTATATTAACTGGATAATAAAACGTTCATTTATAATTAAGAAAACGGTAAGTTAAGTAATCAGGTGGAATATTAATTAAGACACTTCAGTGAAAAGTGTTGGATAAAAATGGCTTAGTCCACCAATATCTTTTTCCGAAGAGCATACGAAGTTATTTTTGCCCTATATTTGTAAATTCCATCGATTGAAGGGCAAATCTGTCGATCTCACTGCAAAGAAATATTCGCAAGTACCTATTACCGATAAAATTGTGATGATAAAATAATCCAGAAGAGATTAAGATTATAGAGAGAGAGAGAAATAGTTAAAGATAATATTCAATCAACTCCATTAAGAAATCCATGTGGTGTACGTAAATTATCACTTTACATACGATGGACAAAAGTCAAAGATTCCCCATAAAATCTCACCGAAATTAAACCGATAGAAAAGATGGCGGAATCTAAAGATTTCTCGAACTTACTAGCAAATAAAATACTCGTGCTAATTATCTTTGAGGAATACCTCTTGAAACTACAACACACATGCAAGGATTCCTATTTTGTATTCTCCACGCTCCGCAGATACGTTCCCCTTGCTCTCATGAATCGGAAATAAATGCTTCGCAGAAAGAGAATTTTTCGCCACTCAAGGATAAAACTGTTTTGCGAAAATGAATTACATTTCGAAATTGAGCACAAGGAAAGTGCTAATTAGGCTAACAAAGCGATGAAAAAGAGCTCGAGGAGCAATATAAGTTGAGGGAAATTTATTCTGTGTTCGGCTACATCCAGCAAATGGGAGTAATTTGTTTCACTTACTGTCCGAATCGACCCATCCACAAACTTGAGGGATTTTTCTAGCGTTAAACGACTCGATTAATTCCACCGTGCAACAAACTATCTCTTACCATCTTTCTCTTTATGCGGGTAGCTCCCTTCGCGAGGACTATGCAGTGTGGATTTTTATTTTCCATAATCGTCCTATACAAGACCTCCCCCCGTTGCGTGCCTCGAAGAAGAAAGTTGATAAAACGAAACCGGAAAAGGTGGTGCATAATTTTTCAACTGCCTGTTGCTACAAAAAAAATGAATGTGCCTTCTTAAGTTGCAGAAGAAAGAAAAAACCCCAAGACCCACCGATACACACGGGGTGATAAACACAATGGTGAAAGCGCATCATCTTAATCGTTCCAAGCCAGCCAAGGAAAAGTGATTTTTTTTGTCATTTAGCCAAGCGCTTAGATCACAGAACGCAAAAGAATTTCAAATCACAATGCATTTGGATGTTAGACATCGAGACCAGAAATAGCAATTATGTGCAGGATTAAATTGTATTTTTCTACATTTTAGTTATCTCAAATTATTAAAACGGATTAATTTAACAAATGTAATTATTTAATAGGATACGAGTTCTTCCGTAATTTTGATATGAAGATGCATGAATTAATACAAAACTTTACGAAGAATGAAGTCGCCGGATTAGTAAATTTAATCGTCTCTACGTACTAATCGTCAAGGAATGTAAAACACGTGCACAGATATAACATAGGTTCCTTTACTTAGGAGAAAGTATCACTTTTTCTTGATTTATTGAAGCAGCTTCCTAAAATAAAACTTTCTAAAGGGACTCCGAAGAGTGGCAATCTCCAGAAGCACTCCACGACATTCATTATTTTTCCAGAAACGCATATAATGTTAAATGAAGTTTCACTTGGTACAAACAGAACCCGAATGAAAAAAGTGTTGAGGTACTACTGACCAAGTCTTGTTCCCTAACGTTACTATTCCAATGTGAGATTTATTCACACACGCTATGGAATTTTTCGATACAGTGAATCCTAAACTTGCACATTTTTAGCAAAGGTTAACAATTTAAAACACCCGCCCATGCGAAGAATACACTTTTAAAATAGGATAATGGTAGGGAAGCTCGGAAGGCAGATCTTGTAGTTTGAAATTATACCTAATGGGTAATAAACTGTTGGGTTTGTCTAGATTTTGCCCCAAAAATTTGGAAAGTTGGGAATGTGAAGAAGTGGATGGCTACGAATGTAAAAAAGAAGACCAATGATCAGAAAGCCAACAAAAAACTATCAACAATCTATCGAGCCCCTCCATTTTAGCGATGGTTAGCGGATGACTGATTATAAAACCAAAAATTGCAGCAAAAACTGGGGCTGTGATTGTGGCTAATAATCGGGGCGTATTCCTTGTTATAAATATTGTGGATCATAACATAAAACCCAGCATATTACTTGCTTGGATTATATGGCCGCTATAACGTGTTATGTTTTGCATGGAACCATTCCATATCTTATCAATTCTTAGAATTCTTCACTGACTAAATTTTATTTCTAAAATACCGAAAAACATTTATTTTATAAACTATTTTTTTCAGCTTTCACACTGTCTGAAACGTTTTAGTTACTGGTCTAAAGATTGTAACTCTTAGACAATAAATCGAGATGTCACACTGGACATTAAATGACTCGAGCCAATGCTCTTTCTTTCGACTAAGCGAAACAAACCCATCAGCGATAGTCGTACATTGTGTGGGGTTTTAATCTCCACGCTTTAAAAACCGTAAACCTCCAACGTGATTCTTCCTTATCCTTAACTTGACCAATTTCCTCATGGGTGAGGGGTGGAAGCGGAAGTCGTTGCCTGCGAGCCCTATATGGACCTGTAGCGAGATAACCCACCTCCGTCCCCTTCCTCCCGCTTTCTTTCCCTCTTGCCATCCTCGCTCCACTGGAGGAAGCTTTCCTTCGCCTCCTACGCGTAATTGCGCTCATACGTAAGGAGTTTCCGGGGTAAGGAGAACCGAGTCCTGAACCTACGCAACGCCCTTCCTCCTCCCCCATTCGACTCGCATATCAAACACAAGGGAATAATGAAACGACAGCGAAGGGTGGAATCTGTTCGAACAAAGCGAAGCAGGCGCCACAATGTACGGCTCAAGTATTTATTATTCTGGTGATATATCCTTCACACCCTCGCCTCGCCTGAGCCAACCTCCACATTTCGGGCGACCAACGAAAACAGTTAACAATAGACGACGCCGCTGTTTATATTTGTGAATGTTTATCAACCATGAGCAACTGTTATCGTTCGAAAAATATATGAACGTCGATTTATCACTCACGAACAGTCTTTCCAAACTTAATTTTTTTTATCCAGCGAATATCATTCAACAGTTTACTAAGCCTAAACAAGGAAGCCCAACGAGAGAACCCAAGCTTACGAAATTTTAAAAATAAGATATATTAAAAGTTTCGCCCTTAGCTATAAATAATGAATACGACAATGTTGGCTTTGTAAACTGTGTACGCTGTCCGTCAAACATTCATAATTTTGATATTTTCGAATGACAGTCTTCAAAAACTTAACACGCAATTATTGATAGAAGAAAAGAGTCCACGAAGGAGGATCAAATTATTAATGACCTAAAACACTTCCAAACTGAAACTTGTATGAAACCTGGGTGCACATTTTCATGAATTTGAATTTCAACTCTTGCTTTAATTAATATGCTAACAAACGATGTAATTATCTAGTTATAGAATAATGGCATATTTCCTTGAGCAGAGAACAATAAGCAACATTCCACAGAGAAGAGAATCTTCTGTCAATGAGAAGAGATGTCCAATTCGCGCCATTTGGTATTCGATTCCTATTTCTCAACATACGAGTCCTTCAATAATCAGGTATTAGTTGTTTATGACTATGCATTTTCACATAATATTTATCAGCCTACGTGTAGAGTGCGACGTCTCATTCTTACTTACAACATACGAAATTCTTTCTTGGAACATTCTTGGGATAATGATTTCAACCGGAATTGGACAGCTGTTCAAGCCTTTCCTGTACACATCACATTAAACATAATACAATGTCCACAGTATTATAGACAATAACTTATAAGAATACAATGGAGCTATCTTCAAAATGCTGTTCCTTGACCACAGGGAAGTCGAAGTTTCGCCGTTTAAATGAACTATTCCCCCGCGTAGATCGAAACCAAATCCGCATAGTACATCCGGAGGAAGAAGTGAACAATAGCTATTCATTAGAAAGGTCAACAGCTCCTGCACAATGGGCAGTGTCGCGGTAATTTAAAAGCTCAGTTGAGAAGCGGAATTCGTGAGGGTATTTCAGTGCAACTGCCATAACTGGAACATCGAGAGACTTAAGGACACACCAACAACTCGGGAATTCGGGCTTAGACTGACTCATCCGAGAGAGATCAAAAGTGAAGGTCAGAAATTAACCTCGGCACACGATAACGTATCGCATTCCCGAGTGAATTGGTTTAATGGCATTCGCTGACATCTCTATCTTACGCCCATAGAAGGCAATGGAGGACGACGCGAGTGATTCACGGCATGAGATAAGGGGAGACTTACTGGAGTTCTAGTAACTTCCGATCTACTGCTTTACGCTGCGCTTCTGTTTCAGCGTGACGTTTTTTTAAACCCTTTCTGGCAGGGATGCATAATTCGTTCGAGGCTCGTCATTTCATTCACAAAATAAATTTCCTTCGACACTTTGAACTTTATATAATTTTCAGCAGCTTTTTTCCTCGTGTTTCGCAACTCACGAACATATAAACAGTAATTGCCTCTAGAACTGAAGTACTATTTGAGAAGTAATTAGTAATATGCTAAAACGCTATACCAAGCATTGAGCTTCATGAATAGTTAAAAATTTCAAAACATAGCAAACGAATAGTTATCTTTCAAATACAACGTTTCTCTTTGAATAAAATACATATCATTGTAAAAATAGAGTAGGTAAACAATACCAGCCCGTCCCTTAAAAAGTTAATAACTTAAAAACCCAAGACTTATCATACTTGCGTGGACGGCAAGCTGAAGTACGCGGACAGTAAAGCACTAAGTCTTCACCACTATCTCCCCGGAATACGCAGCCTCCAACTTAAACTTGGTGTTTTTGACTCCAAAAACAGTCGAGCCTCACTGTAGCGTGCGATTTGGCACTGTTATGTGCATATGTGCTGGGTAGCACTCTGGGCCTCTGTAAACTCGGGAAAATAATGCATGAGGTGAGAGAATTAATGAACTGAGAGAGGTTATCTTAGTGAATTATTTAGATCCCAACACTTCCAAGGTCGCTCACTGCTCATAAAAAGAAGTTGAAGAATTTACACGTCCAGAACATTTAAAGTATTTACTCAGCCGGGACGTGCAAGATGTTTGAACAATACAGACTGTGACGCGGTAAGTCTCAGAAGATTTTGTTCGAAAAGAGAGTGACACATTTACGTACTAAAGTTACATTTTTCATTTTGATATGTATATCGTTCCTTCTTCCGTGCCGCACAAAATAAAAACTAACCATTTACACATTTACTGACATACAAACACTTTGCATATGGCCATGGTTTCATTCATTTTCAGGGTTATCGTTAGAAACCTATTCTTACAAAGGTCTCATACTTTTTTCATTTTTACTCTTCAATCATTGAAGTTCAGTTCGTGATTAAAAATGCGCAGGATTTCACTCGTCGTGTGAGCTGGGATGCACGGATTTTTCTCTCCAAAATTTATTCTCAAATATAAATCAATGCTCTGGAATATAATCATCGTTTTCCGAGCTCAATTTCAAATTGAGGCCCAAAAAAAGATGACATTTCCAAAAGTAATTCTTTTTCTTTGACAGAACATGTAACAATAAATTGGCGCCTGGGGCATTCTCCAACTCCGAGCTCGAGACATCCAAATAGAGAATTGGTTTACAATTATCATATTTCACGTTGAGGGTTCTATTTTCGGAAGTGTTTTGGATCAAATAGTCCAAGTAGAAGGGACACAAGACAAAGAATTGCGTTAGGTAAACAAACATTCACCAGGAGGGAAATGATGACAGGGATGTTGAGTAAGGATGTTAAGAAAAGGCTCACCAAACCTTTGAAGTGGAGCGTAATTTTATACGTCCGTCGCGGAAAGATGGCCATTGAAGCGGGAGGACAGACGTAGATTGGAGGCTTTTGAAATACGGGTGCGAAGAATGGAGAAGGTGAAACGGACAAGAAGTAAAAAAATATGGAAATGGTGGAGGAGAGGGAATTGTTGGGAAAAATCCAAAAAAAAAACAAAATACGCAAAATTCAAAGTATTTTGATTGGGGATGGAATGTTGAAGACGGTGATAGAGGGGAGAACGTTAGATAAATAAGGAAGGGGTAGGAATAGGAAGGTGTTGGACGGAATGGAGGACGGATTGATAGCTTGTGTCCATCCCAAAACCTACTTTAGGTGGTAGATTATCGATAGCAATAATGTTCAACGTTTAGCATTTCCGCACACATTGGAGGGATTTAGCTATTTCTCTTTATTAATAGCATATTCCGTCATGAGTCTAGTTGAAGACCAGCGATCCAATGAATGTGGTTCTAATAAATCTTAATCTCGCAAAAAGTACGGAAAAGAAAACGAGTAGAGCTTTCGGGTATCCCAAAATGTAAATTAAACCTTAAATTGCTCAATATATTACGCGAAATTATTCCCAGCGCTTTCAGTCTGGGGGAGTCAATTTCCGTGAAAGTGAAAGAAAGCTAGACAGCGGATTGCTTTCATTTTTTCCCTTCCCATTAGGGGGGGGGGTTATCTTCTCTAAAACTGGGGAGAGTGAACTTTATTGCCCAACCACTTCCGCAGGCATATCGTTTTTTTCCCACGCTGCAGCGTAATCATGGAACGGAGAGGGTGCCCTTCGAAAACACGTTTGGTGGCAAAACTGGCCGATGCATTGGAGGAAGGGGGGTGAAAAAAATGAATCCCTGTGCCACAGGGCTGGGAGAGGATCGAATCAAATAACAAATTCGGATACGAAGGAAACACTATGATAGAGATCGAATGGTGGACAAATGTACGCGTGGGAGAACGCGAAGAAAGAAAGGGAGACGGGCAGAGTACAGGGTTCGTCCGGAAAATAAGTGCACTGAGCTCAGAAAAAAAAATTTATTACACTTTTACATATCTTAAGCTAATATTCCTCAAAATAGGACCCTTGTGAGTCGATACACTTGTTCCAGCGGCGTTCCCATTCCTGGAACGCTCCCGCGAAGGCATCATCGGGAACCTCTCGAAGACACGTCGTCACGGCCTCTTTGACGGCGTCCAAAGTCCCGTATCGCGTTCCTTTCAAACTCCTCTTTATCTTCGGGAACAGAAAGAAGTCCGGTGGTGCCAAGTCCGGGCTGTAGGGCGGGTGCGGCAGCGTTGCCACGCCGTGCTTGGCCAAGAAGTCCGACACGACAAGCGCGGTGTGAGACGGCGCATTGTCGTGATGCAGCCACCAGATGTTTTTGATCGCTGGCCGGACGCGGGCGACTCGTTTTCGAAGCCTGTCGAGCACTTGGACGTAAAATGCAGGATTTACAGTTTGTCGTTCAGGTACAAATTCGTAGTGGACGACTCCCCTTTTGTCAAAAAAGACAATGAGCTTATTACACTTATTTTCCGGACGAACCCTGTAGACAGCATATGAAATGCTTTCAGTTTATATTGGGGACGGTAAAGTCAGTTTAAAGCTGGTGTGGCTGTGCGGGGAAGACAATGCTGGAGACAATCATCGAGTGGTTGGGAGAGGGGTTGGTAGGGGAAGAGGGGTTATTGGTACGGAAAGAATCGTACGAACCGGCCAAAATTAATTTCCAGGAGCGATTTTGAAAGAGTTAAAGAGCACGGAAATAATTTGTGCCATTCCTAGCATGTGCATCTAATCATTAAAGCATTTATTTCTACGATAAGATGAAATTAGACCAGGAGATAAGAACCACTTGAAAATAGTATTTAGCAATTCCATTCTCTTGCTCAAATATACCAAGTGAAAGTCAAAACGAGATCTTTCGACAATCCTCAAAACACGAATGCCATCTACTGAAAACGACAGTTATGTTTCCAAAGGTCTCGTAAATAAATAAGGCATTTAAACAAATTAATTTTATTGGAATGTTCACTAATATGCATCCTTTATTCCATTAATGGATGCTAATCATTACAAGATATCCCTCGCTATTTCTTAACGCAAGTGCAGCTATTGCATCTTTGGCATGGTTGCCCTTGATATAAAATATTCTCATTCCAAGCGTGAAGCCACGGAACGAAACAGATCGTACATTGAAAGAGCAGTTCCATGAATTTCGTACATGCATGAATTCTTTCCCAGATGATATACTCGTACGTGGGCCGATACAGTTCATTGCAGCGCCAAAACTAATGTACGCTATCAATTCAATGCGTTTGATGTGAAAAATCAAACAAGCAATGCATCCAGACCATAAAGGGAGGAACTTTATAACTAGTCTGACGGGCTTTCTAACCTATTTCAGCCTCTCATAAGCGGTAGCAGCAATGATCTTGAAAGTCAATCCTCATTCATTATGCCACTCGTCTGTCTTCTGGGACCATTATTTTCCATCAAAAATGAATGATTTTTTTTATTAGTCTGGCAACTCAATTTAATTTGACCGATGCGATACTATCCCACTATATTTACTCAGTTACATATGCCTAAAGATGTTTACGTCGTTCATACACAGATTAACAAAGTCGAAAAAAAGATGCGAGAGGTAAATTACGATGAGAACATGAACAAAAGCCGAATAAAAGGCATGAACTCACACGTAGTGACGGTATATACCGATCTAAAACACGAGGAGAAGGGTCTTCCACTTCTCATCTACGGTACCGACCCATTACGTACATATTTCATTTTACGACCGTCGTCCTGCTTTCTAACCACTCACCCCCTTCCAACCTTTCATTTCCTCTCCAAAATTCATGTCATCTATACGGCCCTCTCTCCCGTTTCCTATCCAACCCACACGGGTTCTCCAATAATTAAAAAACTGAAAGAATTACAAGGAAACTCGGGATGATTGCGGAAACATAAAGAGAGAGAGAGAGAAAGAGAGGGGTTTTTCTCCCATCAACCTAGATAAAAGCGTTGTTGTGGGCTAACGCTGGGCTTCAACGAAATCAATAACGAAGCGTCCAATTCTTAGCATTATTGCTGGGCAAACTCATTAATTTTAAGAAAAGTATCTCAAAAGACTGACATAAGTAATAAATGAAGACTTTTTTTATGAGTCTCTTCAAAAATTCAAAAGGGTCATTGTAATAAACTTTAGTTTACATGTCTTTAAAAATAATTAGGACTAAAACGATTAATGAAAACGATGAATACCTTCACCAAGAGATATATTTCTAACGGCTGGACCTCAAAGAGTGAGAGTGAAGAGTGCTTCCCACATCACAGAAAAATTGAAAGCAATTGGGGTGGTTTTTGTTAAAGAGGATTTGGTCCAAAGCACTGCTTTTCTCGTGCGCAAGCTACTCGTTCACACCGAGGAGGGAAAAACCTCCCAAGTAAGGACGTCAGGATGAGAGGTAGACGTAAAAGAAACTGGCTGGCTCACTTTCACTGTACCTCCGTCCCAGCAGTCTCCGGCGTCCCCATCCAAGAAAGCATTGCCCCGAAACGTCAACAGTTTACGCTTCCCGCGCTGCCATGTGGCATCGAGGAAAGGGTGGATGCATGACGAAGTCTTTCTTTTTTGAGCGATGGGGCCGATGGATAGTCGGATTACGAGTCAGGCTACGCTATTTTTAGTCGACAGGACGAGCCACTAGGGGGGGGGGGAAGGAGAGTGCACGTTTTAAGGGAAGGCAGCGGTATGGAGAATTACGTGGCATGCGAGAGGGTTGGAGCAGGGGTGGAGACAAAGAGCCACACTTCCCCCACTCTTTCGACTCGCTGAAAGGGGGTTGGACGGCAACTGTGGGTCGTGGCCTAGACAATTCCGAGCGAGAGCAGCGTCAGAAGATCGAATTAGTAAAAAGCATTTCCCTTCCGTCCGTCTGGTGGGTGGGAATGCCATCTTCAGGATCGTTTTTTTCTGCATGAACTTGCGGAGTTTGATGCGTAGATTGAATATCTTGCGTGAGGGTAGAGGAGGAGGAATTATCTTGAACTTATTCGCTTAAAAAAAAGTCAAGGAATTTCTAACGTTAATCACCCTTAAAATTCCATCTGGTCTGATACCAGGTTCCAATTGGCAGTGATATAATTAATACAGGAATAATTGTAATCTTTTGTTCAAAATTATTTGCTTTTGCAGGGTTTTTCTTTGGGCAATGAAATTTCATTCACTGGATATGATCAATCTAATCATTCTGATAACTTTCCGATATCAGGAAGATTTCCAGACGGTTTTGGAATAAGACACATTCTCCTGAATTTATAATGTTTTTATTAAATATTTCCAGCCTTCTCCGTCGGACATAGCACACACGGCAAAAACAATTTGCACCTGAATATGTTTTACATTCCTTTCTATAAATGTTATTACCACTGTTATTACAGCTTCATTTAGCCCATCCTAAATTAAAATTTAACCCATGATCTAGAGTAATCACGGTTTTGGTCGTTCAAAATTTTCCAATATGGCCAATGAAATGGTCTAACATAGTTTATGCACATTTCGTATTTCAAAGTATCTCAAAAATATTATTCAGTCAATCTTTTATACATTCTGCGGCAATAATATTTATTCCAACGCCTTGTTTATATTAATTTCTATTAGTGATTTCTCTTATACTATTCCGCGTTCCCTATTAATATCAATCATCACACGTTCTCGTTTAATATCTTCACCTAAAATTTCTAACAGTTCTCTCGGCCTTCCCTAAATCCATTTAGTTTACTTGATAAATTTCCTGCATTATTTTGTATGCGGCATCGTTTTTCTATTTTAGTTTCCAACAATTGTTCCGTCCTTTTGTGTTCCTCAATGCTTGTTCCAATAAGTTTTCCGAGCTCCAAATATTTCCTCACGTATTGTATTATTATAATTTCTGCACATTCTTCCTAAAAACATCAGTTAAATTGGGTCCATAAAACATACATTATAAGCAGGTACTCAGTTCATTTTCTTGAGAACACTCAAATACAACATTTGAAAGTTTTCCATGCAACGTATTTAAAGTACTGACATTGAAGAGTAAATATTCCATTATTTATTAAATCACAAACTTCATAATTGGCTGGGGGATTTCTGTAAATTTCGATAATTCAGCGACAGAAGAGAAAACAAAGCACCTTAAGTTCGAGTACAATGGATTCCGTCGTAAAATCTTCTGCATGCACATATTGGAAAATACGTATCCTACCCCCTCCCCTCCAATACGGTTTTCTGAGTAATGAAACCAAATTCGTGCACCGGCGGCGAGGCTTGTACGTTGAATGTCTCTATTTCTGTCTTTTCAATGACGCCACAGGCGAAAGGAACGTTGCATTTTTTTCATGCTTGAAAATATCCTTTCCGGGAGAGATGACAATAAACAGTCGAATGGGGAACGGCACGAAATTTAGGGGGGAGCGTAGCCAAGGTCGCGCGCCATGTGCGCACGTGACTGCGCGAGCGGGGCGCTTTTCGAGGGCATTTTCCCAACATGACGTTGGATTAATTTGCACTCCAGTTTAGCGTCGAGGCGAAAATCAATCCTCCGAAAAATCCAAGATCATGCGACAAACCTTACATATATCTCTCGCAAGCGCATCGGGATTTTCGCCGGAGCGCATTCAAATAAAAATTTCAACAAAAATAATACCCCAACGACGAGGACGGGAGGCACGGCGAGTGCAGTCGAGAGCTGTGGAGAGGAAAGGGAGGGGAGGTGAACGAGGGAGGGTAATGAGGGCAGAAAAATTTTTAGCGAAAGAGAAATGGAGGAGGCAGAGAGAGAGAAGGGGGATGGGGGAGGGGGTGGACATATGACACACAGAAAGGCGGATGGAATCCGCGGGATGACGGGAGTTTGAAAAATAACGAAGGGAGTAAATATAATAGCCTCGGCGAAGAGTGAGTGAATCGGGGGGGGGGAGGGTGTGCGGGAGGCGAAAATGTGGATGAAAATGAAGGGCAGCGGGTAAAAAGGGAAGGAAGAGGGAAAAATAAGGCGGAGGGACGGAGATGAGGGTGGGAAAAGATGCAACACAAAAGAAGAGGCGAGCGAGAGGGGTCGGGGGGGAGGCAGTGGTGAAACACTGGGAGACGGCAGAGGGGCCTTGGGGAGCGGGGCGGAAGCAGATGGGTGGAGAGGAGAGGAAGGATGGGTGCGGTTTATGCAAGAGATATACACCTATACGTACGTACAAGAGGACAACAGGCTAAGATAGATTAAAACCGGAGATTCAGAAACATCAAAGACAGCCACGCTTCCCGGGAAATGAGAATGACGCAGGGTACCGGGTACTCTCTGTTTTACCCTAGTGACGCCGAGTCCCACATAGCGCCCATGGGTGGACCCACCGCCGATAACAATAATTACGCGGGAGCTGCAGAGAGTGGGAGGGGATGGGTTATATAAGAGAGATAATAATGCAGAACAAAGGAAGAGACCTAAGGAAAATTACGAAAAAATCCATCGGAGTGAGTGGAAATTTCCTTTCTTGGAGGAGATTTGTATTTTTTTTGCGGGAGAGGTGAAGGATGGGAGGAGAGAAGAGGAGAGGGAGTGGAGCGTACGGGATATTTTAGCTTCTGGCTGAGAGGGGACTGAGAAACTTGGACAACAATGGAAAATATGTTGAGTGGGAGGCGCCGGAGTGGGGCGTTTAAATAGGTGGCCGAAGGATGCCATGGGGAGGGCTTGGCGTGTTTGGGGGGTGTTAAGGGGGTGTAATATTTTGGCCATTCCCTTTGGGTCGGGAGAGTTCTCCAAACGAGCGAGGACCGACCTCCCTTCGAGGGAAATGTTGAGTAATTAGAGATCGCTGGAGGGTGACGGTGGGTGGGCTCCAAAGGAGGGCGAGACTCGTATATAGGCGATTGCTTCAAGAAATAGACTATCCAAAATATTCAAGACAAGTAATAACCAGTTTACGGATGACAACAATGCTATCCCGTGATTTCAAAGGAACTGTCTAAATTATATACTCCATTTACGAATTTAAACCCCGCAAATTTGGGCAGTACAAAACACAACGTGCAGTAAAAACTTAAATACAGTAATGGATAATTGACGATACTGTAAACTTGCCTGACAGCAATTTGAAAATACACAGCTCAAACAAAGTTTTGTCTCAAATTCCAAAGACTGATAATACGGTACAAGGAAAGAACAGTTGAAACAAATGTACGCCAGGATTGGATACTATAACGACTGAATGTTTACATGAGCAAAGAGAGTACGAGGGAGTAAATATTACAGATTCAAATTGACGAAAAAATACAAAAAAGATTATGGTCAACTCCTTAATGAAAAAGATATAATTTTCAATTCAAACCAAAGGGAAAGAAGAAGAATTCTGCTCTTTTTAGAGCATGGTTGTTATAATTATACGAATTTTAAAATGTACTCATGTTTAAAAATTACCATTGGAGTTCAGTTTAATAATATGGCTGTTGGAGTTGGAAAATAGCCGCAGAGGAGAAATAAATATTAAAAGCAAAATGATTAATAAGCAAACTTAAAAATGACAAAAATAAAAGGGCATATGCGTCGTTAGATCGGGGAAATCACCGATTTATGGCGTGTAACTGGAGGCCAATAATTTTTTCGTTCCTGTCAAGTTACTCCGAGCCCTCCTCTTCATGTTGTTGATCGGCGGTTTTCATATCCAGATTCATTCGAAGGACCGAAAAATATACTCAATTAATTCCATTAATTCTGCACTTTCCCTTTCAGATGCCAAGCGTACATCCATTACACATCGCACACTGTCAATCTTTTGTTCAAATATCCAGCGGTTAGCACTTCACGTGGAGCGCAGCAAAGAAACGAGTACAACGGAATAAAAGCCTGGGTTTTATTATGAAAAGGGAACACACACACAAGTCTGTAACCTGTGGAAGAGGGCACGCATAAACTCACGGCCATGGAAACATGGAAATCGCGGATGACGTCATGCCTTTCCTGGTAATATTCATGCCCGAGATTGGAAGTGTCCGTCGGCTCTGCTTGCAAAGAAAGACTGGTAGAAGGTTTCCGATGATTAGAGAACACAAGGCGAATCGTTGATCGAAGGTTTTCGCAACGGCTCGTTAAGACTTGTGGCTTTCTAAGCTTTGCAGCGTGCGGAGCATTTTGCTTACTCCTGAAGGCGCTCGCTACAATCCGAGAGAAACGTCAAGCCCCGAAATGTTCCTCAGGCAGGAAACCTCGAAACCTAACGAAACGTCACCACAAGGCGAACTTTCCATTTTTCAAGTAGGGGAGTCGGTGATGATGAAAAAGCCAAAAATGAAATTACAGTATTTTCTGAGATTTTTTTATGTCAATGCTTTAGCGGTAATTGTTTCTGAAAGTTACGGAGGATGAGAGGCTTTCAAAGAAAATTATGATTTCTCAGGCGGTAAGAGTATGATCACAGTCTTTCTCCCTCTTGCTTTAATACATTAGCACAACATCGCACCAGAATAATTTTAATGTTACTAGTGAATTTTGGATCAACCTGAATGGATTTTTAATCGAAGACATTATGCAAAGCTGTACGTGCCGTAACTACAAGGACATATTACAAGAATGGCTACTAAATTACGTATACAGCTGAATTTTAGAGCCTATTTAGTGCATCTCATATTCTTTTTACAGTGTATTATTTAGTCATGTTTGGAGAAGTACCCCGATTCAGAGAAATCTGTTAATTCAATTCAATTTTTTTTTTAATGTCTTCAAATTTTCGTGTTGGCCTACTCGAGTAATTGTCACCCAAGGACAATAGACAACAAGAAATGAACAGATGTGTACCTGGATTATTTTCCACGCGTTTTTCTTACATGAGTGTATATCACTGGCAGTAATGCATTTCTGAATATTTTATTACAACAAATTACTACCCTAAATGATTATTTCTGTTACGGTTCTTCTTAAGGTTCACTTAAAAGGTGGATCATTATTAAAATAACTTGCAATTGGTTTGTCATTCATCGATCAAAAAAACCCCATAAGGATAGCTTCACTTGGGCGAAGTAATATCTGTCAGTTTCTCCATTCCAAATATCCCGTAGATAGTGATGAGGAAACTTAAAAATCCCGCTCCGAAACCAAAAGTCAGGGCATAGGCAGGTGTATTCAGCTTCGGAAAATGAAATCTAAATTTATAGAAGTTTGTTCTCCTGGTTGCAAAATTTAATTTTCACTTGGGCAGCCTATCTTCTCCGTAAACATCTCTTTTCTTCAAGGAAAATCTTAAAATCCCGATTTCCTTGCCCCGGCGCTTTCTTAATATGCCATAGGTTTTTTTCAAAATCCACATCCAGAAAAGATCAGTTAATTTTTCTTCGACTACATCCGACACACTCTTATTTCGTCCAATGAAATGCCCATTTGCTATGCGAATAAAGTCTCGAGGTTCACATTGCGACGGTGCCCATGAAATTTAAGTTACTCGAACCAGACTCCTAAATTAAAAAGCCTTCGAGCGGCAGTCGACCAGAAAACTCTCACAGCTACTACGTCAGAAAAAGCTAGACATTCGGTAGCAGAAACATTCTTGCGTTGGCACAATGCAATCTTTCGTGTGGAATGCAATATGAGAAGGGTTAAAAGAAAGCTGAGTGTGGATAAGCGGTTAGATAGGGGATGATAGTTAAAGAAGATGGAATCGGACAAGACCGGGAGGGGGTGCGGGCGGAGAGGAGAGCCGAAGGGTGAGTGGAAGGAGAGGAGGAAGAAGAAAGAAAAACATCTTGGCAAGACGGAGCTAAACCCTCTCGAGTGGGGAGAGGAGAATAAGGAATGAGGCGTTGGGGTGGCAGGAAGCCCAAAAGAGGGAGAAGATGTTCGGAAAGAGGGCCGTAGACTTGATGGGAAGGGGAACGGAGAAAGAGTGGGAGAAAAGGGGAACGAGTGAGCAGAAGCATACTGGGAAGAAGACTTCATGTGCTCTACTCCTCTCTCGTTTATTCTTTCGAGATTCCTTACGAGAGAGGTCCCTGCATCTCCAGCGAGCAAGGATCCTCAACGATACTGTACATCACGAGAATTAAAAATGATGCCAAGAAGAGTCAATATTGAAAGTTTTCGAAATGGCAAGCCGCTATCCAAGGCGAGGATCCACGCAAAGGTCGACGAGGTGATATAAAAATGTAAATTAATATTATAACTTTTGATAATAAGCACAGCCATCATTATTGATAGTAACCATGTAAGATGTTACCGAAATAAAATTCCAGATAATTTAATTTTAATTCCATTTTAACGAAGAGGATTGCTTTGTTGAAACTATTTAAAAAATAAATGAAAATATACAGGTCGTCAAATGAGGAACAAGGCGTGCACATGAAACACACTGAATATTTTTCAGAAGGTACCTTTTTTTTGCTAAATTCTGCTTTTTCACTTCTTTACTTTCTGCTTCACATTTCACTACAAAACGTACATGCCAATAGTCACTTATGAATAATTTACGATTTGATCTGCTTTATAAAACTGATTAATGTTTAAGCTCATATGCGTATAAAGTTTCGTTTAAAGAAGAAACAAACTTTTTCGGCCAAGAAATTTCGATTATGACTAAAATAACGAGGCTTTAACGGCAGTATTGGACTATACATACCCAAGAGAGTGCATTTTCAAACTATTTGGCATTTCTCCTTCTAGGATAAATCTAAAAACAAAAAAAAAGAATGGATACCTTAATTTATCGTCCCATTAATAGAGATTGAGCGGTTAAGTGCAGTAACTGTGCACCTCATTTTCAAATAACAGAAACATTTGCTTATTTCATACGATTAAAAATTAGAAAACCTTATCAGAAGGAATATATTAATGCCAGATGAAACTTTTGCAAGAAAAAGTACTGTCTTTCCAGATCCAAACGATGAGATAACACATTTTTCCTTGAAAGTCCAGTCTATGGCGAATCACAATTTGTAACGGATAAAGCAAAAATATTAATAACACAAATGTTTAGACGCAGTTAAAAATCAAAATAAAGCCTACATTTTAACTTAAAAAAGTCTAAAGAAATCATTAAGTCACCCAATTTATTGATGCCAAAATCTGCCGAACTTTTTAAGCTTGGTTAATACTGTATAAAATAGTGATAAAGTCAACTCGGAATGAAATTTAAAGATTTCTTGCAAAACATTTTAACAACCGAATGTTTCGCCATCCAAAAGTATGTTTACTGCAAATATATAGTATTCAGAAATGTTTAGTTTTGATCTTATAAATTGATACCTATTTTACTTTTGGTAGGCAAAAGATAGCACCAGTCAGTGCCTCTACAATTCTACCAGGACAATTGAACACAATCACATCTTGGTGAGGAAATGAATGATAAGCTCCTTATTCAGGAAACTCAAAACCTCTGAATCGAGAGGGATTACATTATGTGCCTATATTTTCCACGTGATCAGGAAATAGCATTTGACTACAATGGTAACGTCTTCCCAGTCTACCCATTGACAAGAAGAATATAAACTTTCAAGGGAACGTGTGCCCCTCTTCGCGTACGTATACGTACGTGTTAGTCAATTACGTTTAATGCTTAACATTCGTGAGTTTTCGCCACGTACAGGCGTCACTCCGATGATTATAGAAAATTCGACGAAATCGAGGAAGCATTCATTGTCAATCATGGACGAACGGGAAAAGAGACGGCAATCTCAGCGGGAGTAAATGGGATGACACGAAGGGTGACAGGGAAGACGCAAGGACGCGGTAACGAGGAGACAAAAGCACGCCGGATGATGGGCGAGGAAGGCGGGAGGGAGGTGCGTACGTCGGGTCTCGAGGGAGGCCGAAAATAATAGGAAGGGACTGCCAGGGATTCATCACTTCACGCATAAAGAGGGAGAGGACCACGCCACCATCATATCAGAAAGGAAATGTTTCCCCACCCACGGCGATAGGCTAGATGACCCACGGAGGGAGAGCATTAAAGCTGGCGACCCGTTGACCGCACGAGAGATGCTCGATTAAAGCTCGCGCACGCAGCACAGTTGCGAGCGATGAGCGAGAAAAAAAAATCTCTTCTCCGTGAGTCATCCTTGCAAATAGGGCGTGTGTTGCCCGTGGGGCATGTTTTCAGCCCCATATCCGTGGAGCCAAAAGACCTGAGCGCTGTTGAAAAAAATATAATAAACGCATGGGGGGGGGGGACATTAATGAATCACATTCCCGTGCTAATAGAAAATCGCATGCTACACACGCTTAGTTAACATTTATAAATAGCATTGGTGGCCTTGGCTGGTTCTTTCCCACTCTTAACCGAGGAGGGGGGGAACCGCTAGACTTTCATAACAATCTTAGCCGATCTAAAACGTTTAGTTTTAAATACATGCTATCTAAGCTCAGAATATTTCATGCGAATTATTCTCCGTCACCGTGTACTCCTTCCAAGAGCCATAACCACTATTATAATAACATTATCTGTTTGCAAAACTGATGGTCATCACTACCAGCTGAGGCATCTATTCGCATACGAACCGCTCTCAATAAGAACAGGAGAAATGAAGTACCTCACAGGCGGCGTCGTAATTCCTTCGTTTGAATATTGGATACGAGCCGTCCATGTCTACTCCCATAAACTAAAGGGACCCAGAAGGCACATTCTGTAATGAAAAATATTCGTGGATCCTACTTCCACTAATAAGATTACCCATACAAAAACCTGCACCTCCATTCCTATCAATTTATTGCATGGCGTATAAAACCTCGTGGGCTGGATAAATAAGGCAATCTTATTTCAAAAGAGGAGGCACACCACGTTCGCATATGTTTTCCGAAAGGAATGACGCTAATGATAACTGGATGAAAAGTTGGTGTACAGATCATCAAAATGAAAATTAATTTGTGTTCGTATGCACGGCATTTTATGGCACTCATGAGATAGAATTATTGGAGGGAGATGGAAGGTAAATAAATTGGGATTGTGAATGAATGGTCGAACGGTAAAATGATAATTTCTCTTCTGCTTTGGTCGGACAAACGCAGGTGCACAAAACGTGCCCTGGAAAAGCAATCCACTGACGGTGAACATATTAACGGAGGCGTTTCATAAATCAGAAGTGAAAGGCCTTTAGTGCTCTCGCGTCTTAACTAGTGTTTTCTCTCACTTTCGGCCCAGAACTTAATTAAACGAGTAAGCACGCAAAATGAGGCCCACCGGTGTGTTACGTTTTCCTCGCAAGGTTTCTTGAAATTTGGATTCGCGGTGTGACAGGCGTGAAAAAGCTCAGCACTTAACTCCCATTTACGCACAAATATATGGCCTGCGGAAAGTTTCTCATCCGAGACGGAGACCAATAACGTACAATAATTATAACGCATTAAGCTAACATTTGGTTAGCAATCCTTCATTATCCTGGGAGCCATGTGAAAATAGAGATGCTATCGGTTTCACAATGGAATGTTGAATCCTGACATTCAGGTCACGTAAAGATAGAAAAAGCATCCATTGGTAAATTGATTGGTTGGCGAATTAGACGACATGACATTATGAATCCGAAGTATACATGTATATCGACTAGCAACATAAAAAGGCCATCGGAAATTATGTAAATGGGTCGATAAATGATCGAATGTTTTCCTTAAAATCATTAATTCCAAGAATTATTCGTTAAAATTTCAAGAAACACGACTAAATAGTCCTGAGATATTTCTATCATTTTCAACCGAGCAAAAAATAGAACTCACTTTGATGGAAATCGCAAGATACCTTACTGGTCCCCAAAACTCAACATGCGGCAGCGTCTGGATTCAAATGGACTCACCTGTAAAGGAAAATTATGTTTTAACGACAGTGTACGATAATAATCATACCGAGTAAAATTAAAACTAGTTAACATAGTAATACGATAGTATTACTATATTATAGTAATATGATATTAATATATACCTGTATATATATATATATAAATAGTAATATGATAGTATTATTATATTACTCGTAGTCATGCATAATATTGTTAAGCTTAATATTTATATCATAGGTTAAATCATTTTTACATTCCAATAATCAATCATACAAAGAATGCATGGATCTCAACTTAGTTTACATAACATAAATTTACATTCCAATATTATATACATGCTTTTAATCAAAGCAACTCAGGAAACTTGTCAAATGAAACACGATAAACGGGAAACAGCAGACAAAGTCCTCAAGTTCAATTGAAAGGCTTTGACCAATAAGCCTCAGCCACTAAGTCAAACCATCTCAACCAACAAAGCTGACGGGAAATGAGCAAGTCTTTTATCGGAGGAATGTTTTTATTTGTGACTACGAAGATGACATAAGTTATCTCAATAATAGAATGGCCTGCCCACCTTATTATGACTGTAATTACCGTGGCGACAAGTGTTTTTCGATTCCCAGGTCAGAATGTTTCGAAAACCGCAATTCATAAAAATCAGTTTTCTTGAGTAAATCTTTAAGTAAAAGAATTAATCATGAATCTGAATGAAGTTTTCCCACTAGACTGAATACATAAGGATGAATGTGTCTCCCTAGAGACTGAAATTATCAGGGTTTTACTGTGAATTATTTCGCTAACTCACGAATTTGGTGGATCACCTTAGGAAAATATCATCTTGTTTTTATTCCTCTCAACATCCTCAATCGCTGTACTGCTTATTGATTATAAGTTTAAATAATGACTTTTGAAAATAAATTTTGATTGTAAACAACACTTGGATGCATAATCAGGATTCAAATTTGTAATATACCTGCCTCATCCGTCTGCTAACTTTACGTCTCACACACTGAACCAGGCCATATTTTTTCGTACTCCGCTAATCTAGAGGGAGGAGACCAATTCAGAACGTGACAATCATGTGGCACACAATCTTCATTTTGGATTTACCAAACCGCAGAATTTTGTGCAGGATTACTGTAATACCTGCCCCACCGTCGCTGACATATTGGCAATCGCCGACGAGAATTCTCCAGACGACGAAAACAAACAGGAACAAGAAAATGACCACCAATCCACAGTCAGCACAGGAATATTCAACCTGGACAGACGTCACTGCAGGTTCAATCATCCTCCCAGTGCGAGGCAGGAAAAAAATAATTCCTCTGACCCACATCACGTGTTCTACCATTGACCTACCCCGCACACGTTGGATCTCTAGCCACGACATACACTCGTATTTTCCCCAACTCGGCTCAAATCCCGTCTCTTTGGTCGGGATCCGTGAGGTGTTTTTCATTACGAATACCCCAAGTCCCCGAGTCCTGGTACCGTTCCCCATCATCATAATCCGGATAGAGACAAAGATGTGGTCCATGATGTGGACGCAGTGACAAAAATGGCTAAGAAGACTGATCCTTTCTGTTCGGCTTGTTGCAACACCCGCTCATCATCAGTCAACACATTCTTCGCGGACCAAAGTATAAATAGTCTGAAAAAAATAGTTCTCCCCACTGGCACGCACCAAAATACCTTTCTGGTCCGGGGCGGTCATTTCATCGGCGAACCTGCTGTTTTAATGATAATCCTCCGGCGGGACCGTTGGACGAATGACGCGCGAAGCAATCTCACCACGGGCGGGCTGCAAACTTCAAAACTTTTTTACCGTATATGAAAATGATTTGCATGACAGATGACGTGTGGCCCACATTTGACTGTGATATGACGCGATTTTTTTTTGGGTAAGTTACACGAGATCTTGTCTTGAGATCATTCAGCGGGTTCGTCACATATGGCCATACTTCACCGATGTTTCGGAGGCTTCGGAAGAATTGAATGAACAACTAAAGTCCCTTTCCGCCTTAACATTTGCGCTGTAACCATATAATACGATTATCTGTAAATCGCTAATTCACGACAAAATGTTTACTTATAATTAGTTTTGGTAAAACGATGATCGGTTTTCAACCAAGGAAATTCAATTCATTCAATAGGGATGGAAATTACTAGTAGTATGACAGATAGATTACTGATCCGACTTCAATGCTACACACAAAACGAATGTCACGACATAGAGGAATCATTCCATCAGTATACTGCTAAAAATAATCAATAAGTAATGTATACGTGTAATTATCACATAATCATAATTTAATTTTTCACTAAAATACCAAGATGAGTAAAACCATCCATTGGACGTATGGTTACGGTTTAAAAGGCGGTCGATGGAACTAGGATTACATTTACAATAAACATATTAAATAGCTTAAATAGTTAATAAAGTATTGCAAGGCTGAATTAAAACACAAGGATGCTGTTTCGTGATTTTTCTATTCGCTTGAAATTTTCGATCGAATTACATGTTCCACAAGACTCGGTTTGAAAATATAATGTTCGAAAAATTGTCTTCGTACCACGTGCATAATAAATTCTATAATAATAAATCTTTCTGAGCAAAAATCACTATTTAAGAAGCCTTTCATTAAATCCCTTATAAGAACGACACCGCTCGGCAATTTTCCGGGAGGCTGAAGTGTGTGCCCCAAGGAAGTAGGTATAGTGGAAGGTGTGATGCACTCTGGCCAGTCGTCCAACTAGGGAATGCGGAGATGGAGGGCTCGCTTCCTTGAAAGAAATGGGCTAAGGAGAGGAAACCCTCTTGAGAGGCGAGCCGAGGCATAAGGACGCGAGGAACACTAGCGTGAATAGGAACTTCTTTCTGCGGCGGACCTCACGACGACCACGAACTAAACACGGAAATAATGCAATAAATAAATAAATGAATGAAAGCAGTTCCGGAAAAAAATGTAACAATCGGATTGGTGTACTTTTTTCCTCTCCTTCTCCAACCACGGTACTCGACGGAGATTTAAATATCCCGGAGGACCGCCTCCTAATTTTTTTTCGTTTCACTCCTTTTTATTTTAGATATTTTTTCCCCCGCCCTCCTCCATTCGCATTAACTTCCTTCGCTTTAAGATGCATGAGCGAGGTATGGAGCAGCCACGGGCCGAGAAGGGTGCAGGAGAAGCGAGAGAGAAGAGTTTCGCTGGAATAAGAGAAAAATGACCGGAAGAAAAATTAGAGGAGGGAGATCGAGGCGCCTCGACGAAAAGGAGAGGGGGTGAACGATGAGGGGGTGGGGGAGGTGGGGGGGGGGGGTGGGGAAGATGAATAAAGGAGGGTGCTGTGAGTAGAGAAAGAGAGAGGGAGCAGCGAGGTGGGAAAAAAATAGATAACAACAAAACGTAACTGAGGAAACAAAAGGAGGCCTCGGAAAGGAAGAGAGAGAGAGAGAGGTAGCGAGCATAAATCCAGTGGTCGGGCGAGTGTCTACATCCATGCATGGAGGTGGAGTGCACGGAGAAGGAGGGTGAGGAATGAAAGTGGACGGATTGCGAGAGAATAACGACCGGAGGAGTGAGACATGGAGTAGGATCGAACGCAGGTTCCACTGCAGACGGAGAGAGAAGAGGGAGATTTTTCATGTAGGATTTATGTACATACACAACGGTATGGAAGTGGAGAATACATCATAGAGCGAAAGAGAGAGATGGACTATGTCCTATTCGTCCATATTAAAACAATTTTAGTATCGCCGCGAGTCATCATCACTAGACAAACTAAATCTTCGAATATCAGTAAATTCAACCATTACAAAACAGATTAAATAGATGCAGAGGAATCGACAATATGGAGGATGTAACCGTTCACGTTTTTTTAACATAACACGTTTTTTTTATTTCACACAGGTTCATTAAACATTCGACCAGTTTCACCACAATCGGTCGTCGTGTAAACAAAAGCCAGATTAAGTCAGTGTCCACACATATATTTTGAGGAAATTATCATTACTCTGCCCTGCATTGTGCTACATATTTCAAGGGCTACATATACTCAATACCTATAATTGTACCATCCAATTAGCACATATGTGATGGTCTTAAAAAAAACCGCGGGGCTTTGTGCAAAGTAACTGTCGCAAAGACTTAAATTTAGAAAATTCACCGGTGGAAAGTATCATTAACATTAGAGCATCATATAATGATTGAATGACAACTGAATTAATGGAGTTTAATGTTTATGTGAATAAAATCGAGAATTTAAGGCCCAGAATAACTATGAATATTATAAGAAATAAAATAGGCAAGAAGTATTTCTGGAGAAAACTGGCATAAACAGAGGAGAGAAGTTGATTGTTGCTTACTTTAATGGACTTAATGAAAACTGAAAATTACTCGTTTACTCACTAACTTCTCGTTATTACAAACATTTCGTTCAAGCTACTGATAGAAATTGTTTTTTCCGTTTAATTATCGCCCACTAATCGCCCCTTAATGGTCCTTCGACACAATTTAATCTATTATAGAAAACCAAACGTGGGTTTTGCGAAGGGAAAGAGCAAAGCCAAAGAGTGTGTTTTTTCCCTAATTAACTTTTGATTAATGATAAATATCCATGCTGCCACCAGATTAGAGCATATGTTTATCATGATTCGAAATTTAACATTAAATACAGACAACAGGTAGGTGCTGAGTTTCCTCTGTACCATAATTAACGAGCAAATGCTAAATAGCATGAACCAAACGCATACATTTTTTTCTTTATGAAAGTGATAAGTGCACTTCTCCAAACAGAACATGACTAATCCAAAAGGTGTAATTTCGTCAAAAATATTAGCTAAATATCTCTGATTTTATAAAACGGTATATTCAAGAGTTCGTATTTATTTTATCGCTCGAGAGAGAGTAGTCCTCCAACTCTCCGTGCACCAAATCTGTTATTTACATGGAAATACACATTGAAATTGAAAAATAAACAACTTGGTTATGGTATAACATCTTCAGGTCGTTATATTATATTACACAAAAAAATTTCTATGTGGAAAAGCCAAGTTGTTTATTATTCAATTTCAATATGAAGATTTTCGACCAAGTCACGCCAGAAACTGTTTCATTTATGGAAATGCATACAAAATTTCCAACTAACTTCTTCGCCCCCTTGCGAATCGCGACTATGGCTTATCAACCACGGGATAATGCATATTTTTATCGTTACCTTTCTAAATCAGTAGGTACATAATCACCGACATTATGCATAAATGTTGTAAATGGAGGCGTTTTATTACTCCCTCGTTCACAGTAAACAACTCGAAGGTCGGGGTTTAATGAAAAGGGTAGTGCCCACCATGGACGAGACCCTTGTCATGTTTAATTCACACATTCAGGTCCTTTCATAACAGCCAAGAAACCAATTTACAGCTGCATAAAAGATAATTTTAGAGAAAAAGTGATTTCAATGCTGTTTGGTGAATCAACCATTCCCAACAATGTGACTCGTGATCTAGGAGAGGGTCTTAACGCACTGAGCCATCTCGGCATGATTCGGCACCATTTACATTTGAATATGATGATAAATTTCAATCCGTCAACTTAACTTACTTAAATCCCTATAGGTAATTAAGGTACTGGAATAAGTTCCCTATTATGTTTTATAATCTAGCTAGCTTCCTGCAAAGCAAAAGGTTACCCTATGCATTATATAATTTGGATAATTATCAACGTACGTATGTGCATATATATATATATATATATATAAACAGAAATAGGTATAAGGAAAGGGGATAGGAAAACACATAAAAGGCGAACACAGGACATGTGGGGAAGGCGGTTTTTGAGCAGATCACGAAAGTAAAAATATTTCCTTATCCGGGAATATATATATATATATATATATATATATAATATGAATTCAGACACAAAAATCCACCATGTGGCAAACATATACTCATTCACATGGAAATATATACATATGCACATAAGTCTCCAAATTACATAATGCATAGGCCTTGGTCTTTCCGGGAAGGAAGCTAGATTATAAAACCTACTAGTCACCAGTTAGATTTAATTAGCCACGTTTCTTCATTTACCTTAAGGGGTGAAACGTCACTCAGTATTATTCATACCGTACGTATTTAACACACACTACGCCATACACCCCGTTATAACATATGAGGACCGTTTTCAATTGTTTTTAGTCTCAAATTTTGTGAAAAATATTTTACTGAGTATTTGCCAATTTGAAACTTAATTTGGGATTGACGAAAAAACATGTGATTTTTAAAATGCATTCATAAAATCGAGGGCATTGGTAGTATTTACGTCACTAGACGTTGAAAACGTTTTACAAAATTTTGTAAATTTAGTTCGGTGAACTTCTGCGGACGCCAGAGGCAGTGGTAGTCCCTAATGTTCCTAAGCGTTGCGTCAAAAAGATACAAAACCAGTTCAGTTCGGTATGAAATTATAGGGCCCGGAAGAAATGGTAATTTGTGGAGCAAGATCAGACACTGGAATGGCATACTGATATATTTCGAAGGAGAGAATCGCGGTCTGAGGCTGAAAGAACCACTTCCTTGAGACATCACCGGTGTAGCGGCGGGATCCCAAAAAATAACAGTCTGCCTTCCCTGTTAACGGAGCGCACATTTTCAAACCCACAAAAAATTCAAAACGCCATTAACTGTAGATGGCAGCTCCACAAGGCGGAAATCAAGGACAACCACAGACATTGTGTTTGACTAAGAGCTTACGGGAGAGAGGACTGGATTAATAAATAAAACAACAAAATAGATTCATAGCCCATGTTTCACGCCAGTTCGACCCTGTCACTTCTTGTGTCATTAGTTGGGGAGAAGGGCCCTGAAGAGTAGTTATTGATACGGTTTTCCGGCGATAAAATGAGGTTTATTATGAAAATATCTAACACGGAAAATATTCAACCCCAAAATATATATATTGAACAAACTCATCTCGATGCAAATGATAGATCTTGGAATGACGTCAACCGACAATGTGATTGGAAACCGATCTTAAATGCTCGATAGCATTAGAAGTTGGCCGTGATTTTGAAATGCTGACAGGACCCCTTTACCGTAACTTGAAGGTTAAGGTCACGAAAACACACACACACACACATTGAGTATATGTTGACTTCCCTTATAAGGTGAGCATTCTTTCCATTATAAATGCGTAACATGTTTCAAAGTGAATGCTGATGAAGTTCTACCTTATACTACTCTATAAAATATTGCAACATTTCAAGTCAACTACGTGATTTGATATCTTAATGAAAATATTAATCTAGAAAACGTATTTAGAGATCTATGAACCTTGCTTAAATATTAATTGATGTTTTTACAATTACGTTCCCCTTTTCCCTGACCATTTTTGGATTCCAGCAGAAGAGGATGCAGGTCATTCTGAAAGCATTCCATTCAAAATTACACTATTCCATTCAATTTCTACTATTACATGTGTCAGTTGCCTGTTTTCCGTCATTTTCCCGCAGGTTTTCGACAACGTATCCCTAGTCCACTAGCTACTATATTTTTTCAAAAAAATGTGGTAGCCTAGGTAGTAAAATGTGTATGACTAGGAAATAATTACGACAGGATAATAGTTATGATGACAACATTAGGTTGCCCAGACAATCACAAAGCAAATGCAAAATAACTGGACTTATTAAGGTGAAACACAAAAAACCCTATACCTGACAGGGATAACAAAACTGAGGAAGAAAGCTAATGAATCCATCAAATATTTTACCATGCATGACAAAAGTTATCACTAAACAAATTATGTAAGTAATCAGTATTTTATATAAAATATGCCGTATAGATATATAAATAACAAAACACACGGACCCAAGGATCCGTACTTTAAATTAAACGTTTATGATAAAGATTAGGTGTATATGAAATGGAATTCGGAGAGAAATCGCTATACGATTTGCCTGGAAATTCACCGAGGCATAAATCCAAATATCCAAATCTTATACCACCAAGCAAGTCGAACATGACGTCCTTATCTAGTAAGTCCAAGTCGCTTTACCCACATCCCATCTTCACGAGAGTGACCAATTTCACGAGCTAAGCTTTCCACCCACAATTTAGTACGTCAAGGGAAGCGCCGCCATATCCCCGCAATGGCTAACACGTTTTACGGAATCAAACGTTTGCAGATCACTTCCAAAGTTTCAACTGCTGTCATCCTGTCGCCCTGCAAGTCACACAAGCACATTTCCCTTCTTATCTACAAACCGCCGTCCTTGGTAATTCCTTCCTCCCCATCGTTATTGAGTAACATGTATGTACATACGTCCGCAAATAAATCGAGATGGCCAGTCTATGGCGTCTGACTCCACCTTGCAATGCCCCTCGGGTGGTTTCCTAGGGCGGAGCAACATCGGAAGGGTCAAAATTGCCCGAGAACGAGGAAACTTCACCAGCTAGCTCGATTCGAAAAAACTCCGGTGGGAATATTTTGCCTAAACTTGAATTTCTTTCAAAAAATTATTGGGCAACAGTTTTCAACGCTTCTCGGGGTAGTCCGGTTTGTACGCCTTCAAACCCAAAGTTCGCGGTTTGGAGTCCCGCCTCGGGCATGGACGTTGCTAACTCCTCTGGTTCGACCCTTCGGACACCTGATGACGAGCCAGAGTGGCTTTCTCTCATGGGCAGATGGGCCACCAGATACGTCCGGAAAGAAAAAAAAGTAATGGTGGGCAACTTGAAATGTTAACATAAGGAAATTCAAACGGCATAAATCTCCATCAAGGTATGGAAATTTATGCCGTCGTTGGAAATGAGAGATATGAAATTTTCTAGCAAAAAACTTAGACTCACGGCCCATTTTCCAGCATTAATGCATCACCACCGTCAACGTCACCTGAAAAAAATGAGCATAAGTAAATACACTACACCTTATGATGATGCCATCAACATGATGGCCTGGGTCGTGAGTAAAGTTTCTATCTGTGGAAAAGTTTATATCCTTCATTTCGGCATAATAATGATGTTTGGATTCCGCACACTATCTCCCGAGTCTTCAGAATTTAATTTACATGAAAAAAACTTCAAATAATGAGAACGTTTCTGGTACAGAAGGGTAATTACTGAGATAATTCAAACAATAACATTACTTGGGGGGATTGTGAGGAAGTTTTGCTTCTCGGCACGCGATCCGGTTGGCGGAGAACAGAGCTGGGTGCAAGATCAAACCTTTTCCTCTCCTTATCTCCTCCTCCACCCCCCTCCCACCTCGCCAATCCGCAGCTATCTCCTTACTTTCCACGCTTTATGCGTCTTTTTATATTTGCTCTCGGTGCAGGCTCCAATTCCATCTTGTTCCCCGTCCTTCTCATCCTTTCCCGCTCCTTCCGTCCACCTGTCGCGGGTGAGCGAAGGAACCGAAAGTGAGGAGGAGTTTGAAAGGAGTCGTGCAGATAGAAGAATGATTCCCTCACCCGCCCCCCCCCCCACTCTCTCCTCTCTCTCTCTCTCGCCCGTCTTCATTATGTGGCCATGGCGACATCGCATCCGACCGCGGCTTCCACCGTTCGCCAGAATTAAAAATGAACAGGAAATGTAAATCACCAGGAGCAACCTTTCCGCGTCCTTTTATTTTTTTGTCTCCCATCACGTCCACTATCTACCTTCATCTGGCCATAGAAAAAAAGACCACCCGAGCACTTTTGTCCTTCTACGATACCAGCAGAACGATGAAGGAAAAATAGTTAGCCGTCGGACAGAGGTTAGCGGTCGCTTGTTTATTTTAATCTTTATAGCCAAAGGTTGACCGTAAGAGGTTATTTCACATGCTTTCATTCGACTTTAGTGAAATTCCATTCATGGAGTATGCCGAGGATTTTTAATCTCACCTACCATATCGAACTAAGACTCGAGACTATTACGTATTTCGATGGATAAAATGCTGGAATTCAATGAAAGGAATGACAAAAGAATCCGGAATGAAACAGCGTCGAGCCTTATCCGCGTGTGCGTGTATGCATACGTGTGTGTGTATGTATATATATATATATATATATAAATTCAAACAAAAAAGCCCGCCATACTGCGAACAAATACTCATTCACAAGGAAATAGATATTAAGAAAAAGCAATAGAAACACAAATAAAGGAAGAACACAGGAGACGTGGGGAAGGCGGAATGGAGCAGATCACCAGCGCAAAAATATTCCCTTGACCGGGACAGGAACACAGGATAGGAAAAGATATACGAACAGGAAGGAATAGATGTTCCTATCTTTTTCCTTATACATATTTCCTTATGAATATATAAAATATATATAAATTTATATATATATATAAATTTCTATTTCCTTGTGAATATTTTTTTAAGAATAAATGGAAAAATATATAGGTCGAGGTACAGGGGTTAGAGCACTGGACTGGGGAGCGTTGGACCGGAGGGTACCGGGTTCGATTTCAGGGGAAGGCACTTTGGACACCTGCAGCTCAACCCAAGCAAAGTGATTTTACTAGATCTTCCTGAGAAACCATAACCGGCATAGGGAAAGGAACTGGCCACCCTATATGTGAATATTCACACACCGTCGGGCTTAGCATTGGGTGAACTCTACCATCACCTAGTAAACCGACGTTTGGGTTAATAACTGTTTATGGTGAATATATATATATATATATATATATATATATATATATATATATATGTATATATATATATATATTAGTAATCTACCGGTTAAGGTAGGTTTTTCATACACACACATATATATATCAGAGAAACGTTGTCGTAGGTGGATTTAAATGAAAATCTTCCTTCAGAGATTTAGAATGATACCGATTAGCAAGCGTCATTTGAAGTAACAAGGACAAATAATCAAGTTTGTACAAAGAGAATTTCAATCGGAAAATGATGTTTGAGGCCCTACAACATGAAATATCTGTCGTCGATAGGAGCGTGCACTGAGGTTTAAACTGCACATAGAAGAAAACCCGTCACCATTTTTATGATTTTGAAATCGGAGAATAAAAGAACGCGTTGCTGAAACCTTGGTGACGTGAAATTCCAGAGCGATGCTGGCAAAATGAGTTCAAAAAAAAAGGCGGCAAGGAGTCGCCGTCACCGAGGTCTTCCCACGATGGGTTCTCGATTATCTCTTCTTTGCATTGCGATTGCAGCCCCGCGCGAGTCGGGAATTCGTCGAGCGAAGGGGGTACACGTTGCGTGGGATGGCCGGAGGTGAGGAGGGAACGGAGCGGGGCAGGTGCGGGTACGACGACCGACGACGCTCGGCGTCCCCTCGTCGATATTCGACGCGAAGAGAGCGAAAAGCCCGCCGGAGAGAAAGAAGGCGAGCGATAAAAACGTTTAGTTCGCTCCCCTGCCGCCTTGGGGTAGGTTATCGGACACGTTCCTGTTTTAATTCCGCCCTATCCTTCCTTCATACGGAAATGGGCCTTCTTTTTTTTATTTCTTTCCTAAACGTCCCAGCGTGTGACTCCAGATGAGGGGACGTCGTCGCGGCTGTATTTCGACCGTCCGAGATGAAATTCATACCCGATTATACAGGAGGAAAAACGTCGTGCCAAGAGATTTGGGTATTTCCTGCCTCGTAGAAAAAAATTCACCCCCCGATGGGTTATTCACCTTGCCTTAACGACTATACAGCGAGGTTATTTATAATCCCCGTCCCCAAGGAGAAGTTATGGCTTTATTTTGGAATGATTGCAGACGAATATACATTAAAAGCGCGAAAGTTAAATCCGTCGGTTATAAAAATTTCACTGTATGGCATACGTTATCAAGAGAAAAGGATACGGGGAAAGAAAAAAAACTACTCGACACCATAGCACTTGGAACGTATTCCTGTAACTCCAAATGAGAATTGGAAAGTTTGTTTTCCTCAGTTTCATCTTCATGCCGAATCATGTGCCTGCGAAGGAATGTGATAAACCATTTATCAAATTTCCAGATACTTCATTCTATTCACTTTGAGACACCAAAGAATTGCTGAACAATCGGAGTGCTCTTTGAGAAAAACGAGGACAAAATTTCATCTCTTTACGATGGTAATTATCGAAGAAGCCGCAAATTTGTCCACGCGTACGTGCGTGGTACAAGACCGCAGGGAGGCGAGAGGCATTCGAGAAGCCATCGACAGACAAAGGCAATAAGGAAGTCATCATCAAAGTTCAAAGCCCTGGATACGGAGGCGAAATAATATAACGGTAGTGGTTAAAGAAGAAATATAGGCTATTGTGTTTTACCAAATACATTAGATATGTCAAAAAAAGTATGTAATATAAATTATGTCAATTCCTCAACTCACGAATTCATCGCCTAAACCGACCACATTTGACCTGCAATCCATTTATAGGCATGTAGTCCCTCTAAAATTTTTATAGTTTAATACTAATTAGTCTGACTCTGAAGAGAAGGATCTTGACGAGTGTACGATAAACCGCAAAAAAATTACGAGGAATTCTCGGGTAAGAGACCAACCACTCCACTGCGTTTCTAGAACGTAGCGTATTACGAAAGATTTTGAAATGCCTCAACTGCATGAATTCAAGTGGGCCCTTCTACGAGAGGAGTTTGAAGGGCTCATGCAGTGTAAGTGTAAACTGCATAAAACTTATACATGTCAAGGACTGCGATAAATTTAGTTATGAGAAATACAACTTTTAATCAAGGGAAATTATTACAAAAATGTAAGAAAAAACTATAAGCACAGCAATCGAAAATATACCCCTCTTTACACTACGGATTCATCTACACCGCTTGAGCTGCAACCCCGTCGTTTCATATCATTAAATGTGAATACTAGCAGAAATCATGTCATCATTTCCAAAAATGATACGCCAAATCTTGACTCTTCTAAGTTAACTTTTAGACGTAATGATAAAACATTAAATATAATTTGAAAAATGCCACGAATTCCGATTAATCTATGATTAAAACCGTACAGTTGATCAAAAGGACACTCAAAAATAAAAGATTTCTTGAAGATAATAGCTCAGTGTACTTGCAACAGGAATTAAGGGTATTAAAACGATTTTCACGAAAGGAGCAGTTCTCAATAAACACCGTCGTTCATGAAAAGTCGACGGTTAATACATTTTACCTAATTTCTTAATTTCCTGAATATCTTCCTCTAATTTGGGTATAATTTAGAGTGAAGTACATTCTTTCTGAGATCGTAACAAAGTGCCGTGAAAAAGAGACCGTTGGGATGTCAAAGCCTTTCATTTTTCACGATGAAAAAGGATAGTTACTTGAGGAAGCACATTGACCCTGATTTCTCTTGGACCCTGTTATTTACGATCGGAAAATTTTTCTCTAATGCGAGAATAATGTTCCATTTTTTTCTAATTTTTTGATCGAACCTCCTCACGACGCTTTCAAAATAAATGCGCCGAAAACACCCATGACATGTTTTAGACGCAAAGTGTAACTCAATAACGATAACAATAGGTGAGGCTAGACTAAAAAAGATTCAGGGATAGATGACACAAGAAAGGGCTCTTGAAAAAAATTTAAAAACTGATACTTCCACTTCATATAATTTATGTACCTCCGAAACCTAAGAAATGAAAGCGGAATGAAATGGCCAGAAAAATTTAATTCTACACCTCTTACAAGTGTTCAAAAGAACAATAAAAAGACCAGTCCGCTCTCTCCCCAATGATATTCAAGTGTCCAACACTATTTGAAACAAAAATACCATTTTAGTCTTTTCAAAAATGCATTAATAAATTCTTGAAATGTCTTTTTTTCACGTCTCGTCCATTCGCTTTATGACTTGGTAGAATTAGCGGGCGAATTTCATATAAGGGAAAAGTTTTCTCCGTCTTGACCTGGATCCGAGGCGAACATCGGAGGGCGACTTATGTTAGCCCACGAGAGACCGGTATCAAATCCTACTGTCTTTTGTTCCAGCCCCTACATTCTTTTGTTTCCCTTCTTTCCTCCCCCCCCTCCTCCTCTTGGACCATTACCCACTTCCTCGGCGGCGCGCCCGTCTCTCGGACACAGCTTAAAACTCACGCTTCCGGGCCCAACTTCGGTTCGGCGACTTCGGTTGCACACTCGAGATCATCAAGAGCACGAAGGAGGCGGGTTGGAGTAGAACGAGGAGGCAGGGAAAAAGACAATAAGATTAATCCCTGATATAATACGCTATAATCGGACCGTTAACTTACCTACGCTGTTCCACAACGTAACGTTTACTATTCGCTTTCGCACCCACCCAATCGTAAAGAAAGGTTATCATACAACAGATAGGCATCAAATTAATCAAAAGGCTAGGTAAAGGGTGAACGTGGTAAAATGAAGGAATGACATTAATCCGCCATGAATCCTTCAAGCGTGACTTCGACAGGGCGTGAGATGTTGATAATTTCGGTTACATTTGAAGGTTATCTCATCCCTCCTCGGTTGGCTAAAAGGATCCGCACCATGCGATAACGTATCGTTGAGGCTGTCAAACCCATCCTTACACCCCAAAAGTTCTCGCGGAAAAACCTTTCCGAAGGAGAAAAACGTTAGGAGAACAAGTCTTGGGGAAAACATTTTTCTGGCAAATGCTACTGAGGGGGACTTGGAAATCTGTATCGCGCATATCTGCGATCCAAGTTCGTCATCGCTTGTCGGAATAATCGTAGCATTTCCTGCTAGAATGGTACTTTTTAAGCGGTCAAAACGTTCGATAAAACATTAGCTGTTTGTGCTCTGGTATAAATTTGAACCTGACTACACAGGTACACGTACCTGGATACATTGACTTTACGCCAACAAAAAAAACGATCAAGACTTGCCGTTGATTTTCAGGCGTTAAAAGCACAACCGAAAAAAATGCGTTTTAATTTTGGGAAACCTTATCACAGAATAAGACGGATCGCATTACATGGTATTATTAGAGTCGAAACCAGTTCTTGCGAAATTTCGCTTCCATCGAAATTTAAGTTTTCCATGCATTCGCACAATAATAACGGAAAATTGAAATAATTTAAGCATAATGAAACATTTTACTTGCAATAAAAAACGAAATAGTAAATTGAACAGCTGGAATTTTGAGAAGTTGATAATGGAAACGAGTAAGGAGGGAGACAGACAAGTGTTACAATTTGACACAACCCGTGCAGCTCACAATATTTTTTTGTCTAAGTAGAGTAATAAAATGTAAACAATGAATATAACACGACGAATGAAGATCTCTTAAGGATTGTAGCAATTCATTAGGGTAATTTATCAAAAGAAGATGAAAGCATTATTGAACACTTGCCAACAATAATAGATTGGGAAAGGGTACCGAGAGGAGGGGGGCTAATTCAGGTAGAGGAAGGATTGGAGGGGAGGGAGGAGCTCGCGGACCTCGGCTGCGTTCGCCCGCCAGGCAGTCCGAACCGGAGTCACAAAGATAGTTGCCTCAGGGAAGGGAGACCTCCCGCTTGGAGAAAGATTCAGCTACCGTGCCCTCGCTGGCAATACGAGCGAAAGCGTCCTGCATCGCTCGGACAAGAAGTAACAGGTCCTCCTCATGATGTCCCCACTACAATCTCACTAATTTGACCAAATGACTTTTGAGCATCAATATTTTTTGGAATGTCAGCAAATACAATTTTTTATCAACCAAAAATTCTTTTTCAAAATTTCTTAACAGTCTCGTTTTTTTTTAAGATTACGAAATAAGTTTGAAAGCCGAATAGCTTGGATGTCTTTTTGTATTATAAACCTCTATAACTTACACAGGAATTAAGTACTAATAATATTAAGAACTACTGCAAAATTGTAATCGAGAAAACCACTAAGCGACGTAAAAAATAGTTCATCATTTGCCTCTTTTCCCAAAGATTCGTTCTCCGACGATTTATCGTGAAAAATAAATCACAAAATCAAGAGATGATACGGTTCTGGTACATTTTTCGGGAAAAATTCCCTTCAATTCAGTCAGAATGGCGCGAGAGAACGAAATTCGTAAAACGATGATATTTACCACGCCTGAAAACCGAAGCCTTCTCTCAGTTTGCGTTTTAGAAAACGGATGGGCATTGCGACAGTTTTTACCTTAGTTCGCCACCGGAGACGATACCAGTACGAGTGAGATGCTTCCAAAAAAGACGAAGAAGCCCCTATCCTATAATTGAAGATGTCGACTCTGAAATACCAATGGTAACCTTTCCCAAGGACCGAAATTCCCAGGGGATAACACTTTCTAAATGAGTTTCCGCTAAATTATCTGTAATTCGCAACCCCTAGGGCTCTTTCAAGCGAGCAAATTGAAGGGATTAAATAGACGGAAATCTTTCCTTTTTCGGTTGGTCTCTCTCTCCACTATTACTGAAGGTTCTATTACTCTGCCGGTCGCTAAGGCAATTAAGAAGTTTCAGCCGCTAAATTCGTCGAAGGGCAAACATCTTTAAATTTTCCCCTGTATTTGAGGGAGAAGTTAACACTACAAATAACATCCTTAAAGTCCATATCCACTACGTCAGTAGTCATCTTCAAATTTGACAAAAATTACGCAATCCATCGTGGGCTGTTAGTTATGCGATATGAGTGATGATAAGTAATGGCGGTTAGCGAAAGAGATTCCACAAATAAGCTCATAAATCATGCTTCACCCTTGAATAACAAGCTCCTACCGTATCTCTGAATTCTCAAATTCTTTATTTGCTTGCCGTTCTTCCGGAATGGCCAATTCGTGAGCTTATCAACAGGTGAGAATAATGAGAGAGATTAATGAACAATTAATAATATCCTATAATTATCTTTCTATATTTACGCAATTTTCGGTGAAGAAGTACACTGATATGTCATTAAAACTACTGGAACCAAATGAAACACTATGTATTACCACTAAGAATCCTCTGGTTCCCAGCTCAAGTCTTTTTATGCCTCCAAATGTTCCTTCTCGACGCTGCCCCAATTGACACACAAATTTTCAATAACACGAGTCGATACAGCACGTAAAATAAAATTATATAGCTCGCACGTTCCATCTAGAACTCTGTAGACCTAAAAATATTTTAAAATAATTTCCCTGAAAGAAAAATAGTAAGCCAGCCTGGATGCAAATATTGGAGCAACTTTTCACTCACAACTGAAACATTGCATTCTATTCTTCACCGAAGGGGACACTTATTTTAGAATTGAGTGGACCCTTTGAAAATCATGATCAGGTAAATTGAGTTCATCAACGTAGTGGAGTTGAAGTTCTAAGTGCCAAAGGACTTTTAAGTACCCTAGTATCCTTCACGTGAGAAATCAGTACTACGTACAATCCTTTCCTGTCCTCAGGCAGGTTAGGTATTTGAATTTTTTTATCCCACTGATAAAGGTGATGTCGTGTCATCCACCTTAAGTGAAAATCATGGCGGAATAATATCTAAATTTGGGATTCAAACCGTGGCATTCGGGTTACTAACACCATCTAAAAGCGGCGTTTCCCTTAGGTTCAACAAGATCGTACAACGTACATAGCGTCCAAGAGAGAAACAAAAGGAAATCCTATTCGGTGTCCCTTTTCAGGATTACATCTGATCCGGCTCTAAGCCGTTGACAACAACACTCGATTATAATTCCAAATTGAATTTCCCTTCTTCCGAGATATCCTCTACTCTTCACTTCAAGCTATGAGGAAATCCAACCGACAGAGAAATTACAGAGCGGTACCACAGATGAACCAGTGTAACTCGAAAACTAAATGTTTCAAACAGGGAAGAAGATGCATGTATCTTCTAAATTAAGCAAAATTAATTAGTAAGAGGAAACTGGGATTTCAAAAATATTTTATGTACATCGTAACTCTCCAGATAGTGTAGATTCTTCTTAAATACCTTGGTTCTATCCTCTTAAGTCCGGCGAGAAATATGCCATTTATACGAAAAATCAACTTACGGAACACTGAAATCATTATCAGAATCGTACTTAATCGTAAAATATTCATTATAATAAGTCCTCAAATTATCCAAGGTGGATTTTGGACAGTTCCTAATAACTATGAAGTATTTCGTGCCGCGTGAACTTCCTCGTCTGATCTGTGATATTTCCTTCTTCAGTTTTTCATATACTTTCTATTAATCTTCAACCCGCCAAAAACCTATTCTCCTCCGACTTCTTCCACCGCTTACTTTTTTCTATTAAGGCCCTAAACGTCCCACTCCCTCTTAATATCTCCTCCACCGATCTTTTCTTTGAATTTCAAGTAGCAACTTCCCTTCTCCTCCCACTATATTTAAAACTTCACTGTTCGTCTTCTTCTGTACCCTACTTATTTCCTCCCTTCCCATCCATACCCGCATCCCAAAACTCTATTAGTTCATCTTCTCGTCTCGAAAACAAGCACGCACACAGCGATACGCTGCCTGCCTACAAATTAAAACCTGCAGTAATATTTCCTTTAAGTCTTTACTCAGCTTATCTCTGATTAATTCTCTCCTCTTTGCAGATGCTTCCTTTACAATGGTATTTCTTCGCCCAATTTTGCTGATACCAAGCCTACTCTCCTCCACATTATGACCGTGTGATGCTCAATCTACTCTCGTTCATTTCCTCATACTTTCATTTTTGACTTGAACTTTCAAATACTTCAGAATATCATTAATTTCGTTTATTTTTTAATTATCTCCATCGCATATTTCTCTCGCATTGGTTTTGCAACACACTCGACAATAACAGATACCCCTTGGCCCGACCGTCTTTGGCCGCCATTGGCCTTCTGACAAGTTATTGCTTGATCCTCCGCAAATCCGACTTAACACCTCCCCGTCCATCTTCATTCCCGACTCAAACCTATCCCACGCCAAGTCTAACCTTTACTCAGCATTCCGCCGGCCCCGGTGGCGGCGGGGTAACGCCCTCGTCTGTCAACCCAAGGGTCGCGGGTACCACCCGCGGGTACCTTGAACATTATGCCTGGGTGGGTTTTCCACCACCTAGGGCTTGATTGTTCGTAATCATGTCCAATGTTATCACTATTAATAGTCCGATGTAAAAGATTAAAAAGTACTGTTTTCGGAATAAGGCTAAATGAATACTTAACTTTTGTTTTATGGGCCTTTCCACTTTTCAGTGATTACTCTGTATTCCCATCCTCCAGTCTTCTCGGTCGTTAAAATCATCAAGTCTCGAGCGCTAATCATTAAGGCAAATCCTCTCCCACGTTTTCCTAGGTCTCTCATGCCTCCTTCCAACTGTGTCGACCTTCTAACAGCGTCCTTGTCCATCTTACATCAATCACTTTTCAAAAAATGGCCACACACAGAGTTTGTCTCTGGCTTCATTGAACCACTAATTCTTTCATGCCCATTACTTGTCTAATATCTTTATTTCTTTCTTCCCGACTTCCATATTCTGGCTCCTCTCCTTGTCCTGTACATCTCCACTGCTTGTTTATTTCACTTTTCAGGCGTTTAATCAAAGCCTGGTTCTCTAACCCATCAGTCAATACGCACTCTATTACTGTTGGCAGGATTCGCTACTATATTTCTTTATCTATAACGCAGCTCCATAGAACCCCATTTAACGTTTTAATTGCTCCTCAAGCCTCAACTATTCTGTTATCTGCATCATATTCACACCTTGCGGATTCGTGAATGATGGAACCGGAACACTAAAAGTGTTTTACTGCCTTGATAGTTCCATGGGGTAGATTAGCATCTTTTCCAACTACCGCGACTACCAAAATTTGGTTTTCTTCATGTTTACCCGAAATACTGCTACAAAGTCTTCCAATTACTTTCTTTTGATAATATTATCATTCTGCCAGCTCTGAGCAGTCAATACTCGGTCGTTGCAAACAGTGGCTATTATTTTCCATGGCTGAAGACCCATACCTCCACAGAATCGATTCCACTGCTCCAACTAATTCTGAATAAATATTTAAAAAGCGTGGAGGGACATTCCACAGCCTCGTCAAAGTTATTAAGCTGTTCGGAACAAATCAGAGAGCTTCTTTCCTATCATCACTGAAGCTTGAAAATGTTCGCATATAATATTAATAAGTAATGTTAGTCGAGATCCAATTCGAATCAGTTCTTTGCTTTCCAAAGATACCGAAATACCAATAGGTACCGAAACACAGATATTTTCTAGATCCACAAATCTCAACTGAACTTTTTAACCCTTAGCGCGCATCTTCTCACTTATTTTCCTGAGGCTACAAATTTGATCACCCCGTAGTAAACTCTACCTCATCTTCCCTTAGATTTCATATTCCAACCTATTTTATCGAATGATGCTAAAATTCTACCGATGCCATTACAATCATCACTCTATAATTATTTGGATATTTCTTATTTCCTTTTTTATTATTAGCGTATAACAATATAAACAATATTTTTCCTGTATTTCATCTCCTCCAAAAATCTGGTTGAATATTTTGCAGAGAAGCCGTATCACCTGCGGAGGTCCATATTTCTATCACAATTCCCCCCGGGCCACTTGCCTTCCCATCCTTCACCTGCCTTAGTGCCTACCTCACTTCTCCCTCTAAAACGGGATCCATACACCGAGTTCCAACACTATTCCAATAATTTTCTTTCAATCTGCTCTATCTTTTCTCAACTAACAGCTCTCCAAAGTGCTTTCGATTGCGCCACAGTCACAGGCTGCAGAAATGCTGCGGGGTTGTTCGTCGTTTTCAGTTTACTTATCTTTCTTCAGAAACTGCGGATGTTCTGGATCCCAGCGAATGGTTTCCTTCCCCACAAATTTTCCCATGCGTCACATAAGGTAAAAACATACCGATGAGAACGGACGATGCAGACCACGACGGCCCATGCAGATTCTCGCTTAGCTAACGTGTGCTCTCCGATACAATTGTAGGATTCGAATACGAATACAAACTATCCAATCTAATGATATTCCGCAATACTTTCCTGGGCTTGGTCCACACCATCTTGAAATTCACAAGGGAAAAAGCGTTTCAATCATTAAAACCATTACTTTCTTTAAAGGATTTTTAATAGCACTTTTACAATAAATTTTATTGTAAATGATAGAAGCAATGACTGTTACGACCAAAGTTTTTCATAAAGGGAAAGACCATTTTCAAATATTCCAAAATATGATTAATCATATAGAATTTATATGTAGCAGTTATATTTTCATTAACTGCGATAAGTATTTTTTTTTATTTTCATTAGGTTCCATATCGGTTGGCTTCGTGATATTACCCTCGTAGATAATTTTATGATTTTCAGAAAATATTAGGCGTTGAGATAAAAGTCAGGGCTCAATTTATGTTGCAATAAATGGAAGAGTAACCCTTAAAACGAATGAAACTTGTTCACAAATTCGAAAGTTTTATTTCTCGAGAGTAGCAACAAATTTCAGTCAGCGCAGGTATCAGTTTTGTGAATATTGAAACTCGCTTTCACGACAAAACGAACGACGATTCCAGTTGAAAAAAAAGGAATCGTGCTTCGATACCATAATCGCTAGAGCTCACAGATCCAACGTAAATCCTTACGCTCCCGCAAATGAGAGGCAAAAGCATTCGACTTCGCGTTAACATCCGTTTAAGGGCCAACGAGTGAACGTATTTGTCAATGTGCATCGGAGGAATGACGCAATAACCTGCTCCTCTCGCGCATCTATCAATCTCCTACGCCCTCCAATTTCACATCTTCAAGTTGGCTCTTCCACTTGGTTGGCGGAGTCTACATTTCCGCGCGGCTGAGGACGTCACCGCACCGCCCCGTACCCCGGAATGACGATCGTACATTATCTTCAGGATGATGGCATGCTTCTTCCGCCAATAACCTCCTTAGGTTGAGCACTCACTTCGCTTCGCGGCATAACGACGCATTCATAAATGAAATTTCCCGTCAAATATACGTCTGCCTGCCTGAATATAACATTGTTAATGGCTAAATATCGATTTATGAATTATGACACCATTGTATACCATTCTGAGTCGCCGTTTTCATTTTTTAAATTTACTTCCAACATAGATATCATAAAGTAGGGAAACGTGCGAGATTGTCAGACGTGAATTTAAATGATAAAAAGCTAAGACCTGAGATATCAAATTCGTCGACTCGAATTTAAGTTATATACACATATGTACGCGTGTCTGTGTATAAACATAACGTCACATAAACATATAATTTATATTTATTTACAGAAGACAATATATGATTGCAGAGGGAATGTGGAGGAGCAGGCACTGAAAGAATCTATCAAGTGATAACTCTGAATTTAAAATCCCAAAGAGAAGTTCCACAGTTCTGTCTGACAAATGATGTCACATGAGGCATGTACTCCACTTTTATCATACATTAGTAGACTAAAAAAACACTAGCTAGCATTTTTTAAATCAACTGTCAGAGAGGTTAATAACACGATTAAGCTTACCACCCACACAAACAAGCCGGAAATGTGTGATAGAATCCCTGCTCCTCTTTGGGCGAAACATTCATCAGAACAGCCAATTACAGGAGATGTATATGATGACAATTATAGTGCATAGGTTTGAAGAGGAGGAGTGACGAACTTTCTAAGAATGAAAGCTAAGGAATAAGTGAGGAGCTGATGAAAAAATAATGGTACACTCGGAAGTTAGGCAGCGAAGGACAGTTTTTCGGTTATCATATTTTTTGCAATACCGAGGTTCATCCTTATGCAATTGGGAGGACAATTATTCTTTTTGCACTTTCACATTGATTGACAACTGAAAAGTCAAAATTGACGGTAGTAATTGTACAATTCATCAAATGAGAAAAGCTTTCGTGCCAATTTCTTTAATTGGGCCTCTAGAATCGGATATCACTAATGAAAAACCTTAATATTTGATACGAACTCGAACTCATCATACTCGTATACAATCTTCCGATGAAAGTACTAGATGTAATCTTCGACTTGTGACAGCAGCCTCACTATTTTATGCTAAGATATGCAGGCATGCTGGATATTTTACAACTTTGACACACACCAAATATGCACCGACAACCAATGAAAGCCGGGGCAAATAAATGTTTCCTCAGTCCAAGGCAGAAGTGGTCGACTAAGGGCCCATGATTCGCACACTCTATAGAACTCTGGACCTCAACTAAACCCAAGCTGGGCCACACTACTACTTTCTGAGTAACCACAGCCGACACGAAATAAGGAACCAACCAGCCGCTCTGTCCTGAATGCAAGAATTTCACTCACAGTATGTTTACCGGTTAAGCACTACTCCCTCACTTATCAAACTGACTATCGGGTTGAGCACTGTTTGGAGGATTCATACAAAATAGCTAACGATTACTACGAGGATTAAAGTTTGCTTTTGCTTCATCAAATGAGTTGCTGATTCTTTTAGGATTTAGAAAACCCAGCGCACAGACCTAAACGTAGGATCTCAAACAAAATCACACGAGGTTCAACGACTAATTCAATTGTCGGGAAAAAGCCACGAGCGCAAACGACTGTTATTTTCTGAGTACATACCTATTTGACGACCGGGAGCCTCGGAAGTCTTCGGGACACTTGAATCCTCGAGACACCGCCGCCTCACTTCGAGAAGCGTCGGAGCACACTGCCACACGAAGACAACACAAAACACCGAGTGCCCCGAATGGCAACACGCGACTGACTGCAGCGCCTCTCCTCCCTACACACCGTGAAGAGCCAAGGAAGAGGGAGGGGACGGGATCGAGAGGGGAAGTTGGCGAGAGAGGGGAGGGAAAGGGGGGAAGGCCGTGGGGAGAGGAGAGGGTGACAGGAAGAGAGGTTGGGTGGAGGGAGGTGGCTATGGAATGGGAAAGGGAGGGAATGAAGAGGGGAAGCATAATGGCATGGGATGAAACGATGGAATGGGGTTGTTTATGCTTGCGAGAGAGCGGGGAGGTGGAGGAGGGGTCAAAGGGGGTGGAGGAGGGGTCAAAGGGGGGGGAGGACTCTTGAGGGGGAGGGGAGGGTGTGGGTGAGGTCGGGTCCGCGATTTAATGGAGAAGGGTTATGCGCAAGTTGTGAGAGTGAAGGGATTGGAAGGTGTCGTGAAACAAGAGGAGAAGGGGTGGGAATGGGAGGGAGCAGGAGTCGAGCCGTGAACTCGGAGAAAGGGAAAATACCGGTAGGTATGCTGCCACGGGGCGGGATTGTGCTTCACCTTTACATATGATAGAGCGTTTATATGTTTTTACTTCACCTTTGTAACCAGAACATAGCCGCAGAATGGAGAAGCAGGAGCAGTTTTAGGGAAGGCACCCGTAAAACTGAGGTCATCCGCAATGTTTAGAAACAAATGGTTAAGTAGGTGGTAGTTGACGGGGTGCAGTGGCAGAACTGAGAGAAGTCTGGCGTCTGAAGTGACATGAAATGTATTTTAAAAGTCCGCAGTGGAATCCGTAAGAATTAAAATCATAACATGACGCGGAAGTAAGCGTCCGAATGCAACCGAAAAATCCGAAATCCGAACCGTGTCCCTCGGATTTGATGGGTTGGCACTGAATGGGCATCCGTGGTGGCTGGCTCAAAGCAGGGAGTGGAGGGAGAAGGACGTCTTCGTCGTTCCAATCCCGGAACCCCGCCATGAACGGATATATGCAGATGGAATCGCGAGGGTTGGATCTCGCTGAGGGGCGGAGGCCGGGATTTGAAGTGGGCTGGGGGAGAAGCGCTCGCTCGTTCCAGATGTAGAGATAGGTACGGTTTCCTCAGATTGATTATCTCCTCGCCCGCCTCGGTGTTGGCCCTCCCATCGCAACGAGATGATCGCCGGAAGATAGGTGAAGGACGATTACGCGGGAAATCGGTCTAGTGAAGGATTTTTACGAGCGCGGTTGGTAACATCGCTCATGAAGAAGGCGTATCAAGCACGATACGAACTAATGAGTGTCTAATAAATGAAATTATACGGGAGGTTTTCAAACAAATATTGAAGAATAACCACAGGAGGGTGCGATGACACCATGGTCAGCGACGGTATGGATTGTCTTTGTATCCTTACAAAAGAGAGAAACATATTTCCGGCCCGAAAGAAAATTTGAATCTCTTCTCCGTCTAATATCCTGCCATTGGAGCAGAAATGCTCAATCAACAGCGAGATGCCGCTCATTTCATGAAGCGTATCTCAAGTATCAGACGATGCAATGGCAAAGAATGTGTACACGTAAGCTCTATTCACTGTGGAGTTGAATTAAGGATATCACTAAATATATCCACAAGGATTATGCAATTATTCGAGCAGCTTAGATTTAATTAATAATACCCTCAGTAGATGGTTCTTTACAATCGAATCGTTTCCTCACTTTCACTCCGGAATTATTTTTTAGTAAGCTAACAAGATTAATGTGTTTGATTGATATGACTCCGCAACTGCAATCAAGAGTGCAAGTTTGTAGTTGTATCAATATTGGATTTGTCGTTTCGAGAGTGTCATCATTCTCGAAAATCTCGGAAATCTGTACTTGAATTTATTAAACAAAATAAATGAAGGGCATAAACTGAGAGAGCATGATCTCAAGTAGGAATTAAATGGCTGTTTTTTTGTGAATAGAGGATAATTGTTGTATCATCAGACGTATACAAATATTATCTCCATAGATTTGATCCATCGATTAAAAAGGGGGAAGAGTTCAACAGTTAGGGTTTACGTACGCCAAATTTTAAAGCAGCCAATAATTTTATATATTTCCATTACCGCAAAGGGATTAAGCAATTTCAATGAATTAAGTGTGAAAATCAAACATTTTCAGGACACCAGAGTGACACTGGAGACACTATCCTATTATTGTAAGTAACCACATGGCTTTAAAGATGCCAAAATGGCCAGCATGAAGTAGGCTGAGTGACTATTTTAAATAAAAACAACCACTTTACATTACGGTCAACTCGCTAATTACTATAAAATGTACACACATTAACAAAGAGTACAGTGAATTACTTTCTGACCAAAAAGATGGAAACCATCAACTGAATTGGCTATTTGGCAAATTCATGTTTCTGCCTCAGGTGTCCCTGAATGCTGCATTTTTTGTTCTCCAGATGGCACGCACACAATTCATGTAGCATCATCTCCGCCTCGAAACTCGCAAAAGGCAATTTCTGGTAGCTGGACCAAAAAAAAAGTTTCCCTTCCGGTCGATTAACTTTTCCTGAACAGAGTTGGTACACTAAGCCATGTCGCTTCACCAGGTTGGTTACCTTTTTCACGTTCATGACTGCTGACGAATGCGTTTCATTTACGCACGCGACAATCCTACCGGACGCGGGAAGGTTCAGGGTAAGGCAGAGATCGCGCCCCGAAGTCTTTGTTTTTCTTGTTCACGAAAACGTATCGCAACAGCTGTTCATTCGCTTTCCCGGAGAATCCGGTCGAACCGGCGCGTATCGGGACAGCCAGCGCGAGACCAAAAATCCGTGAATAATCCTGGCAACGAAACACTCGCCGTGCAGACTTGCTACCTTTCCTCTTCCTCCCCTCAAATCCGCCTCCCTCCTTCCCCTGGGGTTGCCCTGAGTAACGAAAAAGAACCCAGGCCGACACGCCCGATTGAAACCGGCAATGTTCCCGGGGAAAGACTTCACTTTCCCATCCTAGGAAGGAGAATGACACCGGATCGCATCAGCTCACGGTCGTTCATCATGCAAGAGATGGGTTTTAGATGAGTTTTCCACGGTTTTGGCTAAGGTGATGGTAGCGGGAGGGAAAGGGTCCCGAGGTAATTGAAAGTAGCGTATACGAAGGAGAGAGAGAGGGAGGAGATGGACGGGTTCGCGATATCGATCGATGGCGAAAGCTTTGGCATTTTTCGCAATCAAATGCTCGACGTACCGTCAATTGTGAGAATTGTGTTGAATTCGCTCGCGTTGACTTATTCCTGATGTAATTATCATATGATTTATGTCCCTTAAAATATGCTTCTACGTATTAGTAATTATGTCTACGTTATCGGTCTAACACCACCATTTTTTCTGTGTTGACAGAGTTCTACCAACTGCTACCAACTTTCCACGGGTAACAGCGGTAGCCTGATTTTCTCGGAAGTTCCTCTTTTCGAAGAGCAGTATTGAATTTTTAATGTATTTAGTGTTACCTTTAATACGTTTCCAATTAATTATTTAAGTATTCAACGAAGAGTTCAAGTGTGCATTCGATCAATTTTAAGTTTCCATAGCATCATCACAGCTTGGTTCATTTTAGAGGGCTGCACGGCACTCGCAGAGTGGCGAGATACCCACGCAAACAGCATCTATAGTATGTCTAGCATCAAACTGACCAGCAAAAATACATTATTTCTGTACATTAACTTTCGTGGTAATTGGTTTTTAAAGTGTTTCTATAGCCGAGGCCAAATCACAATGACCAACCTTGGCAGCTTAAATCACAGCTTGTTTATGACAGTAGATTTTTTACGCCTATTAAAGCGCATATGTGGGCTTGACTTTTTCATTTCCGTGTTATATTTCGTATGATAGTCAAACGTATCCCAAAAGTATACCCTTATATAGTATATAAATACACACAATATACTGTATAAGTGTTTGTATGTATTTTTAAACAAATATATATAAAAATATAAATAAACCATAAATACATTAACTAACCCGAAGGTAGGTTTGGTAGGTTATGGTAGAGTTCACCCGGTTCCCTCTACGGCGTTAGAAATTCACCCACCATTGTAGGGAGGCTAGTTACTTTCCCTGTGCCGGTTATAGTCTCGCACTTCCAAAAATATCAGCTGCCCAGCATATTGCGCATTGATTCATTTTTATTTTTAATAAAAAAAACATTAACAGTTCAACTTCCATTTTTGCAATTTTTACTTCGTGTGTTAACATTATAAGAAAAGAGCCTCGCTTCCAGAACATAAGACGTCTGCTGATGACTGCTAAAGCTGATCAACACAGTTGAAACTAGAAAATAGAAGGTGGCACTTCAAGACGCTGGGAAATGCTACGTGTTCATAGTTTTTTCTTCCAACAATATGAAATTCCAATTCCTATGCCATTGACTTTGCTTTTATTTATTTGACGTGTAACAGAAAAATGCATCCAATAGGAATGTCAACCTTCACATTTCATTCTCATCACACGCATAATATGTTCGCAATCAACGATCACTCGGAGCGATAAAATGACCATTGATTCCTGTGTGAACACACTGAGTGAGTTTATATTTATCATTATGTTAAGTTGTTGGTTAAGGTGTACATTCTAAGTTGATGAAGTTGGCATCTTAACACTCCCATCGGTTAAGAGTGTAACTGAAGATCATTCCCCCATTCTGCGTTTAAAGTATTGCTGATGAGATTTCGAGAGATCATAATGACCTAGACTTTGATGTGCAGTAGAGAAAAACATCCTGATAAACTCATGAAATACACTCATACAGAGGGAGTTGTTCATTTGAAATGCACGGCTTTCATATAATTCGAAGGGAACACGCATCTTCGAACACTTCTCTGTTGCGGTGGCACAAGAGTTTTACTTTATTTATTGGGAATAGAGCGCTCATCGTTTCGCGAAATTAATCTAGAAACTACTCGTAAAAATAAGAGCTCGTGATGTTAATTCATCAGTCGCTCAATTTATATTACGTATACATAGAGGTTGACAAAGCAAACAGAAGAGGGTCGTTTTCTAATCCCGTGAATTATAATAATGGCCGTTCCAGGCCTTGTACCCCTTCCAAATCGCCGCGAATCAAATGAATATAGATCATTCTCGAACCGGCGACATGCCATCAACTCCATCGGGTTCGGATCGACCTCCCTTTCTACGACGAGAGAGTGTAACACGGGAGTGACGCAAAATCGCAATTAGCCGCTGTCTTCCCTATGTCTCTGCTCATTCCACCGTCATCTGTCGACAAATCGCTCTCTGTGACGTGCGTGCTCTTCCAGAGCGAACTCGAAAGGTGAAATGCCTCGTTTCCCTTTTTAAACCTTTGAAACTCGAAACAAAAACCTTTCAGTTTTACTTCCGAATCAAAACATTAAAATATATCCCATAAAGTATGCCATTATCACCCTAAATAAAATCATTCCATTCTAAGTCTTTTCATATGCAGGAGTGCGTGAATTGGAGGCGCACGCACGAATAACGTTGAAAGCAAGGGAGATTTTTTTTCGAGCGCATACAAAATGACCCGTCTTTGGAAATCCTCGGTTGAAAAGTTTCCAAAATTTCACAATTTAATTTTTTTTTTTGGATGCCGCTACATTTTTACATATTTCATTTAAGGTGTGTGTCATTTTGTTGTGTTTAACTTTGTTTGAAAATTATAACCGTTAGGCAACTTTCTTTTTGAAGGATCGTACACAACACTTAAGTTTGACATGACGTAGACAGGGAAAGTTAAAGAATGGTCATTAAAATTGTATCTTTCGGGTATACAACGAAATACAATAATTTTTTTATGCCATGAAGGTACTCTGGTGTTGGAAGGGGTCGACATGCGTTTCTTTTACGGATTTATTTAAATATATTGTAACGAACCAATAGGAATGAATGAACCATTTCGACACAAAAACATGATACCTAGGGAGGCAGAGATTTTATAACTGGTTCAAAAGAGTACGACGAGCCAAGGTTTTAAATATCCTCGGCCCGTTAACTAATTCACCTCCATACTCTTGAATACGAATATCGACCTAACAGATGGGGGCACCCAACTACTTCTAAGCTGGGCAGCGGTAGACTTCACACAGTCGGAGAAATTCCCTTCTCCATCCCTGTTCGTACCCCCGCAAAGGTTGATTTCTTAGTCACCTCTCGATATCTACTTGATAACGCGGGGGAAAGCACTTCAACGTAGTACTCTTTCCGTCAGACCGAACATCAAACCATGGCCCCATGGCACTTCGTGTGGGCCAATGCCAACTCGAAGCCCCTTATTAAAACCACAGGTATTGCAATTTTCCACTAGATATTTTATTTCGACACTACCGGTTTCGATGTTTTCACATCATCATCATTCGTTCGAAGCCCCTTCTCCATCTTTCCTTAAAATTCCTTCTTTCACCAAATCATCCACTTATTACTAATGGCTCAATGATCTCAGCGATCGGTCGGGTCCCACCTATAGCTACTAATGTTTCTACTCATTTTCCCTATTTTCCCTACAGCTTTCCAGGAAGCTCTGATATTCATAAAAGATGGCCCGAAACATTTCTCGAATTCGATCTAGCCAGTCAGCAGCCGAACGTTCAACCAACGTACTAGGCCACCAGGATGGCTGATAAATCCGGATTAAAGGCTTTCAATAAATTTAATGAGTGTCAATACCTGATCAGTTTTTGGATTTGCCGTACGTTCCCTGCAAATACGTAATTCCTTAGGTTCAGTTACGAAGAGCGTTTCTAATGAACTTAATCTTCCTCCCAGTGTTCTTCTCGTGAGAGGGGAAATTAATTTCGACCATAGAGAGCCAGTCTCTAAAATTTGTTACAATATAGGAACATAGGTCATCCCATTCTTGTTTATTAATGTTCGATTGATGAAATCACAACGCGTAGAGAAATGCCTTACGATGGTATCAACTCGAGGAGAGAGGTTACGGGGTCAACTCAAGAATTTCATGTATGGGGAGAGGCGGGAAGAGGATGGGTAATGGGCAATGATGAATCATCTCCTTTCGTGATGGGGGCAACTAAGTCAGACAAAATAGAGAAGGAAAAACTGGACATTACATTAGCGTGACCCGGATAGACCCAAACGCATTGGTGTGTATTAACTAATGTCGTGCCTTGCTATTCCTCACGAACCCATAGATTTAATAGAGCGTATAGTATATTTCGTGGGAGAGGGAGATATTTTTTACATCGACGACCTATTCCTTCCTACATATGAAAGCAAGCGTAGAGCGAATGAGCTAGGAGGACACTTGCGATTCTAGGCAAAAACATTTTGGTGCTGTTGATTTTTTCACAGCTGATGTCTTCCCTAGCATATTTAAAAACCATGTGCATTAAGTTTGAAAAGAGAAACGAAAAAATTCCGGTGATGAAGATTTTTAGAAATTGTTGTTCAAAGGGTATTGACTGAACTTGCCCTCACATATATTGCTTAACTTTTAGGCACCCCCACTCCGAGTCTCACAGAAGCTGTTTAATGCTGCCACGAATTCATGGTGGATGTGGAAGCTTTGTAACTTAAAGAAGCATTGTTTAAATGCTTATATAAAAGACAGTAATCACTTGAAATTACAAGAACGATCTGCCTTCTAGCTAGTTATGTTGCGCACTTACAACTCTGATCATTTTAAAAGGCAAACGAAGTTGGCCCAATTAAAAACATCCTCTTAAAACTCTCTTCACCATGCTATAAACGTTTATTTCTTTTTATATTTCGATGTTAAAATTCGTAAGTTATAATTCTTTGTGACCTTCACCTCTCCGTGATGGAACGTTAAATACATTACGTATAACAACTAGGTTTTTAAAAATAATGTTTTAGCCAAAATTTGTAACCAACCGCAATGTAAAGCAAAAGTAAAAGTTTCATTAGGAAAAAAGGAGTCTCATTGTGATACTAATATATCACCAAGTAACGAATACCGCATTCAACATCTCCGAGGGTGGGAAAAATGAAAGCAGGCACCATTAACATCTGACACGCCCAGAGTGATCTAGTCTGTCTCCCGGATAAAAATCATGCCATTTAAGGGAGCGACTGGTACATTTCCCAACGAGTTCATCGGAAAGAAAAATCTTTGTCCTTGCGTCGTCCAAAGGCGGAGATCGGACAGCGATTCCCACTTTCCGATTATATGGGCCCGCCGTGCCCCAATTCCGCCCGTCGGAACTGCCAAACCGAATGACATCTGCCGCAGACAGGAATTGAGACGTGGCCGACGACTCTCAACATTACTCCCACAACGCAATAAATTAATTAAGAATAAATGGTATCTGAGGCGAGGGCGGTATATTAACGATCTCTCCACCCGCGTGACGCGAGGAAGGAAGGCACTGTGAAGGCGCGCTGAAGACGGGGAGTGCTGGATCCTCCTTGAGATGGGATGCTTCCGCTAATTCCCTCCTCTCCGTGCGTGCGTGTGTTTCGGTGAAAAAAGTGGCGAGTAAAAACTGATACGAAAAAGGAAACGGAGGAACAGGGGAAACGAAAAGGAATTCAATGAGGCGTTGACTAAAATAAATGAAAAAAACACTATGGCGAGAGTGACAAGCCGTAGAGAGAGCTAAAGTAAAAACGGTCATACTCGCCACTCCGTAGAACTCGAAAATGGAAGAAAACGGGAAAATTTTCGCTGCACATTTTTCATGGAAAGAAAATGAGTTTTACGTGAACCTATTCAGTCTACACATTTTGCTTTATTTGCCTTATCTGTTACCAGAAGAAAAGGAACTGACTATCGTCGCGGAGCAGAGAAGGTGGAGAAATTTGTTTCAAATATGAACACTTAAATGCGGTGGTAAATGATAGTAACACATAATGAATGATTCAAAGAACATATAAACAAACTCAGAAAATAAATTAAATCTTCCGCTAAATAATCCACCTATTTGTGCTTGCCTTTTTATTTGTACACGTAATTCCAGTGGATAATGTCTGAAGGTTTGAGTGCCGACGTACACTAGAGCTATGATGCGATAATATTGATGATGCACTTAATAGGAATCTAACTGATCACTGGAACATGCACATACGTATTTAATGACACAACCATGAGTTACCGCATTTGCATTTTTTTATATTTTTTACGTTTTTTTTTCAAGATAATTTTCGCACACGCATAATTTCGACACATTGAGCTACACATTGAGTTTCATTGTTAGCTCGAATAGACGTAAATTCCTACATTCCTCCTTGTCAACGTGCCAAAACATTTATGCATTCTAAAGAGCGCCATCCATGCTTTACTGTTTTACCTCTTTATTTTCCTTTGCTCGATGACATTAGGTCTGACTGAAGAGGGGTAGGCAGAGTAGAAATCCCAGACTTCCGTGAGATCAGACTAGTGTCAATAGCAATTAAGGGTAGCCTACCTACAGTCAAGGCTTTTATGTCATTTGAGATAGACGGCTAAGGAGAGGTTGGCTGGATAATAGGGAACCGAGTTAGGGTAGAGAGAAACGTGGAAACAGTATTAGCTCACTCGGAACAAAATTCGTCAACAAGTCTAAAGATTAATTCCTATCCAAAGGGCAAAGTTGAAACTGCACTCTGACATGTCACGTACCCCCGCATAGCTCTCAAATATCGATCGAAACACCACTGAAAATCCGCTGCTGCCAGAATTAGTACCATGGTAGTCTAAGACTCCTAGGCAACTAAAATTAATCGAATTTAAGGCAACGTCTTCGTGCCTTTTGGATTTCACCCTTGCACAACTCATCATTTTTAAATTGAGGAAAACAATAAAAATCATGCAGATTTTAACTCATAATTATAATAATCATAATTTAAATACAATAACTATTTACTTCCTAATAATAAAATAATTATTTACTATGAATCAAAGTCTTGCATCAGAAATTGCTACAAAAAAGAAGCATTGCGCAATTAAAATTATTTTTGTTTCCTTACAAAGAAAACTTAATAAGTAAAATAAGGTCGTTTTTCTTACGGTACTTGAGTGTGATGGTCGTGATTAATTCATTCAAATTGAGCGCTGATTTAGAAATGTTCACCGGGGTATAAGCAAAGATTTTCGCTCTCATATTTGAAACTCTGGGGTATTGAACAGGCGCATTTAAAAGAAGCAATTGATGCTCATAAAACCCATGATCAAAGTTATTTGCAACTTTTAAAAAGTAAAAGTACCCTATAAATTAATGATAAAAGTTCTCGATCGCCAAAATATTTCATTACAAACCATATATCGATGATTAACGTCCTATTCACGAAAGTTTGCGAGAAGGAAATGACTTTTTTATGCACGCGATCAAAACAGATTTGACTAAATAATTAGCTGAACGATGCGAGTGAGGCAGACTAATCGTACTCTCCTGAATTTAATCTTTCTTTTTTATTTCTTTATCGTTCGCAAAAACTACTGTGGAAAAATTATTACCCACTTCATTAAGAAAACATTAAATTTGAGTCCTCCGTTAGGTAAATGATGAGTTGAGCTTTATTATTTAAGCTCTCGTGGCTCTACGAGACATGCAATATTTACTCTGGTCAATCAAAGGGATTAGTCCACTTTAAAAACCCCCGAGTCTTAGATTTTCTATTGGACTATTATTCCCTATTATGATGAACAGTCTACTGATTAAGTCTGATTTTTGATGGGTGACACTGCCATACTTCTCAGCCCACATCACGCGACATTTAATAACTACTCTTGACGTCCTGGATTTCAATGTTCCATTCTTCAACTCCACATATAAGACTCATAGCTTCATTCACAAAGGCTTGCTGAATCATTCCAAATGTCTCCGTAGCACTTTTGCCAAGTGTGAAATGAAATTTCACGACCACACACTGCTCCTCTAGCTCCTTCATTGCTGCCGTTGCACGCGGCGACGAACAGGTTAAGACACGTACCGCTGCTGCTGCGTAACGACTCGACGTAAACAAACGCAACACCTCTCGTTTTAGTCGTCAGATGTGTCGCTAGATGGCGCACTGTATCTCGTTCCGATCCGTTGACCGGTTTACGCAGAATAAAATCAGTCCGGTCTTTCTCTTATCACACCTTGTACTTTCCTCCTCCCTTCATTCCGTCCAAAATACCTATTCCTTTCCTGCCTCTACCATCTCACTTACCCCCCTTTATGTATTAATTCGGTGACCTTCATCCTTGTAAAAGACTTCACCTGAAGCAATTCTTCTTTTGATTCCTTCACTTTTATTATTACTATTCACACTATTATAATACTAATAACACTATTATTTCCCCGCCCCCTCTTTCTAAGAAATTTCCTTATTAGATGAACTTTTCTACCTACTTTTGTTGAATTCGTCATCCAAAGTTAATGTTTATCTTTATAGAGAGGAAAGAGAGGAAAAAAAGGTATTGCCCTTAAGAATTCAATAGCCCTGTTTTAAGAAAGTTGCGCAGATTGCCCAATGCAACTTATGGCTATTAACCGGCAACAGCCAAAGCATTTTGTAAGAATGAGGCTCATTCCGAGGCGAGGGTGCAGTGGGAGGGAGACGGGCGGGTGGTTTACCGAGGAGGGAAGATGAAGCGGGTAGAGCTGGATGTGGTGACTGACGGGAAGAAAAAAAACACTGGAGAGATACGAGGGCGCACAGATCACCCCACTGTGAAGAAGAGGAGAATTTCCTTTTGTGTGCCACTAGGTCGAAAGGGAGTCAGTTGAGTGGGAGTTGTATCATTGCATTCGAACAAATGAAGTGTGGGGACGGGGAGGGGGGGCGCGGTGGCAGAAGTGTGCGGACTGTGGGGGGGGGGAGATGTGGAGGAAGGGGATGGAATCGGAAATGCGACCGAGGTTAGGGATCTGTATCGAATTCTCGGACACCGATACTTTGCACATCCACCTTCCGACGAGAACGTGGCACATACCTCGTTCCGCCAGCAACGGGGCATTCTAGCGTGTACGACGTGGGGTGACTTTGGGAGCTTTGAAATAGGTTTCTATGCTTCTGAAACGATGAGAGAGAAAAGTTTCAACCGCCACAACCATGGAATCCCCATTATATTCCTAAGATAAGATATTGCTATTGACGAAGACTAACGAAATAGATCAAGCCCTCACTGGGGTCAAATGATGTGGTCGTGGAGGAAATACATTCCTGTTCTTGAGACGAGAGTGTGCAATTTGACAAAAAATATATCAAGTAGAGAAAATAATTTTAAAAATTAAATAAAAGATAATCTAAAGAAGGTATCGTTGATTTTATTATTAACTAATTTTATTGTTAGGCAACCATGATGTGAGAGATGCACTTATCAATAGGTTGCAATGCTTCCTATTGGATTAACTGCGACACTGCTCAATGATTCAATATTAAAGAATTCTTGAGGATACGAATATGCACGCAGTTACATATTCATTCAAAATAAATCTTCAAAGCACAAGTATTTATATGAATTGAAATTACACATGCAAATTGTCTTTCGCAAAAGACGATACACATTTGTAAGTGTTTATAGCAAACGCACATAATGAATAATGAGTTTAGGTATAGTTGAAATCTCTGTGTCCAAAAACAAGGGAAAGTGTTGGGTGAAGTGGGAAGAATGACTCTCTCCCTCACATGATCACGCAATCCCTCGCGACTTGAGGACAGACCAAAAACTCCCTTTGACAAGAGTCATTTGATTAACTGGAAATTACATTGTTAGTATTACAGAGACTAATGACTTGATGTATTATTGCCGAGAGAGTACCCTTTTACTTCCTTCGTGATGGCATTAGAAAGTAAGTGTAGAAAATGTACCCCGGGATTCTTTCAAGTGGTATTAACATACATGCGTTGCTCGTGCGTTCAAACTCTATTTTCGCTGACTTTTAGAGAAAGGGCCAGTGAATTAATTCAGCGTTATTAGCTGCAAGCAGTTTTTTTTTCAAGCGACAGCCGTTGGCCACTCACTGAAAGCATCGCCCACCGCATTCAAAGGTGTCAAAAGCGGCCCGCGACGCATTCAGACAAGCACGCAGGCTGTCGGCTCCCACCCGCCCATCCTCGCCTCACATGCCTCCCGCAACAGGCACATCCCAAGTCACGCATAAACTGTACCGCACCTGCCGCCTTTCGGGGAAGAGGGAGAGAAGCGGAGCAGGGACGCGCGGGCGGCTGAACACATACCAGGGCATATGCATGGAGAAGGCAAGTCACCGAAGCGCAGTGGCCCGTGTTACGTCCCTCCCCGCGAAGGTCACGCTCAAGCCGTTTCGCAGTCTATAAAAGCGTTTCGTTGGATTTATCCATTCATTCACGCACGTGACAAATGTTTTCCAAGCATTTCCAACGCGTACCATTGGTAGGAAGACCACTTTGTTTCTGTTTACCTTGAAGCAAACGGCGCCATTTTTACTGCTTCTTGCGCAATTGGAAACCAACTCACCTGGCAGTTACTTATCCTAGTCTACTCCCTTGGGTTATTAACACATTTGACGAAGCATTGTTCTCTTACTGTCACTTTGAACTCCATAAGAACTCATTACAAGTAATACGATGCGATGATGATGTGATAATGTTCTAGATTTAAATTCGTTTATGCTATGGTAACCATAGGCTTTCGTTTTGTTATTTAGTCAAGACTAGCCAGACACCCGCAAATATAGAACGGGTGATATTATTATGAGTAGAATATTATTTATTCATGATTACATTAAGTTTTTAATGATTATGTTTTTTCTCTGAATACAACATTTTCATGTAACTTATTATATTTTATTTATGTCTTCAAGTAAGATAATGAGGTTCAAACTGACTTAAATGCAACAATTTCAAAGTGAAAAAAAATCATTCGCCTTGCCCGGGACTGTGGCCTTTTACACTTTCAAAGTGTTACATTTAATCAACATTAGCAGGTGACTGCGATAAAGTTACTTTCACAGCAACTTTCGCAGTTCTCTGAATGCATCCAAATATATTTGTTTAATTCATCTCCTGCTCGAAGTCTACTAGATGTGACCGCAATTTTCACGAACATTTTAAATTTCGCGACAATCAATGATTAGAACTGAATGCAGCCCTGGAATCTAGCGGAAGGACTTTGTACTCTCTTCATTCAGTTCTTTGTTCTACCTGCAATTGTTTTCGTCGTGTTTCGAAAGGTTGTTTTCGCTTGTGCTTTTCAAATTCCCCCAACCCAAAATGAACGACATAGAGGAGCAGCGTATTTCCTTGGAATTGTGTGAAACTGGGACGTCTGAGGAAAATTTCATGAAAAACATCACCTGCGATGAGACCTGAGTGTATGGGTAGAGCGTCGAGTCAGTCATCACAGTAGTTGGGCAGATCATCATCGCGACCCAAAAAGGCACAAGTTCAGTCGGATGTGAAGGTCGTGTCTCCATTGTTTTCTTCGATTCCTAAAGTGTCATTCACCATGAATTTCTTCCGCAAGAGAAGGCAGTGAATAAGAAATATTATCTGGAGGCGATGAAACTAGTCTTGGCGTAGCATTGAGGAAGAAAGGGGCTGGATGCTTGGAGACAACAGTCCTCGATGCTCCACCATGACAATGCCCCAGGTCACACTTCACAGGCTTAAAGAGAAGTTTTGATCAAGAACGCGACGCTGTTGGTTCCCCAACCCCCATATTCACCTCACTTAGCTCCAGCAGATTTCGTTTTGTTCCATAAACTGAAATCCGCTCCTAAACATCTACGTTTTGACATCATGCCATCAAGAAAAGTTCTCGATCGGAGCTGTGCAGCATCCCAAAAATAAGCGTTTCAGGGATTGTTTCATTCATGGTGGAAACACTGAATTCGTAGCAGGTAGGCTCTGAAGGGGACTACTTCGAAGGCGACAAGCCTCAATAGCTTTTGTGTGATTGAAAAAAGCTTTTAAAAGTTCGAGAATTTTCCAGGCAGATCAATTCCAAGCATAGCGGCTTTACTATGCATAGGTTTTTCTACATTTCCTCCCTACCTTCATTGTATATCCTTCGCCCCCGTTATGTATGCCTATGAAAATTATATATCTATGTGTGTGTGTGTGTATATATATATATATATATAATATTAGCATAAATAACCACCAGGCTCCTTGCAAGAATTCCTACCTAATTGGGATGCTCCCACTCCAAAAACACGCCTCCGAACACAACACTCCCTTTGGTAAATGCTACAGTGTCTCCATTTTGGCATCCCTCTCACCCTCTGACCCTTCACTCAAACTCAAAACTATGGAGCAGGTATTTATCTGGCTCCTTGATTCCTGGAAAGAACCAGGTATCAATATTAAACATTAATTACCCAATCTCCAGATATTTTCCTCCCCCTGCGCCCCCAAAAACCTTCCATATTATTCCCAGACTTCTAAAAATTCCCCTCCCAACTCTTCCCCTCGCAAACCTTGCCGAAAAACTTATCTTTTTTAGATTTATCTTGAATTAAAAAAAAATACTTTTTCTTTTTATAAACTTATTACAAACAATCTTGGTTATAGTGTGTGAATTGAGGCGTAATAATGCCAAGTTTATCATAATAATAAATGGACAAAGTACTTATTTTATATCTCATAGAAATATATTTTTCAAAGAGGTTTCTAGTACCTTCAAAAGGGCATTTAAAGGGTGGATGGGGGTGGGGCCACCAAGTTATATTTTTCTAGGGTATTGAAGAGTAGTCATGCCAAATTTGGTGTTGATTAGTTGAACGCTATTACAACCTTTACCTGTAAACAGATGTTTTTAAATTAATTCAACAATGGAGTCCGAGTACTTCGCAAAAATTACCTAGAAATATATTGAAAACCTGGGTTTCCTATACCATAAAGGTTGGGGTTTAGTATGGTTTTGGGAGCTGTGAACTCCGCTTGATGACATAGGGATTATTCGCCAAAAACCTTAAAATAAAGAAAAAATTAAGTCTTAAAATTTCTTTCCATCAAAATCGGTTTTGAAAGCACCGTAGCAATTTTAGGTAACATTGAAATTGGGGTCCAAGCCCCGAAAGGGGCGGATATTTTTTATTTCTAAACCCGCGGAGATGCCCTCCGTGTATTTCAGAGGTAAACGTCCCTTTCCCAATGCTGAGTGCATGCTCAGTAAATAAATTTTCATCCAAATGGAATTCAAATCATGATTTGAAAGGGAGAGAGCATATACGAGGCATATGCAAGACATATGCCAAGAGAGTCACCTCGAAATCATTCACCAGTCCACCGGAAAATCCAGCAGTGATTAGATTCCTTCGGGGTTCTTCAAAGGATGGAATATGAAGGGCAACCGTTGACCCACAACCGCCTTTTTTTATCGCGCTCGTTCTTGACACCGTGAATAAAAAGATTAATCGTCAAGATTCGAACGTCACGAAAAGCAGATCTCAATCTCCATGAAGATAACATGGCGATTCATAATCGGATAAAAATGAAGAAGTGCGTGCTTACACAACTGAAATCGTAAAATTATTATTCATCATGACTCTATTAAGCCAAGAAATCCACTTAATAATTATTCCATCAAATGAAAATCCATGAACGCGGTTAAATGGTAATTGACTGGGTAAGCGTTTAGAGTGTTTTATTACAAGCTGGCGATGCCAAATAATATCGCCTCACCAAAATCACGACAGGCGATTTTTTTGCGAAATTGACGAGGTTGTACCACGGGGTCAATACAAAGTGAGACAATCGTTATGAAATTTAATATTGAAAACGTCAGAGCTACAATTTATCACCAGTGGCCTGCAGCCAGTTAACAGGCTTACAGATGATCGAAACCGAAATTGGTACGGAACTCGGAAAATATTTATATACCGCAGCATTTCGTTAATTTCATCCAAATCTAATCCGAAATATTACAAAAGTAGGCGTTTTAATTTTTTCCATCTTTACGCTAAAACCCCTTTGACCTAAATACCAATTATACATCTAATAGCTCAGTTTTTACTGGCATAGGTGTTTTACGTTTTAATGTTGAAGTCACATAAGCAGGGATGCAACTATGATTTTTCTTTTGAAATTTTTAAAATATCGAATTCATCTAAGATAAAAAATATTGAACCTTTGATCAAGTGTCTGGAATTCATAAAATTTTCCAGATGCCTTCTGGAGCACGAAAAATCACAGTTAATCTATATGATCATTTCCAAACGCTCTCGAGCTGTTAGTTGACGTGTAGAGACATTTTACGTGAGAGATCGGCACGTAAGAGAACCGAGCGACTACACAAACTATTATGTGAGACACCCTACAATGAGTGTAAGTTACTGATTGATTGAAATCTCTAAAATATGTGAAAACTTGTCTAAATGCTCATACGGGTTTCTCGTGGTTATACCGTTTATCCCTGTGCATGCTTGGGATTTACGTCGAAGAACCAGTGACATAAATACACGAGGCTTTTTAACGAGAAAAAGTTCCTAAACAGAAATTCTAATTCTATTTTAACAATTCAAATTTATATTCTAAACATTTTAATTAGGGCTCGAGTTGGCAAAATGATGGCCCGTTCAGCTACGCATGAATAATCTTCTTTGTCATCCTTCCTATCTTGATTCTTTATGACTATATTCCATAAGAAGAAAAAGGAAGTGAACACAAAAATACGCAAACCTCTGATGAGACAAGTCATTGATTTAGAAATAAATAATTACGCCGACAAAGACTGATTCATTTTTTTGTCACCATATTTTACTGAGACGGTAAAATATTGCCCTCCAGGCTAGATTTTCAACCGTCCAACGCTTTTATAAACATCTTTAAAGTTATTTAATGAACTAAATGAAACATTAAAACCTATCATCGGAACCAAACCTTTATTTACTCAGAGAGTCCATGAAAATATTCATAAAAATTCTATTAAAGCAAAACTGGGGTATTCAAAGAAGTTATTCCGCAACTGACATAATTACCTTCTCTCCACAAAGCTCATTCCATGTGCCAACCTAAATTAAATTGCTCATGCTAAGCAAATATTCTTTCTATTGCAGACCCTTCAATTTCCAAACAGTACATATTCAATCAATGATAATCGGCAACTACTCTCCTCGATTATTATTTCATACTCTCTCAACACCAAAAGTCATATCTAGTTTCTCAAAATGCTCAACTTAAGATTTGCAATAGTTTAACCTCAATTTTAGAAAAATAATAAATTCTGAATGAACAAGTAACTTTAGCATAACGACATGAATAATTAACGGCATAGAAATCTCCCTGAAATTATCAGTCTGAATATTTTAATGACAATGTTTGTTAGGATAATATAAAGGAGTTATGGGCTTTCATATTCTCGTTATGTGACTCTGATGTTCCATAAGGCACCAGGGCGCAATCAAATTGTAGCGTAAGCCTAAGACAAGGCCCTTTGGGACATCATGTTACAGCGAGTGTTGGAGTGGGAAGTATACATGTGTGAGGCTACCTACAGCTGGACTTATAGAATAGCAACACGATTTTCTATTTGAGAGTTCTTCAGAGAATAGCATGATAATAATGGATGCGGATGGATTGAAAACATACGATTGATGAACGTAACACAACTCTCTTAAGTCTACGCGCATAAAATTAACCATTAGGCTCGGAAAAATTATTCCCTTCGATCTTAAGGAGAATTTTAACTAATCAAGATCGTTAAAGGCTCTCGGTAAATGTCCCTCGGTAGACCGTGATATAAAATACCATAGGGCGGGCGACAGGTGCACTAATCAATTGGAGGTCTCTTAATATGGAGGCGAATGGACGGTGCACCTGAAATTGATGAGTTGGCACCTCTTTCTGCACTCGATTCACTCGCTTTGTGCTGGCGGGACCTTTATATTATTTTTGGGATTAAGCGGTCAAGGTCCTCGGTCAAGCACTCCCTTAAAAGGAAAGAAAACGGTGGACCGGCATAGATCGCGTTCCATTCGGAGACGCTCTCCGGATTGTTTTCCCCTCGGGAGCCGAGATCACGGTCGTTGCGCCACTCGAAGAACTCTCACCTTCCCCTCCCACTCCAGCATTTCGGTACTTCTCTTCCAGTGGCTGGCTAGCTCCCCGTCTTCGTTGTCTTTGCTTTCATTACGACGGTGCACTGGAAGTGAGGGGGGTAATGATGCGGCCTTTGCCGCCAACGGTCGATTAGCCTGAAAACCGAAGTATAGGAGGAATGGGGGGGGGGGAAGACCGCCGCGCAAATCGGTCCAGTCTTCGAAGCGGAGATACAAAGCGCCATCATCCGTGAGGGGAAGGGCCTTGCATCTCGAAGACGTGAAAGTAATTTTTTTCAATGGTGACTCGGCCACCCTTTGAAAACATCGCAACCACCTCCGCATCTTCCTTTTTCTCCATCTAACGCATGGAACTTTCTCTCATATCTTTTAATACCACTTTCGCTCCCTTGGGAGGTGGAGGGAGCTGCGGTCGCTCAAAACAAATGCGAATGCGAGATGAGGGTTTGACGACGAGAATAAACTTGGAGACAAGTTTAAATTTCTGTTTCCTCGACGGGAATGATGAACGATTTCGGCAAATTAAAATAAAACGTAGAGATCCAACACCATTCGTCACTCAGCTGCTGAGTCAACTCCACATTTAAAGTAACATTAAAAATTTAAACCCTCGGTTATTGATTTCTTTTCAATCCTAGTTATGAAATATGTGTAAAGGTCACGTTAATGTAAGAGTACATTGACTTCAAAAAATTTAACTTCAAAGCTTAATTTACATAGTTCAAAGGAAAAGGTTTTCCGTAACGGAATTATAATAATCATCGACATCGTTTCAAATTTAGTGGCACGGGACGAGATGACCCACGCCGCCGTGTATTAAAAAGCGCACAAGTATTCATTTCATGGCCACGGCGAAAGTGCGGAAAATTTTCCTTTTAAACTTTATATAAATAGTAAAATAAATATTCCTTAAATAAATGAATTAGCTGAAGCAGAAGAATGATGTTTCACGGTGCTACGAGTCTCGTCCAGCACCTCAAACGGTTCGGTGCTCAATGGTGGAACGACACAAAGTGAAACAACCTGAAGCTGCTCCGAGCAGTATCCGAGCTTGTGAATCACACATGAATCAAGCGCTTCAAGGATACAGTACATTAATCAGCAAAACGAGTCCTCAAATTTTAATAACATACTGAAGAGAGAATCTGATGGAAGCCGTTGCTTATTAGAACTAGCGGAATGCAAGTATTTATCCTATTTCAGGGTAACAGCGTAACTTAGATTAGAAGTTCGTTGAATTTCAAACGCAGACCTACGATAAATAGGAAACTAAAATGATCCAAGCAGAACATTTATCGATAATAAACGGAAAAATATTTTTACGTTCTCACGTAAGGATAGATATATTTTTTCTATCTTACAAAGTTTCTTGATTCGTTGAATACGGTAGCATTCTCTAACATTGAAAAAAAACATTCAAAAAACCTTGTTCTTTTCCATTTCGTGTTTGTTTATCATGAACCGCTTCCTGAGAAAAATTACAAGTTATTCAACACCAAAACCCCACTGCTTAGAGCTTAGTCCGGCGTCATGCATAAATACGTCAAGTCACGGAATTTGGGAATATGAGGTAAAGGAAAAAAGTCAATGGGAAGGGAAGAATTTGGCTATCCATAACTTACGGTAAACACGGATTGAGTAAATAAATTTCGGGCCCCCGTCCAAATATGTCTTTATCTTTCAATACGTCAATACCACTTACGTAGAAAGAAGCATAAAATCTACGCATTATGTCGGATTTTTCTTCAATATGCAGATTCGTTCTGAAATGTTACAAAAAACAGAACTATGTGGCCAATAGGATCAACGTGATGTCATTTTAGGGGAAGTAGTTCTCTCCAGTCCTTAAGAACGTAAAAATTGGGGGATGGGATGTTTTTGTAGCGTGACATCAATTATGGGCTGTGCTTATTCGTATTAACGGTTTTTCCTCGCTAGAAATGCCCGTGATTAACGTTTGTACCTTGCTTGGTTCGAGTATTTCGCTTTATCAGTGCACTGAAGAAGCGCCTTCGTTTTGCGACAACGACCGACCTTTCTAAACGGCCAAGCGTAGCCTTTAAAATTAGGTGATTGATGTACAAGCTTTTAACGGAAATAAATTTAGACTAGGAAATAGGCTATCACGAATGAAATTAATCATGAAGTTACAGTCAAGAGAGAGAGAGAGAGAGAGAAATATGGACACGGAAACCCAATGAAATGAATAAAAAAAGAAGCATGCCAGTACTGCAACGATTTGGAAATAAGTCACGCCGCCTTGTAAATCGCAAAGTGAAGTCTGGGAATGATTTCTCTCCGATGCTTTATCCCACAGGCACCAGTGGCTCTTAACTAAGGGGTTTCGACTATACGCGACGGGAATTGGTTCGGAGCGTTCGGAGTGTGTGCTGGATAGGATGTACGCTGAAGCATCACAGTCAATAGTACTACTGGTGATGCATTGCCCATCTGCACGAATTTATAGCGAGGCTGCTGATGTAACCGAAATGCATGGAATCGTCGTCAGCACCGCAAATTAGGGTCACGAAGTAGTTATGCGCATTTCTGCTACATTCCAAGGGCAGCTGACTTCGCTAACCGCACCGGCCTTATTACCTGTTGCGCAATCATGTCATTGCGCGCGTGAGCAAGATTCCTCCCTGCAGCCATCCTGAATGACTTTAAATCGCAAGGCAATTGATTACGTCTGCGGTTAAAAAAACAATCACTTAGGTAACCGAGAAAATCAGTAAATAAAGTTTCAAGTTTGAATGACCAATGTGACTTGAGATTAGTTAGCTGCTTAAATTACGCGTTGAAGTCAACATAAAACTATCTGGAGACGCAAATACAATTATAGTGAATCACACAACAAATTTAAACCACGTCGTGCTTGATCACCCACTTCCAAATATCTCATTTTCTGACCACGGAGCAGTACTGATTTCTACTGTCGATTGACGATGGTTACGCACTTCCGTCCATATTACAAGTTCAAATTTATTTTAGCTGGTTTGAAACTTTATAGATAACAAATACCAAAACTAGCAGTTTTAAAACCGAGATGCCATTATACTGAGGCAAAACATTCGATCACCAACAGATGTATCCAAGTTATTGATATCTTTTCCGACCTTAATGAACTAAAAATGAAATGACATTGCCGTTAAAAATGTAAAAAAAAACAATTCATGAGAAAGTGATTTTCAAAAGTAATGGTTTCGACGTTTTGTCCACTTGGCGTCTTGGCATGGTAATTTTTTGAAATCAAGATTTATTTCACTTCATCGTTACTCAAAAACACACAAGAAAATTTTGAAATCTTTAACGAGTTGTGTTTATGATTAAAATTATATAGTATTGAAACAGCCATGCTAAAAATAGACAATACAATAAAAGAAGTTAAAAGACAATCGACAGTCGAATGATATAAAACAATCGGCACAACATACCGTTACAAATATTTAGTTTGCGTAGTTAAAAAAATCAAAGTCTACCATTAGAAGTTACGGGGGGGGGAGGGGAAAGAAGTACAACGTATTACAGACTTTCTCGGCTAATCAATGCGATAAGTACGAGAATTAAAGTATGGTAAATTATAAACAATATTATTTTCATACATGATCGAGAGAAACGAGTATGCTGGATTCTGAAAGCATTCATTATCCGACTAACTTGATCCCAATCGTAAATATTTCTCTAGATATTACAATTATTTCCTAAAGGAGCACAATGATTTTTCTCAAAGCCCAAGGAGAAACGCTTAAGATAAAAGTATAGTGAATTGATGCGAAAACGTGACCAAAGTTCATAGTTTACCTTCCACTCCCATTCGAAAGCTGCCAGGAAAGTCTAATATATCCTATTCGTCAGGTTGGATTAATAACATTTTTACGATCATCTCATCTTAGTTAGCTCATCACCCTATCGATTCGACCTGCCTGAACCCTTCCAACCGGTTGCAAGGCCTTGATCTTATCCCTGCGATGTTGAATATCCACAAGCTTCTCCAGCAACGTCATCGCATTTCTCGAAAGAGGTCAGAGTTCAACACCACCACTATCCCCTTTTCCGACAGTATCCACTCCCTGAAAACCTTGACTGGGAGAGCTCCGAAACCCCGAGCTCAGCTTTCCAATCACGCCACTTACTTCTGCTCGACTCCTCTCCGCGGGTCCCATGGTGTAAAGGTGATGAGATTGTGCGTGCGCCGCTGAGTTAAAGATGGGAGCCCCCGGGAAATGAGGTCTGAGGCGGCAGGGAGGTGGGGCACGGGGTTCAAATGAGGGAGGTTAAGGGAAAGAGGGTCTGAAGGGTGATCGGGGAGGGGGGGAGGGGGAGCCGCAAGGGAGGGGAGGGGTTAGGGTGGATTGGAAGAGTGGCGAGGAAGCGAGAGAGTTTCCTACTTGCCGCTCGAGGGGCAGGAAAATCGCCCAAGGAAAGGAGAGGGAGAAGACAGAGGTAGGAGTGCAAGAGGAAAAGAAGAATGTGGAACGAGGAAACAGCAAGGGAAAAGGACTTGGAGAAGGAAGGTGACCTGCAAGGATAAGGGTTGTGGGGGGGATGAAAAAACGGATTCCGGGTTCGGTCGACGAAGAGGAGCAAAAGAGACTGTTCTTGTATTACTACAACTTGTATTTCTAATACGAAGAGACGAAGATGTGGGGAAAGATGTGAAAAGAGGAAGGGTAGGGTGTCAGCCTTGGATACCCAAATTTTGTACGGTATTAGTGACAGAAACCATATGTAACATACCTTAATGCGGTAGTGCCCACAATAATCTCTCGCTAACCGTATAGTTTGATAAAATTGGCTCAAATATTTGTTACCCAAGGGGGAAATGAATGGACGGACTATACGCGCGGGTTGAGGCTCGGTGACAGTATGCGAAAGGGTGGGAAGATGGCATCGAAATAGTAAAAAAAGAATCTCGCGGTAAGTTTAGGAATGCGGATGGAGTTGAAAATGCATTTACTATATGCTTGCATGCGATTTGCAGCACAGCCTGAACGTCATTGGAAGGAGAGGAGCGGAGGGTAAGTAAGAGAGAGATTGGAGAAAGAGGGAAAGATAGAAAAGGGCGGGGAAACGCAGGGCAAAGGAGAGGAGGGGAAGAGAGGAGGGCTGCTCCGGAAATGGAAAGAATTCGAATTACGATTCCATCTCGCACCTCGAAATTGAAATGCTGAGGAACGGCCCATTTTATTGGGCTAGGCTCCGATGCTTTGGACCGTCCCTTCCGTCTGCAGTTAATTCGACGCGAAAGCTTAATTTCTAACCACCAAATTTGCTTGGGGTGAAAAAACTAAAAGGGTGTCACACATCTCAGTAATGCATTCATTTGAGTGTAACATAACGCTTCACATTATTTTTTCCTATTCATTCTTCTACGATAAAAAAAGTGATTGCTTCCATGCAAACCATCAGTTCTATAGTGTTGTTGAACATTTGGGGGGGAAAGCGTTGTAAATATAAATTAACAGTAGCTCGGTTGCCCATCACGTCAGTATTTACTGGGGCCCTAGTCGCACAAGGGGTAAAAACTGAAGAGCGAGCTTTTAATTGAGCGGTGGTCTCTTTCATTGGAGGATAATCGAAACATTTTGGCAAAGTCAAAATTTAAAAAAAAATTAAGACGGGTTTGAAAAAATCGTAAAATTACTAGCAACCGAGTAAATGCATAATTTTCATGATTTTTTGGCGCAGATTTTTACTTATTCAAAAGTAATTTCACATCAATTCGAAGATCACGAAATAATGGAGAAATAAAACTTGTGTTGTTTCTAAATATTAAATATTATGACCCATCTTAATGCGAGTCATTTTTTAGGGATAAAAGTTATATTTAATAATTCTTTAAACCCGTAATTATTATTTTTTATAATAACTATGATTGATTAACTCAAATTTTACATTTTATCTCCTCCAAAAGATTTAATTATTTTTCATATAAAGTATTCAAATTAATTGTTCTAAACGAACAAAACACGACATATGAGCTGTTCCTTCATGGAAGTGGAGATAAATAGAGACAGTAGATATTATTCTATTAATTTTAATTAAGTGTGCCCTGTGAAGAACAAGCTACTGATTATTATTTAGTAGTTTAGTAAGATTCATATGAACTATTTGGAAAACACACGAATGTGGAAAATGTGTTAGCAAAACTCAAGCAAAGAAAAGAATTAAAGCGATTAAAAAGACAATGGATCCATTCGTGTTCACCCGAGAGCCATCAATTCTACGGCAGACTAAGAAAGGACGATCCAATAAAATCATCGACAACCAGTATTTGTGCGATGGTAAAATTAGAAACAAAATATTAAATAGCATTCAAGAGATTCAAGATTTTGCCCCCGCATTCATGGTCAAATCAGTTTCGATGAACGTACGGTACTGAAAGGGCTCCCTCGGCTGATGACCTGTGAATCCCGAGCTAAAATCCGGTTGATGCCTCCAGACACTCCCAGCTAAACATAGACTGCGGGGTTTTCCGGGTAACAGTTTGTGCAACTGAAAAACTGCATGCTGGGCAAAGAAAGGAGACGGCCCACACACCATCGTAACTCTTTAGATTTTCCTCAGCGTAAGGCTGCTCAGTAAAAGGTGAACTCGATCGGTTTATCTATAGAAAGAAATCATCTGGTCGATGCCTGCGGTAAAGCAGTTTTGCTTGCAAATTGTAAGTTCGCCAGACCAAGATAAGTAGCCACTCGAGTTATCGGCTTAATGTAATAAAAAGTAGATTTAGAAGTGAATTCTCAAGCCTTGCGTTGGTCGAGGAAAGAAAAACTAAGGCATAAATGGAAGGACAGGTGGAACTCACTCCTCTTCAAATCGCGAGAGTCTTGCCTGGTTTTTTTTTCTCCGGAGGGGACCCGCCTTACTGCCATTCGTCCGTGGTCATGAGCTCCAGACGAACGGCCGAGCGGCAGGAGTTTTTGCCACTGCCTGCGAGTAGGGATTTTACCCGACTGAATTCCAGTGTAGGGAAAATAATCACGTACGCCTGGCTGATCAGGTTGGTTTGCTCGAGTTCAAAGGTATGCCAAGAGAGCACGGCAACAAACACATCATCACGTCAAAGGACGCACGAGCGTGAGAGATGTTCAGAGAACAGGTGCGCGTGAGAACATTCAAAACATTCAGTCAAGAAACTCGTTCGGATGATTGAAGAGGGTAAAAAAATAGGGAAAAATATATTCTATTCGAGAAATTTCATGGATTTATTTGTACAATTTATGATTTTTTCACCTTCACTCGATTTTTTTCTCCTCTGTCACACAGCCGCCGTCGGTCAACGTCGTTATGTTTGGGATGCCAAAGGCCTCATTGGTATCATGCAAAGATAGGACATGATTTCTCCACGGGTGAACTACTTTCAAACAGGGTCATGATGTGATTTAATGCATGAAAATCCAAATGAGTGAATTTAAGCACGAGTATTTACACAATATAATTCGTTTAGCTGGAGGATTGTTATTTGCATTTTAATGGATACCAATTGCCAACATCTGGTTTTCCATTTCCTACTAATAAAAATCAGTAAAAATATTCCTGCCTTGAATGGTGCTAAAGCACTTATTGACGTTGAAAATATTAATGGTTCTCCATTGCATTGGTGATAGTCTACATGTATTTCTATCTTTTATTTCTATCGGAATACCAGGTAAGTAAAACTCCTGATTACATGTTGATTTACTCACGTTACTGGAGACGGAGTCATAATACTTTCTTCGGAGAAACTCTTTATTCATAGGATAGACTTGATAGAGTCACGGAATCTTGACCTATTACTAGAGGAGAAATATCGGGATGTTTAAGGTGATGGCGGTAGGTACAGCAATTATAGGGAAGGTCGTTATCTGTTAGCCCGGGAAAACGCGATCGAAACGAGGGTCTCTTCGGATCCAGCAAGGGATGAGGTTGGGGGTTTAACTGCAGGGCAGGGACGCGGAAGCAATTAAAATGTGCGGCCGAAGAGCATCTCTTCAGGCATGATGGGATCATCGTCAACGGTAAGAAAGAGGAACTTGATAACTTATAAAAAAAACGCAAAGACTACAGAAGTTGAACTTACTTGCATGGCTTGGAACTTGGGAGAAAGGTTTCTTGGAGATTTTTATTGATAAATTTTGGCTAATGCCACCATTTCCGTTTTTATCGATAATTCATTGAAGAGTAACCTGTGGACTACGGATACCGAATATCCTCAATCCATTTAAATCCTTGTTCAATGGTTTCAGGATAAATACTCCCAATTTATAATTCATTCAGTGCATTAAAACACTAAATTGCTTACTTTCCCACAGATTTTATCACGATACATGACGTTGTTACAAATTGATTTTGAAATTATACTTAACTTGGTTGTTTTATCTTTTCGCGTTAAAGTGGATTTCATCGTAAACTTGTGAAAACAACATTGTAGCAAGGGATTACACAATAATTGCCTAATCCGAAGCAGGGTTTAGAGAAAAACATGAATTCAAATAACCCCAATGCACAAAAATACGTAACTGTAAATTACAGAAATGCATTTATATATCGACAACGTAGCAACATAAATACTGTTCTTCTGTCAGAATACTATTTCCCTAGGAACATATACGTGCCGCAGACGATTACCGCAACGGGCACCAAATAATTTATGTTTCACCAAAGAAAGAAATGTTGTGACGGTCTAAATTTTAGTATTATTCTCATAAAAATAATGCTGTTACCACGAGACATGGGTATTCAGTAAATCTTTGAAACGCAAGAAGAAAGTCAATAAAGAAAAAGAATTCATTTTTCGAAAAAAATGAATTAACCTACACAAATTATTATAATTAATCCACGCAATGAAGCTTCGGGACACTGGTCGAAGCATTTCCGTATGAGTGAAAGTCTGCTGGGTAATCATTAACAGCTCCGTCCACAGTGTATTCGCCAGCAACTACCTAAAGTATTTCCAGTCTGTAAGGAAATATAATTAAAGAATCGCAGTTTTTTTGTGAAAAGGGTTTAATGAAATCATTTCTGCACTTAATGGAATTTTAGCAATTTTCCCATGAAATTGGCCAACTATGATGGCATGATACTTAAATGCTAAATCTCCGATCATACAACTGTATTGAATAGACTATTAATTACGTGAAGTAATCCTTAGCACTCGGCAAATCTTGGTATGCATACGAGAGTGCCAGGTCACGGCTCATAGGCTTGCTTTTTTTAATTCCATTCTTCGAAAGAAATATTCTGTTCTCTCGATTAATGAAGTGGGAAAGCCAAACGGATAATGGTATAAAATAAAATCACCCTAACTAGTATTTCCAGGTATTCAATAAAAACATCTTGTCTTCAAGTCTAGGCATTCTTAGGTCACGTATCATTGGGAAGAGAGCATGCATCAACGCGTGCTCTCGACCCGAGCACATTTACGAAGCCCGAGCCCAGATTAAGTGATCACTGGAAGAATCACGTCCTCCAGTTGATGGACTTGTTTAGCTGCTTAAGCAATTACGTCGCCTATGCTTAAAACGGCCAAGCATGCGTTTTTCCTGTCGGATAAGTACTGCCAATGCGAGGAAGTCAAGCGCTGCTGACAAAGTAGTCAACGTAAACCTACGCAGGAATTTTGAGTGCTGCCATTAATGCTCTTTGAAATGAATTAGGGTGAAATAACTAGAATGTTCACTGAAAGATAGCTACAGTGCACTACCTATTAGGAAGGTAGGCTGTTTCTTAATTTCAAAACATTCTTTAATTTTGTTTTCGTTTGTCTGTTACCCGAGAATATTTCCCCGCATTTTGTTATTAACAGTTAGGCATTTAATACTTATCAGACGAGTGAACGTAGCTGATCGAACTCTTTTGGGGCCAAACAACAAGGAAATTCATACAGGATAAATCAAATGTGTCTTCCACGCATATAGTTAATAATTGAAGGCGGTCAAAAACCAAGAAAAATTATACCAGTCTGCTGAGGTCAAAAATTAGCCTAATTTGAGAATAAATTCGGAGAAACTCGGTATTGGCTTTCGTTTTCTTCTCATATGTGACAACGTGCGGTTCACGGAAAATTTACTGCTCATATTTAGTCTTTACTCTTCATATTCATTCATGATTTTTCCCTGAGAGAGGTTCCAACTTTAGTCAAGCGTTTTTCACCTATGATGCAGACACACTTGGGCAAAAATCACCGCTGGAAATTTTTAAGATTTTTGAAAACAATCTCTGTCCAGCAAAATCTCTTGAGTGAGGGATTTTAGTTTCTCCCTTTTCTCACTTGTCCAGCCATTTACGTACTTCCAACAGACATAAGTGTTGAGAGAATTACAAAGAGATTTTCATCGCCGAAACACACATTATAACCAAGAAATGTATCACTTTCGTATTTTCACACTGACATAAAACCTATTCCTACAAAATTAGAAATTCAAGTATCGGTTTCCAGATTGCGGGAATTTTACCTTACTTCATTTCTTTACAGAAGTACCCTAGGCTCAAAATGAATGAAATCATATGCCATGATTCCTCCAGCATGCCTCGCCTCCGTGTGTTCTAAGCACACAGAGCGACGTTTAACAAACTGTGTACACCAATCAGTTAAGTACGGATTCCCGCTAGTGGTGATGAATTGTTGAAAGAGTAAGAGAATAAGAAAATAGCGACGATGAGGAAATAGATAGAGAGAAAGAAAGAGAAATTATTGCATTGGGAACTTTACGGATGGTGAATAATTCATGAAAATAAGAAAAACATTTCACAATCACATGTAACCAACAGTAAAATTTCTGTAATAATCACCAACATGTCAAAACTCTAGTCTGACGTAAGGACGACGGTTTAGAAACCACATGGCCATGTGCAGTTAAAGTGAGGAGGAGAGACAGGAGAAAAATAAAAAGAGCGTCCGAAAATGAGCACGACTAGTCCGTTATGAAGCCGAAGGTGATGGCCAATGGAGTCCGGCGACTCACTAATTGTGAGGAGAGGAGATGGGCGCAGAGCGAGGCGCATGAGTGCACGAGTCCTGAACGGCGCCGGCGCTTGCCGCCCCGTGTCTCCCGACGCCAGATTATTTCAGCGCCGCCCAGACGCCGCCCCTTGTCACCGTCCCCCACCACCCACCTTGCCCTCCAACGCTCCTTTCCCTTCCTCCCTTCCTGCCCCAGAACATGAGATCCATACTCTTTTCTTTTCATCCCGACAGACCTCTAAAAAAAAAACATATGTTAACTTTCTCTTCCGACTATTAATCCCCGGCGAGTGGAAAAATCACGAGTCCAGTTCTAAACACAAAAATAAAGAACAATGTCATATGCTCGGACGCGAAAAATACTTTTGGGAAAAATGTGTACCTTGCCTTGCTCGCAATGAAGAATGTAGAATTAGCGTTTGTAGCAGGAGGGGAAACATGAAATGAATCATCATTCCCAAGGAAAAGGAAAATGTGAGCTACCAAAATTTTTAAGCATTGTTTATAGGCTAGGAGAAACTCTACACGGATTTTAAATGAATGTAACACAAGCCTGAAAATAATCAAAAAATATCAACTAGTTACCCTCTTCAAAAGAGAGGTATTACCTTGGACTTCTATCTTTTTTATTGCTGAATCAATCGTTTGCCTGTTACAGGCGATTAGCATGTCCAAAGGTAATGATGCAAAAGTGTATCCTAAGTAGCACTTCTTAAACGTTCTCTTCAATTGCATCAGGATAAAGTTTGTAAAAGTAGTAATGATTCTCGAATGTAATTAAAATGTACCATTAATGATACTACTCATAACCAATAGTACCTCGCTTAAGGGTGATGAGACCTATAATAGACATTATTTAGAGACAGTTAACGAAATTTCTACAGGAGGACAATTAATAAGGCAAGGAGGATAACTACAATAACTATAATTTCTTATGAGTATTCTATGATGAAACTTTGATTAATGATGCACATTAACGATGTACTGAGACCAATGACGACAGTTATACTTCGCAACTTGTAATCACGAAAAACTCTTATTTGCTTAAAATAATAAATGTGTACTCGGTAATGTGATTAACGCATCTGCAAAGAAAGACCATTATTACCCAAGCTATTCTCAGTGATGGAGAGTATTGCATGGCCTTTAATGCATTTAAGTCCCTCACTGTTCTCACGTTATCATACGAAAAAAATGGGCGAAAGAAGAAGCCATTCTATGCACGATCTTGCCCTTTAACGAATAGCCTCGTTCATCTGGCAACGTGTAAATGTCTTCCTAGAGTATTACCATTGGCTTAGGCAAACAGTAAAATACAGCAAAACGAAAAGAGATGAAGTAGTTGTATTGAGCGATCAAACTAAAATTAAGCAATTTGTGCTTCCTTGGTTGTATTTAAGCCTTCGATCTTCCACGTCTTACGAACACCAGTGGCTCAATAAATAAGATAAATCTGAGCTCTTCCAACACAATTTATTGTCTTTTTATCTATTGAAGCGTTTAGTCCTTGAATCATTACGTGATAACAAGAAAATTTCTGGGCGATGTTCTAATCCAAATTTAAATGATCGTTTGAACGATGGCTTCTGGAATTTCAGTTATCTATGCCGAAAACATTACACCGCTGTAGATTAGGCACCAAACCAAGTCATATATGCTTCATAAATTAATATCAATACTACATATTCAGATTTATGGCATAATTCTTCCAAATTTCCAGTTGCAAACACTTTTTAGCGGGATGGAGACTCATAGGAAACCGTATGAAACACCGAATCATAATATGGCAATCACCTCTTCCCATCAAGCGGGAAAGATTCGGAATGTCCTCTCGCTAAAAATTTCTCTATTGGAGTAAAAGAGGAAAGGGTTCGTCAAGACGTTTCATAAAGAAGAATCCATTCAAGTGCAGCAGTGATTAACACGCCGTTCTTAATAAAGAGACTAGCCTCGGGCGGGCCTACACTATGTACACATACCATATACAGGGTGCGGCAACATAACTTCCTTTATTCAAACGCAAAACTCTTTCAAAAAAGGAAGATATGTTGCCGAAATCTTTATCATACCTTACACTCGTATTTATATGTACTTCACAAGAGATCTCACATTCCTCTTCGTCATTTCTCTCCTTTCTGAAAGTCGAGCCGCAGTTAGACGCGCACGGGGGAAAGGAATCCATAATCTCGCAGGCATCCGCTTGCGATCTTTAGGCTTTCCTCCTTCCTCGGCCCCTCCCCGTCCATCCGCTTCCTTCCCGCCCACCCCGCCTCGCCCAAACCCCAGTCCACCACCCCAATCGAAAATACCTAACTCTCTCGACTTTCACCGCCGTTCGGGAACCTCCATCGATGGACATCCTAGAAAACTGTCCGAGGGAAAGATCGCGGAGGAGAGTATCCGACGCCCGAACGGAGGAAGCGCCTTCCTAAACACGCACACATGTTCTGGGGGCGCCCACTGCCTTGGGAGGGAGCGTCGTATGTGTGCGACCCAGAGACTTTCGCTGGGTCTCTTCTCCACTCCATCCACCGGCCAAGTAAAAAAAAAGGACGTGAGAAGGAAGTGAGGTGGTCAACACTCGTTCGCAAAATTTTTTCTCCATGAACCGTCTACCCACAGCTGGAATGTAAAGAGTCTCGAGAGCTGCTCTGGCGTTTCCTTCCCTTCTCACTGATTGAAGACGGAGGTACGAACTGAAAGCACCGCACACGGCGGCGGCGCGGCGCCTCGCCCACCGAAAGGTTGACTGTAGTATTTCGTTGCCGCGACGGGGAGTGCAACACAGTATTCCCATTAATGGAGAGATAGGAAGTTGGATATGAGTGGGATGAGACCTCACGATGAGAGAGTGTCGCATCTCCTTTCCCACTCCGTCACGTCTTCCTCCAAAGGCAACAAAGCGAAAACGGTCTCTGAACTGTTCGACGAGATTCTCTTCTTCACCGTAAAGCTCACCGACCTGACGAGAGAACACCTTTCCCCTCTATCATACCTCCATCTTTGTCTCTCAAGTTACCGACTCACCACAGAAGAATCTCCCTCGGTGGAGTTGCTTTCTTGGCAATGAATTACTTCTCTCATTTCTCTCCGTATTTTGACATTGTAAACAAACTACGTACTTATTTGGCGTCAAAAAGATGTGAATCCTGTTTAATGGGAGGAGAACTTTCCATGGTGAAATGACAGCCTTCGGCGAGGGAACTGGAAGCCGAATCCGAGTGTGAATAGTAAAAGTTTTATGAAGCCTTTGAGTGAAAGTTAAAGGCAACAAAACGTCTCCACAGAAAATAAGGTAATTCTCACAAATTCATTTCAAAGTACAAGATATTTTTGAATTGACTGGCGGTCAAGTATTATTCTACGCAATTAAACCTTGTTGGATGAAATAATCACAGGAGGGATTTTATTATTAGGTAATCTACCGGTTAAGGTAGGTTTTTGGATGGACACAACTATCGAATAAACATTTTGTAACTCCAAACAAAACCCACTCCAGCAACCAAATCTACATCATCTAGGTCCCTCTTCATCTCGGTGTACTTCTTTCCTCCCTTCATCCCGTCCAACATCCCTATCCTGTTCCTACCCTTTCCTCGCTTGCCCAACATTCTCCCCTCTATTACCTTCTTCAACATTCCACTACCGCTCAATACGCCTTTCATCCATTTTTCCTGCCTCCATAGGATTTCTCTCAACAAACCCCTCTCCTCCCCCACCATTTCTAGTACTTCCTCATTTGTTTTCCTTTCGGTCCATTTCACCTTCTCCATTCTTCTCCACACCCACATTTCAAAAGCCTCCAATCTACGTCTATTCTCCTGCTTCAGCGACCACGTTTCCGCGCCGTACATAGCTACGCTCCATATCAGAGGTTTTACGAGTCTTGTCTTAACCTCCCTACTCAAGGTCCCCGTCATCAACTCCCTCCTCCTTGAGAAAACCTCCTTGCCTAGCGCAATTCTTCTCCTTACATCCCTACTACTTTGACCGTATTGGTCCAAAACACTTCCTAGATATGTAAACTGTTCCACCGGCTCTATTTTTTCCCCGCCTATTTTAATATTTAGCTTAGCCTTTTTCTTTCTGGAAAATCGCATAACCTTTGTTTTATTAATATTGATTCTCATCCCATATTTATCGCACTGAACCTCCAATTCACTCAGCAATGCTTGCAACCCCTTCGCCGACTGAGCAACTAATGCTTGGTCATCAGCAAACCTAACCGATTTTACCAATTCACCTTCGACTTTCATTTCTCCCTCCAGTTCTTCCCATGCCTCTTTAATCATTTCTTCCACATATACGTTGAACAGCACCGGTGACAATGGGCAACCCTGCCTTACACCTCTTCCTAACACTGCCCATCCGGACTCTCCGTTCCCCACTCGCACCCGAGCAGTCTGAGACATGTACAGGTTGCGGATCAGTCTCCTGTCCCTCCAATCCATTCCTATTTTCTGCAATACACGCATTAATTTTTCCCAATTCACTCTATCAAATGCTTTTTCGAAATCTACAAAACAGGCAAAAACGTCCTGATTGTATTCTATATTCCTCTCGATTAGTGATCTCATTACTGCAATGGCATCACGCGTACCTATTCCCTTCCTAAACCCAAACTGATCATCCCCTAAGTAAACATTTGCCTTGCCTAGCGCAATTCTTCTCCTTACATCCCTACTACTTTGACCGTATTGGTCCAAAACACTTCCGAGATATGTAAACTGTTCCACCTGCTCTATTTTTTCCCCGACTCTCCGTTCCCTACTCGCACTTGAGCACAGGAGGGATTAAATCACTGAAAATTATTTAGACAAACATGTAGCTTATCTAACAGTAGGAGTCAATAACTTAAAATATACGAGATATGTAGGACATTTCTTCACATATTTTCGTATTAGCTTTCATAAGGATTCAATCAAAAAATCTCCGCAGTTACATTTGCAAATGAACTAGGAACTACCCAATAGATGATACTCCACAGTCTCATCTCGCCCCAAAATAAAGACGACTATCTATATGTCTAAGTGATATCTATCTATCTATCTATGCAATATCAGCTCGCAAAAACTGTAGCTGATATCTATTTCAAGATGCTCTGAAATCTTAGGTCATTTTGTACCGTAGAGTAAGCTTAGGAAAGTCAGTCACAAATTTGAACACAACATCTATCCTCAAATGCGGAATTCCCATCTATGACCCTCGAGATAATCGCCGAGTTCATGATCCACTAAGCTAACAGAGTCTACTTTTATTTTATAGCACCCCCTGATCGTCAAGCCATTGATCGAAGTTTTCGTTCAATTTTTACCTCGTTGAATCCATGCAAAATTAATCTGGTTACCCAGTAGTAATCAAAGCTATTTAATACCCAATAGCTCTATTTCCTGTACAAACAAGTTAATTCATTGTTTCCAATTTTCAAACATGTAATATTTGAGATAAGAGCTGACGGAAAAATAAATGAATTAATGGAAAAACTTAAATTCTTGGAAAAATGAGTTATCAAAAAATATTTCTCGTTAGGCAAATAAAACATATGTTTTGCGAAAATGAAGATCATCTATATTCCGCCATATATTTTTATCACCACCACACGCGGCATTCGTGACCGACACCAGTAAAAACCGCTGCCCTAAATCCCATGATGCATTGATTTAATACTCGCCTTTTTTCTTCATTTTAATTTAAGAAAACGCCCCAACATCATGCCGGGATCCGGAACATATCTACTGTAGACCGGACTCGGAAAGAGTTATAAATGTTCCGTCGCGACCTTTTAGTTCCGGTTTTTTGACGGGAGAACTCTTTCGTAATTTTCGTCACCTAACTCCACCTTTCATCCTCCGACACGCCAAGGTTACCCGATTCCAAATGGGTTCACGAATGAAGATTCGGAAATGGAGGGGGACTGTTTTGAGAGAAGGATAAGGTCTGTTTCATAGATGGATAGGAGGGAGGATGGAACGGGATCTTATTTTTTTTGTCGATACTTTCTTCTTCTTCCGAAATGGTAAATGGGGGCCGACCGAAATGTTCCGAGGCACAAGAGGGCGCAGAGTCGCGACGCTTTGTTGCCTCGCTTCCGTGACCTGCGAAGAGGAGGAGAAATGCCCTCGTCGGAGGAAGGTCGCGAAGTGCTCTCCCCCCTCCCTCCTCCCTTGCGTGATTCGCGTTGAAAAAACCCTTTTCGCTCCCTTTTTCGTCCCATTTTTTTCGAGGAGCGGGAGAGGAGAAGGCGGAGGGAGAAAACAGGGGTGGAGGATAAACGAGTGCCTGCATGTCGTCATATATTTCGCCGTGTGCCGCACACCAACTCACGAGCCCGTACATAACAGTGGCTGGGCGGGAGGGTGAGAGCTCACGAGAAGGACGGACAAGCCGTTGTGGGGGCGCCAAAGTGGGGATGGAACCCGATGAGAGGTCCCTGGAACTTCCGCCCGTCAAAAGCGGAGGCGGGAGAGAACAGGAGACGCTCACCCTCTGTTCCAAAATCGGGGGTGGGTGGGTGGGTGGGGGATGGGGGTAGAAGATGGCGGTTGGGAGATTGGGCAGGAGTGGGATGGATGAGAGTGGAGAGGAAGGAAGGAGAGTGACAGGCTACACGGCTCAGGGGATCTTCGCGTCGGTCTTTTCACTCGGTTGCCCTAGAAACGTGATCGAAGCGTTTCGAGGATCACTCGAAGAGATCGATCATTAAAGGAATTGGGACGCGGCCAGAGGATATGGAGGATTCCCTCCCTCAGATTTCAACCGGGCAAGTGCAAGCGCATCTACGATGGTTTAAAAGAAATGAAGAATTGGGACGATTTTGACGGATATCAACTCTATAGACCGCATCTATTGAGCTGCGAGGTTTCGGAATAAAAGAATTACTATCGCCGCCCCTCAGGTATCTATTTATGGTATTAATATCCCTAAAATGATATTACTTAGGCCATACTTCGATTTTCCTTCGTCATTATCCGGACAATGGTTCGCTCACAGCAGAATCATGATTTACGAAAAGATAATACTCCAGGGATGATGAATTTCAGCTCGCTTGCGGAAAAAGATAACCAATACCCATAAAGTACCGGCAATTATCCAAGAGAAACAAATCCGGAATTTAAAGTGATTTAATTCTTAACATTTCATAACTGTCAAATCACAGCCCGGAGAAAATAAATTAAAGGTTTTCGAACCGGGATCATACAAGAATGAATGACGGAAGTATTTATGGGCGAGGATTTTCAATTGTGCATTCAATGATTGATGGTATGGATAAATGCTAAAAGAAATTCTACATTGTAATCGATAACTTACGAAGACTTTTGAAACAATCATTACGTAATGGCGAATGACTTCGAAAACAAAAATGAAAGATCCTTTATCGAGAATCCTCACGGTTCCTCCACTAGTACTTAGTTGAGAAAATTATAGCTAATTGAAAAATCTTCTTCAGTTTAACAGGAGCATACTCCAGTATGTTCACACGACAACAGCTAAATCATGGTTCATTTCATTAAAGACAATCGCCCTCATTGCCACACTGCAAATCACCTTCTGCACTAAATTTTAGTTTTCAATTACTCTAAGACGGCAAAATGAAATCAATTCTTTTTTATTTTAAAATTAATTCCATTATAAGTACACCCAGGCTATTTTTATGACCAAAATGTATGACTTAACACCTCTCTTTTTTTCTCCGGACATCGACATGGAAGAAATTTTGGAGAAGTAATTCTAATCATGCAAATATAATAATCTAAGTCTTTGCGCTAAAGACCAAATGGCAATAAAAAGGAATTTACGAATGAGAAGGGCATGGGAACCCACTATAACACTCACGGCACAGGTAGAACTGTACAATAGAGAACGAGCAGCTACACAGGATTTGAAACTCACCTGCAATGAAAGAAAAATAATATTAGAATAAAAGTGGTTCAAAATACTATTTCAATAACAAAAATTCTGCAATTTGAATTATTTAAACCACTCCCTCCAACCACTAGCATAAATATACAAATAACGTGAAGCCGAATGTCATCCATTAAAACCTCCCAAAGTTTCCCGACTGATACACACATTTGAAACTCAAATGAAGACTTAAATATCTTTCCCCCAATATATACGCATATGCATTTTTATTATGAACTTCCAGCGAAGTTACGGTGATTTGTTTCGATCAAGTAGTTAATAAGTGAGAATGCATATCAAAGGGCATATATTGCTCAGAACCTGACTATGAGATAATGATAGCTACCTTATTTCACCTCGTCTCGGAAGCCATAAAAACGGAGGAGTCTAGCACCGCTTGAAGTGTGAAAATAGGTTTCCAAATAGCTACGAATTCTCTCGGCAGCCGGAAATTAAAATGATGCTTAAATCACACCTTAATCGTAACCTTCCTCAACACACCTGTGCTCGTTTCTATCGCCTCAAATTGTCTTTTATTACTTTTTGTTATGCGTCGAATCAGTCGTTCAACACAATGTATCAGTGGGCACACGACATACACACACCCACTGATAGCTTTTGACTGACGATACATCCAACAGTACACATATCCTCTCCCTTTTCCGTCAACACATTCCACTTCCGGAGCTTGGACATTAGAGCGTTCCAGAGAACGATCAAGAATCAACAATGACAATATCCACTCTTCTCCAAATATCTATCAAGTTTTAATGCAAGGAATGAAACTGGAACACATCGAGTTTGTTTCACAGCTAAAATAGTAACTGCTCTTTTAACGTAAACAGCTTCAAAAGGGCCGAAATTTCTGCCGGAGGAAAAGTCGGGAATGACTCAATTTCGGCAATAAATCGGGGAAAAGGGCCAAAATATTTTTTTAAAGTCGTGAATTAAATGAGAGAAACTTCAGTGATATCGGTGGGAAGCGAGGCGATGAGAAATGATACACATATAATACCCAATCAGACTTGAACCACTAGGTAGACAATCGGGACAAAAACGACTTCGCCAGTTGAATCATTCTCAGTGTAAAACGGGGTAATATCGGAAATGGGAATCCATTAAATGGGAGTGACCACCATCTGTAAAGGGAAGCTGATTGTCTCCTCTACTGGTAACATGCAATGAATTTCTCAGGAGCCCAATAGACGCGGGCGCCACTTACGAGGATTGGTAAACAAGAAATTTAATGGCCAATAAACAGTAACACAGGAAAATCATTTCACTCCATGCTTTCCTTTCTCCCTTCACAAAATTCTAAGTTTGCTTAGGAATAAACAAATCACGTCTAAGAGCAACGTCGCCATTGAATTTTCCACTCGAGAGTCATTCGTAACCAGGGGTCCTATTGTGATTCTTCCGTTAAAAGTTACGTATTTTAGCGCCAAAACAAGCCCTACATGTGGGCACTTTCAAGCTTTCCTCTAACGGTGGGCAATGGAAAGAATGGTCAACGGATTACATTTATTTATTAAAATAACACCCTTTAGAGCCAAGGACGAAAGAGTGTTCAAGTTACGAATTTTAATGTCAAAATTTTCGTCGTGACCGACATCACATCTAATGGTTGGTCTCGGTTCGCACATTTTGAACATTAAAGTTCTGCCTCGCTGAGTCGAGTGCAATGAGAACTCGGGGGCAAATAATTAATTCCATGCCGCCTACGTTAAATTCTTCCAGGAAGGAAACTGCGTGGCTATGGAGTTCGTTTTAGTTTGTCAAGTACTTGAACAGACCATCATAAAATGGTAAAATAATGCGAAACCAGCCAACGAAAACTCACGATGATGTTCCAAAAAAAGAATTAGCTACAGTAAAAATTACACTTCCTTGGAAACTTGTAAATCCTCTCGTAATTTTCATTGCGCGACAGCTGAACCCCGTAAGCAATATTTGTCTTAGCTTGAATATGGAAGGACATTCCCTACGCATGCCGCCGAGTCGGTAATCGCCATTAGGAGTTTGAACAGCCATGAACAGCATTAATTAACCCCTTAGGTTGAGGGTACTTTTTATTACGAAAGATAGAATTAACATTTATAGCATGTTTGACATGAATCACTAGCGAAAATACATAATGCACACCAAAATAGCACTGGCGAACAAAAATAAAAGCTCAGAATCATACAAAAAGGAAAACTCATACGTATTCCGAATTTTCGGCGGCGATACCACCTTTCTCAAGGAAGAGAAGAGGTGGTATCGCCACTGAAAATTCGGAATGCGTGAGAGTTTTCTTATTTGTGTGTTTCTGCATTGTTGTTCCCCAGTGCTATCTTGTTGTACATTTTTACGTTTGTGATCTGTTCAAATCCGCCTTCCCCACCTTTCCTGTGTTGGTCTTTTATGTGTTTTCCTATCCCCTTTTCTTATATGTCTATTTCTATGTGCAAAAATAATATTTTTTTTTTTAGGTAATCTACCGGTTAAGGTAGGTTTTTGGATGGACCAAACTATCAAACAAACATTTTGTGACTCCCCACCTAGCAAACTAATCTATATCAGGTCCCTCTTCATCTCGGTGTACTTCTTTCCTCCCTTCATCTCGTCCAACATCCCTATCCTGTTCCTACCCTTTCCTCGCTTGCCCAACATTCTCCCCTCTATTACCCTCTTCAACATTCCACTACCGCTCAATACGCCCTTCATCCATTTTTCCTGCCTCCATAGGATTTCTCTCAACAAACCCCTCTCCTCCCCAACCATTTCTAGTACTTCCTCATTTGTTTTCCTTTCGGTCCATTTCACCTTTTCCATTCTTCTCCACACCCACATTTCAAAAGCCTCCAATCTACGTCTATCCTCCTGCTTCAGCGACCACGTTTCCGCGCCGTACATAGCTACGCTCCATATCAGAGTTTTTACGAATCTTGTCTTAACATCCCTACTCAACGTCCCCGTCATCAACTCCCTCCTCCTTGAGAAAGCCTCCTTGCCTAGCGCAATTCTTCTCCTTACGTCCCTACCACTTTGACCGTGTTGGTCCAAAACACTTCCGAGATATGTAAACTGTTCTACCTGCTCTATTTTTTCCCCGCCTATTTTAATATTTAGCATAGCCTTTTTCTTTCTGGAAAATCGCATAACCTTCGTTTTATTAATATTGATTCTCATCCCATATTTATCGCACTGAACCTCCAATTCACTCAACAATGCTTGCAACCCCTTGGCTGACTGAGCAACTAATGCTTGGTCATCAGCAAACCTAACCGATTTTACGAATTCCCCTCCGACTTTCATTCCTACCTCCAGTTCTTCCCATGCCTCTTTAATCATTTCCTCTACATATACGTTGAACAGTACCGGTGACAATGGGCAACCCTGCCTTACACCTCTTCCTAACACTGCCCATCCGGACTCTCCGTTCCCCACTCGCACCTGAGCAGTCTGAGACATGTACAGGTTGCGGATCAGTCTCCTGTCCCTCCAATCCATTCCTATTTTCTGCAATACACGCATTAATTTTTCCCAATTCACTCTATCAAACGCTTTTTCGAAATCTACAAAACAGGCAAAAACGTCCTGATTGTATTCTATATTCCTCTCGACTAGTGATCTCATTACTGCAATGGCATCACGCGTACCTCTTCCTTTCCTGAACCCAAACTGATCATCCCCTAAGTAAGCATTTGCTTTACTCTCTATCCTTTTGTTGATGATCCTGAGAATAACTTTAGCTGCGTGGGATATCAAACTTATTGTTCTGTAATCCTCACATGACGAAGCCTTTGCCTTTTTTGGAATAGGAACTAACACCGATCTCACAAAATCTTCCAGCCAGATTCCTTCCTCATAGATACTACGAATCAGTCCATATATGGCCTTCTTCCCACCTTTCCCTAACCATTTCAACATTTCTACAGGAATATTGTCCACCCCCACAGCCTTATTTGCTTTCATCTCCTTTAATGCCCTTTCTATTTCATCGTCGAGTATGCCTGGACCTAAGCTATCTTCTTCTACCTCATGTTCCTTTTCTATGTCTAACCTTGTCGGCCTAAGTTCTTTACCATACAGTGTTTCTATATATTCCTTCCATCTCTCTAGGATTTTTCCTGGTTCAACTATTATCTTACCCCATTTATCTTTAACTGTTAGCACACATCTTGCCTTCTTACTTCCCGATAATAACTTAACCTTGCTGTATAGAGCACCAATTTCACCCTTCTTCTGTAAACTTTCCATATCCTCGCATTGCGTTTTCCACCATTCTTCTTTTGCTTTATTTGTGGCCCTTCTCAATTTATTGTTTAACTCTTTGTACTTCATTTTGCCTAACTCTGTGTTTACATTTTTCCATCTTCTTCTCTCATCCATCTTTGCAATCATCTCATCCGTTACCCATGGTTTCCTTATCCTTTTCCCGTTAACGGTTCCTATAGTGTCTTTAGCGGCTTCCAATATCCCTTTCTTGATACATTCCCATTTTTCGTCGATAGTACTCAGTTCTTTACCGTCATCCATCATTTTCTCTACAGCCTCCTGATACTCCTTCCTCGTTAATTCATTTACTGCTTCTAAATTCCATTTTTTAACCCGCCGCCCTGGCCTTATCTTCTTGAAACGAACATTACATTTCATAACAACTAAATTGTGGTCAGAGTCCGCATCCGCTCCTGGGAAACTGTGCGAATTTATCACACTGTTCCTAAACCTGTGCCTAACCATAATATAATCTAACTGATACCTTTCTGAGTCACCTGGCATTTTCCATGTATACCTACGCCTTTTGTGGTGTCTAAACCATGTGTTAGTGATGACTAACCCCTGTCTCCTGCAGAATTCAATTGCTTTCTCCCCGCGTTCATTCCTCTTGCCTAACCCATAGTCCCCCACCTCACCACCATCTCTTCCTTCGCCTACCGTCGCATTCCAATCCCCCATCACTATCAAATGTTTCCCTGCAGGAACACTCGCGATGATATCCTCTAACTCATCATACATCCTATCGACTTCTTCCTCCTTGTGGTTGCTCGGTGGCATGTATACCTGAATAATGACCAAGTTCGTCGGCTCTGCTTTAATCTCTACGAGTAAAATTCTATCTGTCGCTTGCTCTATGTTGACTACGCTTCTTCCTACCCCTTTATTTAAAATTACGGCAACCCCTCGTTGGCTCTCGTCCCCGCCGCTGTATATTACTCTATAATTGTCACTCCAGTAATCCCCGCTATCCTTCCATCTCACCTCGCAGAGGCCTAAAACATCTATGTTACCTCTTTCCATCTCTCGCTTAATATTTTCTAATTTGCCTCTCCTCAACATTGTCCTGACGTTCCAGGTTCCTATTCTAACTACTTTCGTCTTCTTCTGCATCTTCTGTCCTGCTGCTGTTATTTCTACCCCGCAAGGATTTCGTGGGATGACGACCGCGGAAGCCTTGCCTCCCCCGCTGCCGGGCACGACACACGGCCCCTTGGGCCGAGTCCCGCAGTTGCCAGGACTCAATTTCTGTTTTGCGTCCATCATATTTTCTTGGGAATGATAATTGAGGTGGTTTCCCGTTGCCTTCCTCAATAGTGTTTTTAACGTGACACCATCACTTAATGGCCGCCCCACTGGGGTCAGACGCCATTGCAGCCGCCTCACTGAGGAACAGACGCTGCGTGGACTACCTTTCGTCTGGCTCCTAACCTTCGACCTATCTGGCATGGGTGACCCTTCCAGGAGTAATTATTATTACTCCCGCCAGCACAGCTCTAGGGGTCATCGGAACACACAAGCCCTTCCACCACGACAAGGTTGTAGTCCATGGGAGGGAAAAAATAATATATATATATATATATATATATATATATATATATATATATATATGTGTGTGTGTGTGCGTGTGTGTGTGTATATATATATACGTGTATATGCTATTTTGCGTATGTACACTCTAAATATAGGTTATTTAGAAAAAATATTTGTACAAACACTTGTAGCTTTTTAATGATACTAGAATAAGATAATATTGTATATTTTGTATGAAGATAACGATAACAATCGTGCGAATATCGTAAGGTTACATCAATCAATTAAATCAATCAGACAACGTAGATATTTAGGATTACAATCGTGTTTTGGGGACTTAAAAGGTGGCAATTATACAAAAGCAGCAGCCAAAAGAAGTCTTTATTTTACTCAATTCAGCGTGACTAACGATGAGGAATTGCACGTTTAAAAGTTAAGGGCGAGGGTCGCATTAAAGATAATATCAGAACATATGCAGTTGAAAAACACGTCACAGCGCCTCTGCGCTCACTTTGCTCCTCTCTCGCGAGGCGCAATCCACAGGTTAAGAGTATAGATTCCTAAGGTCAAACGCGAGCATTCCCTGGAGTAAGTAACCCTAACCACCTTAAATGCCTCTCCACGCCTTAATAGTTTTCCTTCTTAGCTTTTAAAACCCCTACTCTCTCTATCTCTGCGATCCATGTCAGTCACTATATCTCTTCTCTCGACTGTTCACCTTTGAGCACAAAAAACAAAAACAGAAGCTTAAACTGCCAAGAGGCGGCTCTATGCAATGAATTTCCCTGAAGAGATGGCTTGAAAAAAGCTAAGAATGAAGAGAGTCCTTTGCGGTTTCCCACCTCCAAGAATTTATAGGGACATTTGAGCCTCCAGGGTTATAACCTCACTTTCCACTGCGGGCCCGGCAGCATGCACATCCGTAGATTTCGAGTCAGTCGGAGAGGCTGATAATCGGAAATCTCTCTGGATCGACGTGAACACGTTCATTTTTCAATTTTTGTACTTATTTTAAAAAATCTCTCTGCGGTTTCTGGTAAGTTTTGCAGGGAACCGAAACTGCACAGGTGCTTCGCTTCTTCGGTACACTTTTTTGCGACGGTCCTCTGTTTTTAGATATCTACTCCATGAAATGTGTATTATCCTACATGAGCTTTATAGTAGATTTTAATTGAAGATTTAATAATGGTCACAAAGTTGGAAGTCGATGTAGACATATTTATGAGTAGGATACTAGAGGTCAGTAGGCAAGCACGATACCGACTGGTATAACCTGTCGTGCATGGAATGTTAGCTCAATGAAATTAATGTTATCTCCCACCTTAGATACTGTGAATAAACCTTACCTATTTACTGAATTGCAGACCTCATACAAGTTATTTCATATCTATCTCAATCTAAGAATTTGCCCAAACATAAATATACGACATCGCGAGTCTGAATAACGAGTTAGCAAGCATCTAGTACGATATTTCTGGACGGAAATGAAAGTCTTTCTATTCAAATGTTAACACATCGACCTCAGATATTTCCTTCTAATATAGCAAACATAACTTAAGTTATAAAATTTAATTTAATCGTATTAATAAAATGATAATAAGTATGAAGAATATAGATTTAAAAGCAACAAAATGCATAAACCCTTGATCTATGAAAGTAACATAATTTATCGCATTTGAAATTAAATGGAAAGAGTTTCGATTGATGAAAAACCTGTTTCTCCAGATGCAGACGAGTGAGTTTGGCTTCAGGCAAAACAATTAACTGAAACCAGAAAGTACGCTTAAAATTGTACAAAATTGAAGATGAAAGTGGATGTCGTAAAATGTAGGCACGTGAACAGTTATGCTAAACTACATATGTTCTTCCGTTTTTGACCTATCTCTCAAGTTAATGAGTCCATATCTACAAAGGGTTTCACCTTCGCAGCATAATTTTCGTTCAACCTTTTTCTAATTGATCATATATGACGTGTGTAAAAGAAGTACTAAATTTACGTTAGCCGAATAGTATAAGGAAACCAAAGTTTTCCCTTTCATCCATAGTACTAAAACAAATCAAACCTACACCATTAGAAAATCTTACCTATTAGTACCATTACGTGGAACTTTATTTTTGCACAGAATTTCAGTCATCTCATGACTTACTCATAGAATCATGAAATAGCAATAATGTATTTCCTTCAACGGTTAATCAAAATAATAGATTGCAGGTATATTATGTGTTAATATGACGTCTTAAGTTCCACGGTTTATTCGTACATATATTTGAATGAAATAACGCGAATAAGGTTACGCCAAACACGAAAGTGACTTCCATAGGCTGCAAATTCCACGCACTTCTGTTTAAAAACTTCATTTTCTCCCGTTTATGGCATTAGATATTCAACTTTTAATTAAACCTTCACTTGAATACTTTAAAGTGAAGGAAGAAAACCATCGACTCCCTGCCGTCGCGTCGCATTACTCCCAAGGATCTTTCCCTCGCTTCTAACCAAATGGGTTCATAATGGCATTCTCTGGTTTGCCAAAACAGAAAAAAGTACACTTAAAAGGGCGTGAGGATGGCAATTTCTGGCACAAGGACGGGAGGAAAGAGAAATGGATACGGAATTCAAGCATTCCCCGGAGACAGACGACAGAAGTGGTCGAAAGAGAAAGACGGAAATGATTCCGAGATTAGTAGATTTTCCCTCCTTTCAACCGTTCCGACAAACAGTCGGTCACTTGTCTCATTTGCAACTGGACTTTTAATCTGTCTGGCACACCTCTAGCGTCGTCGTGTTGGGAAAGTTCCGGGCTTCCACTCTTACTCTCTCTCTCTCTCCCCGTCTCTCTCCAAAGTCGGCGCCGCCCACACACACGCAGTCAAAAATACCTGCCACCGTCGCAGGGAACAAGAGCAGTGGAAAGAGTGGAGTAGTAGGAAGAAGTAATGATTACACAAACACACATACACACATTAACCTAGCCCCAGACGGCGGCGGGAACGGGCGGAGGGAGTGAATTTGCCAAGCTGAAATTTTGGGGTGTGAGAAGCGATCGTGTCAAAAGTGGCGGCGGAGAGAACCGTTCCCCGTAGGAGGAAATAAAACGAGAAAATGAAATGATTAGTGCGCTTGCCGCGCCCTTTGCGCCGCGATCATTTACTGGGGAGAGCATCATGGGAGAGGGTGCGGGGAAAGGAAGGAAGTATGAAGGTGAGAGGCTTGCGGGGGTGAAAGGAAAAGTAAACCTGCGTCCACTGATTGTGAGTTGTGTAAAAAATGTCGAGATATATATATATATATATATATATATATATATATATATATATATATATATATATAACATTATATGTAATAATGGGTCGCTGTGGTCTAGCGGGTAGAGCGTTGGACTGCTGACCAGAGGGTTCCGGGTTCGATTCCCGGGCAAGGCACTTTGGGCACCTGCAGCTCCACCCAAGCTAGTTGATTTTTCGGGTACCAGGTCTTCCTGGGAAACCATAACCGGCACAGGGAAAGGAACTGGCCCCCCTACCCTGATGTGTGAATATTCACACGCCGTTGGGCTTGGTACATGGGTGAGCTCTACCATCACCTACTAAACCGACCTTCGGGTTGATTACTGTGTTTATGGTTTTATATGTAATAATATTAAAAAATATACAGATACATTCAAACACCAAATCCCGCCATACGGCGAACAAATATTCATTCACATAGAAATTGATATAAGGAAAGGGGAAAGGAACGCATAAAGGACGAACATAGGAGAGGTGGGGAAGGCGGAATCAAGCAGACCACTAATGTAAAAACAAACACAGTTTTCCTAAAAAAAACTTCTCTTCCATTGAAACCTAGAACGGACTGGACAAACTTAAACCAGGTGATTACTTTTACTAATCCTGGTCCTCCAAACTTCTTATTAGGCACGCCAAATGCTTTTATAACCTGATTAAACTGTTCTTCAATTTCCCGAGATTAAGATCGGCGAATAATTCTCAGCTTTGGAGAAAACGGTATCACCTTCCCTTCAGTATCACGAAGATGCGATAAATTAGGCCATAAAATAGGTATTGTGTTCATTCGTTAATTCTTGTAATGGTTGAATTGTTAGAAGATGAGGATGAAACACGCATAAGCTATACAAGAAAACACTACTCGATAAAATATACACAATGAAGTGGATAGTAAAATATTTCCAATTGTTCGTAGGTCAGAATGGCTCATTTAATAAAACCTAATATTTTTTTTTTAATTTGACATTAATTTCAGCAAACTGGTGAAGGTGATAAACGAAAGATCTTTGGAGTGCACAAAATACTAGAAAACATTAAAGACCATAACCTGCCGTATATTATTGCATGAGAAAAGTAGTAAACATTAAAAAAGGCACGAATGCGGGCGAGTAGGTTCAGGCTTTCACCTCCATATCTCCGCACTCTCATTCTTATCCCGCTCATCGTCTTTTCCTCACATTCCTTCCTTCCTCCCCCCTCGCCCGATCCGTCCCCTCCTCCCATCTCCCTCTTCCTTTCTCTCAACCCCTCCGCGTGGTCGTTTTATTCCACCTCCGTCGGAATCGATACGCGGTGGCAACAGCTCCCCACGCCTCCTCCTTCGTTCCTCCCTCCGCAGCCCGACACCCCTCTATCCCCTCCCCCCCTTGTCCCTCTCTCGTCCTCTCGGTCTCCCTCTCTCGCTTTGCTTCGTCCGTTCGCTCGGCGGCGGGGGTCTCCGCCGGAGAGCCGTCGCACGGATGAGAGTAGAGTCTGGGCGGGGGTGGGAAGAGGAGGGAAAGAAGGAGAGGAAAAAGGGAACAGCGACCTCGTGTGTGTGTGTGCGCACGCGGAAGGGTGGGGAGGAGCGGGGCGGGGGAATGAGTGGGGAGGCTAGATGTTGATGCTGGTGAGGGAGGTCGGGGCCCTGAAATAATGAAAAGGAAGAGAAAAAGTCGCATGGAGTGAAACCCCCAACCCAGAAAGGGCGAGGGAGTGAGGCCTAACCCGGCGAACGCTGAACCCTTGCACTTCGGGGGGAAGGCCCGCCGGAGTGCGAGAGAGGAGCGAAGCAACATCGATCCAAAAATTTTAAAAAAAATAACAACTCACGGGTACATACATACTTGAAAAAAAGCACGCACATACGTATGAGCACATAACCATCTCACTCTCCCTAATTCGCAACCACTTCTGCATGAAGAAAAGAACGCGGAGGAGTGAAATTCGAGCTCCCACCACCTCCTGCACTCACTCTCCATTATCTCCACACACTTTTCTTTCCCTCTCTCCTATTCTCCTATCTTCCTTCCTCTCCTTAACTTCCTCCCCCGTCCCGTCTCTTCCTCCACCTACCAGCCTCTCAGTTCACGGTCCAAAGTGACAAGGAGTGGCCAAAGAGAAAGTCGCATTACGCTCCGATCATAAAAGAAAGATGATGGGAGGAGGAGAGTAATTATGTATAGAGAATTCACATCCCCAGACTTACTCGGAAATGAGAGCCGTGAAAGGTTGCATATTTGCGATCGAATGTGCGCGGAAATAAGCCTAAAACGCAATTACGCTTTAGAATTCTTGGATGCGACTTACTACGCGTTGTGGTTCTGCATGTGCGTTGCGTTTCGGTCTCAGCGCTCTCCGTGGAGGAAAGGAATTTCCTCGCGAATCCCATTTTAAATATTGCACTCGGTTTGCATAAAAAACCGTTAATTGAGGAGCTGGAATGGCTACTAAAAAATTTGTCTCACGTATAAGGTCGGTTAAGCGAAAGTTTATGATGCGGAGCATAAGATTGAGTGGACGGCGCATTTCACGAAAAAGAAAAATGGAAATGTGGTAGAAAATTAAATAGATATTGAATTTTGAGAAACCGTTCGATGGAATATTTATCCATAAAACAGGTTTTTTAAATTCTAGGAAAGTCGATTGACTTAATTTGCGCCCGAGGAAGACGCAAGTGAGAAAAACGCTTTACTTTGCAAATTGGAAATACTAGACGTGGGATCTTAACAGTAATTTCTCTCTCCGTTAAATGATAAAATTTTGGGAATATTCACAATATAAATGAACTAGGAATCAATGAAAAATACTTTTTGATTCAGTTTAAATATTATCTTAGTGAAACTTTAAAATAGAGAATGTACAAAAGATTTCAATAACTCAGTTGCTTCACGAGAAAAGTTTTCTAACAAAAATTAGTAAAATCAAATTGTAGAATTAACCACTGATCATGTATGTTTTCACGTGAGCAATAAAGGATTACAAATTACGGTCTTGCTTCTGTTTTCAATCCTTTTGAACTCATTGAACTTGGAGACAATGCACGTATCTTAGTCTCGCCTAACAAGACACTCACTTTCAATAAAATATTCTTCAATTTCACACACCGTAAATCAAAATGTTCTGCATCCATCTTTCCCGTTTTCCTTGGATATCTACCAAAAACAATCACTCTCTCTCACCATTTCTAGTACTTCTTCGTTTAAATTGCTGTCCGCTCATTTTACCTTTCCCATCCTTCTCCACACCCACATCTGAGAAGTCTCTCATTTACGCCTACTATCCTGCTCCAACGACCAGGTTTCTGAGTCGTACAAAACCGCGCTTCACATAAACTTTTTCACGAATCTTTTCTCAACCTCCTATCTTAACGTCCCTCTCATCGATTTCTTCCTTCTTCTGAAAGTTTTTTGCCTAAAGGATTTTTCTTCTAATATTTCTACCACTTGGACCATTTTGGTCTTAGGCACCACCAAGACACGTAAACTCCACCTGTTCCAGTTTTTGCCCTACTATTTTAACTCTTAACTTAGCCTTCCTCCTCAAAAACCTCAAACCCATTGTTTCGCTTTTTTCATTCGAATACAGTGCCTGTCACATTGATATCTAATGCGTTTAGCATTGTCTGAATCTCTTTCTTTACTTTCCAACTCAAGCTTGTACATCCGCCAAACCTATGTGATTTCATGACCCCACCTACTTTTACTCCTACCGCCATTCTTTCCCATGCCTACCTTACCTTAACCCCCACCTATATTTATTGAAAAGTACGGATGATAATGAACATCCCTGTCGTAACTCCTCTTCCAAACCCTGCCCATCCCGATCTTCCATCCACCACGCACACCTCAGGAGCTTGACACACGGAGAGGTTACGAAAAAGTCCCCTATTCCTCCAATCTACTCTCATCATCCGTAACACATTCATTAATTCTCCTCAATTAACTCTATTAAATATCTTCTCGAAATTTGCGAAACATACAAATACATCAGGAATATATTCTATGTTCCAACAAACTGAATAGCTATTCGGAAAACTTTAGCAACTCCACGGTAAATATTGATCACACCTCGTTTCCTTCACTTATTACAGCACGCACTACGATAATAACGTTTATGTCAATTCATAAGCATGATCGGTGCCACCACATTTCTTCAAGCCTTAACATTTCAACAATTAATATGTTTCACGTTTTCTTTCTAGTCTGCCGTCCGCTGTTCCAACTCTTCCCACCGATTTCTCTACGTCTGCACATAATTCATTTTTTGTCAACTTTTGACAATTCAACTCTTTGTAATTCTCCGCAAAGTTTTTAGTTTTCGAATGATTTCGACGACACGGCGTCACCGTCTGGATAAAAATACCTCAATACCTTTACAACTACAAATGTAAGTTCTTTGGCGATGACACTGCGTCGAAATCGATTGAACAATAAAAATTGTGGGAAAATTAAAAGTGCCTAATTACCCACCATTGATATTACGCTATTTCAATAAGATAAGCCAGAGAGTATTATTTACTACACCTTCTTGTGTACCTCTGTAGATTTTCTCTTCCTATGTTCCTCGCGTCACGGTATATATTGTACCATTGTTCCTCGGGGTATTTTCGAATAGTTTCTTCAAAGTTTTTTATCATTTTGTATTAATGTTCCCTATTGTATTTAATGATTTTGACTCCCCATGTTCAATTTCAAGGAAGATATTACTTTAATTTGCTCCAAAAAAAAGAATGGAGAAGTGAAATACTATATGACATAAATATAAAAATGGTACGTATATACCCTGTGGAGAACGAGCCTGATCAGTTGAAAATTTGAAAAAAACATGCGATCAGGGGTGTGTTAAAAAAACAACTCTATGGTAGTTTTCCCTGATACCAATGGACTTCCACCGACCACAGTTAGGGATAATAACGCCACAGGCCATCTAAATTAAAATAAAATCTCCTCTCGTCCGTTAAATATGAGATCGGACAATCCCGCATCAGAGATACAGATTTTGGGGGCGACGACGTAAATTTGGGAATAATAATTTCGGCGGTGGTATTGGTGGAAGACGGTCAGGGGCGTGGGTTGGTGCTGGTGGTTAAAAGGGCAAGTGTAGCGAGGAGGGTCGGGGGGGGGGGGTGTAGGGGTGAGAGCAGAGAAGAAGACGGGGAGGAAAAACGGAGGAGTGGTGTGCTCTCGAAAACTGAAGTGCGAGACGACAAGGGAGTGGAGGAAGATATGTCACCCGCCACGTTCTTTCCCGCCAATCTCACGCTCCCCCTCCCCATCTCATCGTCAGCAAACCTCTTCTTCCCGGCCCTCCTTATCTCTCACTTTTCTTCCCCGCGCGCTTCCCACTCCTGCTCGTCTTTTTCCTCACCGCTCACTCAAGTAGGGAAAGTTTAGCCTCCGGGAAAGCCAAGCGAGCCAGAGTCCCGCGAGGCGAAAAAAGGACGCGGAGATCCGTCTCAGCTCGCAGTGTGCTCCCCGCCGTCCCGTCGCCATATGCTTAATAACGTGAGAGGGCAATGCCGCCATTAGCAGCCCTCCCGAATCGTTGGACGTTTGTTATGGGCACGGTGGGAAATTCATGACACTCGGAGAACGTATGTGAGCACATGGCAAGCCATAGTAGTAAGAGGAAGCCTCGGGCAGGAATACCTTTGCCTCGCTTCGTGAATATCCATTTGAGTGGCTGAGGACTTTTTGAAGGTCTCCCGAGGACAAACTCGCCTGCAAGTTTTAAATTAAAGTTAAAAAAAAACTTATACAGATTTGGATAGGTTCAAGGAGAGACGACGAGTTGGCATTAAGGGAAGTGGTACCTATTCGCATATAAAAACCTTAATGCTAATAAAAATATGGATATATATATATATATATATAAATATATATATGTATATATGTGTATATGTGGGTCACGGTAGTCTTGGGGTAGAGCGTTGGACTACTGACCGGAGGCCCCGGGTTCGATTCCAGGGCAAGCCTCTCTGGGCATCTGCAGCTCCACCCAAGCTATTTGATTTTTCGGGAACCAGATCTTCCTGAGAAACAATAACCGGAATAGGGAAAGGAACTGGCCCTCCTAACCTGATGTGAGAATTTTACTCGCCGTCGGACTTATATATACTATACTCAGCCGTCGGACTTATAATCTATATATATTTTATATTTTTCCATCTCTTTTCAATTTTAACGATGTTCATCTACGGATCGGTGGGTTAAAATAAAATTAACAGAATGGGTGTATAAAATATTACAGACCTTAGGATTTCTCTTCTTTGGTACAGATGCTATACCTTATTAAATTTAGCATATCTCAGAAGTTAAATGGGAATATCTTTGTTTTTCTCGGATGTGTGCACACTACGACCCGGCAGATGCGAATTATTTCATATGTTATGGCCATACTAGGAAAATTTTTCCGCAATATTTCAATGATCATGGACGACTGATAGAACTGAGAAAAATTCCCCCACCTTAAGCGAGAACGAAAAGGACACGCAATGCTGCTTCCATATCTTAGAATGCTTCACTTCTACAGCCTCAATGGACTCGATAGAGCAAATGAACTGCTTAGCTCATGTCACTATACTTTTTTATCTGCTGTTTTTCCGACATTTTTATCCCGCTGGCTTTTTAATGGCTCCTGGAATATGAGAATACGGACGTTTCTTCTTCAAGTCACCTCGCAGCCGAGGCGCCAAAATAGTTAGAAGGCGTTGGCACTTAGCTTTTCCAGCAGAGGAGGAATGAACACGGAGTGCGTGATGGGAAACGGGTACATGCACGCCCGTGGAGAAGTGCCCAGGGGGGAAACACGACGACAGAGGGAGCAGAAGAAAAATGGAAGGGGAGAGAACGAGTATGAATGTAATCCGCGCGACCGTCCGTGTTTTGACCCCGTGACGAAGCCGAGAGACGTCACACTGCGTCACTATCCAGGGTGTCACGTGTTATTTTTTTTCCCAAGACGTACCGAGTGTCGTCTATTTCTTCCCCATGACTGTGCCACTCTTTCCTCCCACCTCCTTTAAAGAGTGAGAAAAGGAATATCGCAGATATTTCCTCACTCGAAGTGCCTCGAGGAAGAGAAGGGGAGGGGAGGGGGGGGCGAGGAAGGGAAAAAATGAAGGGTACAGGTCGGAGTACTAGAGCCACTCACAGAGAAGAAGGGAAGCATGAAAGACATTCCGCCGATTGCGCCGAAAGGGAAAGAGGTTGCATTCACTTCCTTGCTCATTGCTCAAGGGGCAAGTAAGCATCCCGCCTACAAGTAGGCACTTCTACACAAAGGGATCCTAGCCAAAGAAAACTAGACGGATAATTATAGGTCATGTTTGATAAATTTAACAATTTCATTCTATTAATAAGATCAACCTTAGTAAGGAGTTTACCTAACTCCTATATTTTTGTTATAATTCCCACCGAAATAATATATTTCAAATTAACATCAAAAAGGTTATTAATAACTAGTGTTTAGGTTAAAATTTTAATCAGATCAAAAGAAAATACGAGTAACTACGATGCATAATGCACATTCGTGGATAAACATGATGGTAAAAAATGATGCATTGAATAAATGAAAGTAGCACAACAATTATTTTAATATTAAGAGGGTAAAAACCATAATAGTTAGGATAGTTCGTTATTTAACAGTGCGTTAGAATAGCTATAACCTAATAAACTCTTGTTTTACTATAATACATACTTTATTTCTCATTATTATTATTATTAGGTAATCCACCAGTAAAGGTAGGTTTTTGGATGGACACAACTATCAAATAAACATTTTGTGACTCCCCACCTAGCAAACTAATCTAACTCCAAACAAAACCCAATCCAGCAGCCTACTCTACATCAGGTCCCTCTTCATCTCTATGTACTTCTTTCCTCCCTTCATCCCGTCCAACATCCCTATCCTGTTCCTGCCCTTACCTTGCTTGCCCAACATTCTCCCCTCTATTACCTTCTTCAACATTCCACTACCGCTCAATACGCCTTTCATCCATTTTCCCTGCCTCCATAGGATTTCTCTCAACAAACCCCTTATCAAAGGAAAATAACTATAAAATAAATTAGCCTACGATTGCTGCAAAACGCAAGTGGAATAATAACCGAATGAGATGATTTAACACTAATTAAAATAACTACGCATACACGAAGAGTACCCGTATATTTTGTTCGTAAACTCGTAGGAGAGATACATGGATACATACGTTTAGACACTCTTGTGCGGACTTGAGCGAACGGCAAAAGAAAGCGGTTTTCCAACGATAATACGCTATAGAGTTGCCAATGACGCACCGGAGGAGAGCTTTCATAGATTTGTAGAGCGGGTGAAAGTATTCGAATATAAGTGCACAGAAGAAGGCCGATGGAGGGGAGGCAAAAATTCGTGAGAAAGTCATCTGGATATGACAGAGAAAAGAACAAAATTGATGGTGCTCGGCGGCACAAATGAAAATTAAATAAGATAGTGACGGCAAGAATGCAGTAAGATTCGGGACATACCCATATATGTAAGGTAGTTGAATAGGGAGATTTTAAGAGCAAACACGAAGGAATGATCCAAATGCTGCAAGTCCTCGAAACACGCACGAGTGTATGTCATAGAAAGAGTACATCGTCATGATGAAAACGGTATGGAGGGCACTAAAAGATGAAGTACATGAAAGTTGTATATGTCGGAGTAAATAATGGAAGGATTCACTACTGACAGTCAGAATGCCTAAGGGCGTGCAGTTTGGTTTTTTTAACAGTCTACTTTATAAGAATGCCGTTCACATTCCATTTTGAATATACTCTTGTGATAGAAGATTCTTTTCATCAATGGGTATTGCTCTCATGATCTTTTTCGTTCGTGTATCTCTAGATATGACCGACTTGGCGTCTAAACGGGACACTATGGCCCAGTATTTTTTACTTTACTTTGTTATTCCTATCATTAAAAAAATATTTTTCAACACGAGTTTGCGCGGATGTTGACCATTCATGAAAATTCAACACGTCAAGTAACAGCCAATACAATTTCAGAATACAATGAAGATTTCTTAAATATATGAGTTAAATGGGCATCATATTTAGTGCCTATTAATGGCAGTATCATGCATCCATTAATTAAGCAGAAGTTAATCAGATCAGCAGATCGTGTGTGTTTAATGTAAAGCATTTTCCACACTACTGAGTGTGCACAGTACAAGTATTTCTGGAAGAATCTAGAATTAAATAATGTCCATAGGTAGTTACGGCACGATGTTAGCGCACATTACTGTTTACTTAGGTAGTACACCGTTGAATACAGCATGGTGGAGGAGGACAGAGGGTTGTTGGTGGAAGTCCAAAAGAGTCAGGAAAGGTGGATTCAAATTATCCTACTGATATTGGGATGTTGACGAGTGCTATAAGGGAAGACGTTAGACAAGCAAGGAAGGGGTAGGCAAAGGATTGGCATGTTGGACGTAATGGAGATATCGTGTATGAAATGCATGCAGAATTGAAGAGTCTATAGTACCAGGTGTCAGGTTGTGTTTTGAGAGCGGCGAAGAAATTTATCGTTGTTCAGTGTGTGCTCATCAAAAACCAACCTTACACGGCAATTAGCCATTTACAAATTATTTCAGTTTTACTTATTTGGGAAATTTCATATCATTCAATACAAGCAACTGAAAAGTATTCGAACTAGGACCAATCAAAATGAGAATTCACTTATGCGTTATAATTTTAATAGAAACCATCGCCAACGTGTTTATGAAAGTTATAAAACAATTAGACATCAGAATAGGAATTGGTTATTTTTCAAATCGGAAAAATGTTTAAGTGCCGCATGTAATACTCTATATGGCTAAATGTTTTAGCCATTTCAATGCTAAGGATACTTTATGATGTCGCTACTAGAAATTGCTCACCTTAAAACAAAATAATCAACCATATAAGCCATTAGTCTTATATGAGCAGCAATGTGCCAAATGACACATCCGCCTTGCAATTTCAGCGCTGTGAAAGACACAAAGAGTTTATGGTATTACGCAAGCCGACGTATTAATCCCTCCCTTCATTTTCAGATTAAATTACCCGTAAATAACGTCGCAGAATAACAGTGAAATTTTTATGGTGACTCGAGAATATTTTGGCCATCGTTTTGCCACGCAAACGTCACAGTAATCAACCCTAAAGCTCGTTTTATTGGCAGGGCTCACCTTGAATGGCATGTGAAATTCACACATTAGGGTAGTGCGTCAGTTTCTTATCCCTTGTCTACTGTAGTTTTCTAATAAGGTTTTTTTACCATAAAAATCTCAGTATTTGCTGAAACTGAGGTTGCCCAAAGACACCTGAATTTGACTCCGGGCACTCTAGTCAGTAGGCAAACTACCAATCCACTACGCTTACACTCTATGCTGCAACAAGGATTGCAATTATTCTGATGCAGTCAGTAGATAACCGTATTCAGAAAGACGTGTGACGTGGGCAATTTACCTTCTCATGAAACACCAAACGTTGCCGACATTCACTTTTCATTTCCGAAACCTACAAGTATGTTCAATAATCTGCCTCAAATTTTTTAAACCTTAGGTTCAATTAAACCTTTGTAGATTTCATACGATTCATTATTTATGTCAAACGATCAGTATCGTCGAAGAGATTCTATCAACAGATCACAGGTATTTTATTTCATTCTACGAGTGTCTTGCAAAACTAATCCTACGTATATTCGTGTTCAGCACATTAAAATATTCGGTGAAAATGAACTGTTATACTATATTTCAGTGGCTCGATAAAATCAAAGATAACTTTCCAACCTGGCTGGATTTCAACAGTAGCTCCATCAAGTGGTATTGGGTTCAAATGTAATGATCCTTAAAGAACTATTCTTAAAATGCTGTACTGTCGCCATGATTTTTCCTTAAAAAGAGCTAAAAATTAGCTAATTCCTTCTTTATGGATAATCTAATTAAAGAGCCTTCATCAGACGAAGAACTAACCTGCCTGGTTCCCACCTCTTTTCTTCAATATTTTCCATGCATACCTCCGCAAGAGATGGCATTTGAACCAAGAGTTAATTAACATAATCAATCTCTTCATCCTCGATTGCCTTCCCTCCCTCAATTACCATCCCAATAACATTCTCCCATTCCACTCAATACCATTAATTCTTAAACCGTGCTCCTGTATCTTCCTCCCAACTCTCCCTTCGCCTAACACAACATTCCGATCCCACATCCTAAAAATTAGGAGAGTAGGAAAAAATAGGAGAAACAAAGTAAGGCAAGCAAAGAAGGAGAAGGGAATTGACGACAAGGATGTGGAGTAAGGATGTTAAGAAAAGGCTTATCAACACTCTGATATGGAGTGTGGTTTTATACAGCGTGGAAACATGGTGATTGTAGTTTGGATGATAAACATAGATTGGAGGCTATTGAAATGTGGGTGTGGAGAAGGATGGAAAAGGTGAAATAGGGAGAAAGGAAAACAAATGAGGAAGTGCTACGCATTGTGAAGAAGGAGAGAGGATGGTTGGGAGTAATCCAAGAGTTTTCATTGGGAATGGGATGTAAAAGGACTGTGATGGAGGGGACAACGTTGGGCAGACGAAGAAAGGGAAGAAGGAATACTCGTAGGATACGAATTTTGGACGGAATGAAGGGATGAAGGAGTAATGGCGGAATTTAATTGAGGGACTTACAGATGTGACCGATTTTAGGTTGTATTTTTGATGATGAGTGGGAAGTAAATGTAATGTTTTAAAATTTTTAATGATGTGTCCAACAAAAAACCCACTTCAACGGGTAGAATACCTATAAAATAGTTACCTCTCTCACACATTGCAAACTATGCTTTACAGGTCGTCATTTGACATTAAAATGAAATGAAAACAAAATAACTATTTTCAAAGAAATTCACTTGTACAGCTCTTGATGACGAAAGGTTATTGAAAATGTATCGAATATACTGAAATTACCGCGGTTGTTGTTAAAAATGCATTAAATTGTAGGACATTTTATAAATAATAAAATTACGCCCAAGAAAATTTCGTGGAATTGCTTATCATCAATTTCAGTTTCTGTAGATATTGGATTGCTTTTGACAATTTTATTTCATTCAATTGGTACATGAGAAATGTCTACGACCGTTGAAAAACGGGATTGACCTCCGCGATAGTCATTGAAAACCACTCTTGACCTGCAAAAGCTTATATTTCGTACGGGGCATGCTGAGCGTACAGCATAGAATCAATCATCCGGGAAAATTGCTCGCAGGAAGTTTCCGCGGTGAAATAGAGAACGAGGAAAAAAATACTGCACCACTCGAAGCATGGAAACCCTGCCCAGGGTTATGAGATGTAGTGCTATGAGATCGGGATCATTTTAGAGATCAAAAATAGATCAAAATTGGCGGGATAAGTCCCTCGAAAGATTTTTCTCGGGATGATCAGCGTTCAAAAACACCTGACGCGGATGGAACAAGTTTTTTTCGGTCGAGATGGGTCGCCGCCCGTGGGGAGGAAAAAAAAACCTCTCTGGAAAATGGGAATTTGAAACGAGATAAAAAAAAGAGAACGGTCACTCGTGACTATGGCGACCGCACGAAAACAACCCTGATAGAACGAGAGGGCCTAATAGTATAGAAGCGAGGGGGAAGGGGGTTGAAAGTGCGAGAAGTTAAAGAGGAGGGCGTGCTCGTAGCGCCGGACTCGTACCTCCACTTGAACCACGCGGGGCCCATTCGTAAAAGACACGCATGGAAACCTGCCCTCCCCTATCTCATTCCCTCCCTCACCCCACCCTTCACTCTCCGCTGGGGTCCTGCACGCGGTGCTGAGAGTGGTGAGGTGCATCTGTGTGCGGGCGACGCCAGAGCCACGAAATCCCTCCGCCCCCGCTCGCTGCCTTTGCCCTACTCGCCTCCCCGCGCGCTTTCCTCCCACGGCTCGATCGAAACGGGGAACGGATCGATTCGGCACGGCCGTGCCCCGTCAACAACACCATCATCGCGCCCGTCTCACGGCGGCCCTCCCAAAAATTTTTCAAAAAAATCTCGCCGAGACTCTCTCGCCGTGGCCACCTTCGTGAGAGTTTTCGGTTTCCCTAAACTTAAAACACCGCTCCCTCGGTCACGTTGGGCCGCATTCCTCCTCCCCTCCCACCTACAGCGCATTACATGCTTTCACTCCGAGGCGACCCGAGAGACCTTAACCCCCCGTGTTGCCGCGCACACATTACGATGTACCTGGGGCGGGGATGGAGAAAACGAACAGGGGATGGGAAATGATGGGGAAGGTCTCGGGACTTTATTACCGGAGTTAGGAGTCTAAGGTACCACGATCGAAGGGATATGGTGTGCGTGCGCCGGGCTCCTTGGGGATCAGGGGGAGTTTTCCGGGGGTATGGAGGGGGGAGGGGGTTGAGAGAATGAGGGGGGCAGCGAGGGAGGGAATGAGAGAAAGAGAGAGCAAGGATGAAAATGTTGGGCTGTCTCCAAGGGAGGTTCTCCGTACCTCCAAGCTCTGTTCAGGGAGCAGCGCGTCGCGGAGTGGGTCCGAGCGCTGCGGTCTTTTGAGTGGAAGGAGAAGCGAGTTCACACGGGCCCATAGACACACACAAACACCCTGAGATAGACCCTCCGTCGAGTCCTTGGAGGGTTAACATACGACGGGAGACTGGCGGACGACTGGAGAGATTTTCTTATCCAGAAAGACGCCCATAAGGCCGATATAAGATACGATTCAGCTTCAGAAACCCACCTATCAGACCGCTAGTGATCTGAACAAGCCTGTGATTTAAGTTCATGAGGGCTACTCTCGTGTAAAAATATGGCTTTCATTCACCTCGAGCCAATTACGACACGTGCGGGTTAGCTTAAAGCTTACGGTAAAGGAGGATAATTATGTTTTGTGTTTACTAGAGAGACGGTAACGATCAAGGGCGGTCGGATTCAATAGTAAAACCTTTGTTATACATATTGTACAAAGAAATAAGTAATATTCACAATCTTATGTATAAAAATAATCAATATCCTTACTCAGGTTCAATTTTCAAACATTTGAAATTTTAAATAGTCCATTCTAATGCGATCGATTTTGACTCATTTCTTACTTTACAGAATGAACATAAAAGAGAATAGCAACAAAATTCTGGAGTGCTTAAAGGTACTTAGCAAAGTAAAACAACGATATTAGTCGAGTAAAGTAGTAATAACTACTACAGTGTACAAATAGTAATAATTACTACAGTTTATAATAGTAGTTATTTATTTCTACTAATGGCCATGGCACACAATGTTCAATTCAATTACAAAATACAATGGAGTAGTTATTACTACTTTACTACTAGATAAATATTAGTTATTTCTCTTTCATTTATTTACGCAACATTTAAATTTGGCGACATCTACTACAGAGCATATTAAAATTGAGTGAACCTCTTTGTTTCATAGCAGGTTAAAACAACGAAATTACGACAAGTTAAAAAAATACAAAATCTAAAATTCAGGTTTTACACGTATTAAAATTTATGGAAAATTGTTTTGGTTGGTTTGAAAGAAATTAATGTTTTTGCAATTATAATAGAGAAGTTGGCAGGGGGTTCTCACAGAGACCCGCATCAGCAACGGCTTCGGGTCGCATCAATCCAGTAACTTGTGACGCCAACGCAGAAGTATATATTGCTGCTGCATGCTCTTTAATTCGTTCAAAAAAAACTTTTTTTCGAGCCAAACTACAATGATTTGTATTGAATATTACGTCGAACGTCGTTAAATCCGATATAAAAAGAAACGAAAAACTCTTTTCTACCGCCACTCACAGGAGTCTTTCTATACACATTGCATCGTTTTATCGGAGATCAAAATTCCACAAGTAATTCATAAAATCTAAATCTCATGGTGCCATGTTTCGAGTCAATTTATTCGTAACACATCGAACAAACATTTGGATTGTAGATTTCTCATAAACGGTACTTCCACATTAGTTTATTTGGACATCCATTGACGACCGGGAAGTGATGCCAAAAGATATCGAATCAATATAATGTGGGGTAAGGAAGTAGGGATTGTTCATCTTTTGCCGTAGATCAAACCTTTCCTTACCATTCCAATGACTCCATTTCTCTCTGCCTGCCGTAGTCCAACCCGTACCTTTAAAATTCAGTATACTCCTACATCGCGCTGCGAATGCGTTTCATGAAATGTCGCCGACTGTGAAATTGTACGTTTTTTTCGGAGAGAGATGAGGAAATGGAGAATATTGAGTTCCGTTCTTTGGTCTCAAACTATTAATTTTCCCCCGCACAGTGTTCTCTATATTAGAAAGTTCGCGGATTATCCGTGGATACTGAGAAACTGTCCCTTATAAAGAAATACTCCCTCCCTCCATCCTCCCGACGAATACTTCCAGTTTTTTTTTAAATGTATGCACTCACCTTGCAATTAAATTCAAATGAGGACTTTTTCCCATGCCGAGGAGAAACTATTATGTTTGCCTGACAATGTAAAACGCGGGCATCTATATTTAAATAAGTTTCTTAGCATTCAAAATGAATGTATATTGACAACATTTTACCAACAGATATTCAAACGCAAGAATTGTATTAAATTTACAAAACTACAGACTACTAGCTGAAGGCAATGCAATGGGGAAAATAATTGAACAAACTTCTTTGTATTATTAATTTAAAAAGTCTTAGTAATTTTGCACACTCATTTATTGGAATATCTTTACGTGTTTCGACGTTTTCTCATTATTATCAAGAGGAAAAAGGGTCCAGGTTGGAAATTACTGTGTTTTCCAATTGGATTGATGAATTGCTCATAGTAACAGAAACTAAAGTTGGTTCTAAGGTTCTTACTAGTCAAAATAAATGCATATTACCGACAAAAATGCACACGCAAGTAGAGTATAAAAAATTTACCTAATTTGACGAAGTTCGGGGCTCTAGTCTTCGGCGTAACTCTTATTCGATACGAATTATTCTCCAAAAAGTTTCTACATCACATTCGTTTTAATATTCGGCCATTTTATTAGCGGATAAATCAATATCTCTAGACCTTAATAAAAGACTTTAGGGAAAAATCACCCTTATGCACACAAGTGTAAGACAGACGGGTCCCTACCAGATTAATTATAAGGCCTGCTCAATGCTCCTCATACCTTGAGACTTTATTAACCTCTCTGTTTATGAAGTGGAAAATATGAGATTGCTTAATGAGAAGCTTAACGATGCTTGAAACTCTTGAGACTTTTATCAGATTATATGGCGTGGTGGGAACCGCATAGTAATGTCCCTAGTTTTTACTGAGCTGAGACAAATTAAACTAAGCATTAAATTTTAAAATTCTAGCAATTTGCAGTGCTGACAGTAAAGATAGCCCGAATGAAAATTTTAGCCACATGGCTGATCGGAACGCTATTTGCGGCGCAATATGTCAAGTTTGAGGGGGAAGAGTATGAGGATAAAGGGCGTGGTCGGTGGAAGTGAATACATACAGGCAGCGGGTACAGGTGAGATATATGTCAACGAAACTAGAGAGATTAAGCGTAATACAGATGGCTTTAAGATGTAATTTTTACCATGAGCAATAAGAGATCAAATTAACTGTATCGGACAGCGCAAGGTGGAAAAGATTTTTCTTTTTTTTTAATTTCAGTGACCTAATTTGTTGTCATTTTCTCATATATCCTTAGTTATTGACCTTCAAGTTACTAGTTCTTCCCGTGCCTTTTTACTATCTTATCCACATATGCACAGAGAAATACATACAAATGATGTTCACAGGTATTCCAAATTTTCGGTGGCCAAACCTTCCTTGCAATTCCTTCCTCTGGGGAAAAAAGGAACTCAGTTCCTTCGTTTTTTTAACTAGCGATATCTGGCTCCTTCGTTTAAATTTATATATATATATTTATATATATATATAAACCCACAGACGCAGAATTTTAAAACATAGAAACACTAAGAAATGACTTTTCGAAGGCACGACCGTCGTATATATATATATATATATATATATATATATATATATATATATATATATATATATATATATATTAGTAATATAGATGTTTTAGGTCTCTGCGAGGTGAGATGGAAGGATAGCGGGGATTACTGGAGTGACAATTATAGAGTGATATACAGCGGCGGGGACGAGAGCCAACGAGGGGTTGCCGTAATTTTAAATAAAGGGGTAGGAAGAAGCGTAGTCAACATAGACCAAGCGACAGATAGAATTTTACTCGTAGAGATTAAAGCAGAGCCGACGAACTTGGTCATTGTTCAGGTATACATGCCACCGAGCAACCACAAGGAGGAAGAAGTCGATAGGATGTATGATGAGTTAGAGGATATCATCGCGAGTGTTCCTGCAGGGAAACATTTGATAGTGATGGGGGATTGGAATGCGACGGTAGGCGAAGGAAGAGATGGTGGGGAGGTAGGGGACTATGGGTTAGGCACGAGGAATGAACGCGGGGAGAAAGCAATTGAATTCTGCAGGAGACAGGGATTAGTCATCACTAACACATGGTTTAGACACCACAAAAGGCGTAGGTATACATGGAAAATGCCAGGTGACTCAGAAAGGTATCAGTTAGATTATATTATGGTTAGGCACAGGTTTAGGGACAGTGTGATAAATTCGCACAGTTTCCCAGGAGCGGATGCGGACTCTGACCACAATTTAGTTGTTATGAAATGTAATGTTCGTTTCAAGAAGATAAGGCAAGGGCGGCGGGTTAGGAAATGGAATTTAGCAGCAGTAAATGGATTAACGAGCAAGGAGTATCAGCAGGCTGTAGAGAAAATGATGGATGACGGTAAAGAACTGAGTACTATCGAAGAAAAATGGGAATGTATCAAGAAAGGGATATTGGAAGCCGCTAAAGACACTATAGGAACCGTTAACGGGAAAAGGATAAGGAAACCATGGGTAACGGATGAGATGATTGCAAAGATGGATGAGAGAAGAAGATGGAAAAATGTAAACACAGAGTTAGGCAAAATGAAGTACAAAGAGTTAAACAATAAATTGAGAAGGGCCACAAATAAAGCAAAAGAAGAATGGTGGAAAACGCAATGCGAGGATATGGAAAGTTTACAGAAGAAGGGTGAAATTGGTGCTCTATACAGCAAGGTTAAGTTATTATCGGGAAGTAAGAAGGCAAGATCTGTGCTAACAGTTAAAGATAAATGGGGTAAGATAATAGTTGAACCAGGAAAAATCCAAGAGAGATGGAAGGAATATATAGAAACACTGTATGGTAAAGAACTTAGGCCGACAAGGTTAGACATAGAAAAGGAACATGACGTAGAAGAAGATAGCTTAGGTCCAGGCATACTCGACGATGAAATAGAAAGGGCATTAAAGGAGATGAAAGCAAGTAAGGCTGTGGAGGTAGACAATATTCCTGTAGAAATGTTGAAATGGTTAGGGAAAGGTGGGAAGAAGGCCATACATGGACTGATTCGTAGTATCTATGAGGAAGGAATCTGGCCGGAAGACTTTATGAGATCGGTGTTAGTTCCTATTCCAAAAAAGGCAAAGGCTTCGTCATTTGAGGATTACAGAACAATAAGTTTGATATCCCACGCAGCTAAAGTTATTCTCAGGATCATCAACAAAAGGATAGAGAGTAAGGCAAATGATTACTTAGGGGATGATCAGTTTGGGTTCAGGAAAGGAAGAGGTACGCGTGTTGCCATTGCAGTAATGAGATCACTAGTCGAGAGGAATATAGAATACAATCAGGACGTTTTTGCCTGTTTTGTAGATTTCGAAAAAGCGTTTGATAGAGTGAATTGGGAAAAATTAATGCGTGTATTGCAGAAAATAGGAATGGATTGGAGGGACAGGAGACTGATCCGCAACCTGTACATGTCTCAGACTGCTCAGGTGCGAGTGGGGAACGGAGAGTCCGGATGGGCAGTGTTAGGAAGAGGTGTAAGGCAGGGTTGCCCACAGGAGTTTAGAAATAACTTTGCAGCTTCCACATAAAATAACTTCTTTTATTTTCTACTAGTTTCGCTACACTGTAGCATCTTCAGGAACGTACGAACGCAGGGTTGCCCATTGTCACCGGTACTGTTCAACGTATATGTAGAGGAAATGATTAAAGAGGCATGGGAAGAACTGGAGGTAGGAATGAAAGTCGGAGGGGAATTCGTAAAATCGGTTAGGTTTGCTGATGACCAAGCATTAGTTGCTCAGTCAGCCAAGGAGTTGCAAGCATTGCTGAGTGAATTGGAGGTTCAGTGCGATAAATATGGGATGAGAATCAATATTAATAAAACAAAAGTTTTGCGATTTTCCAGAAAGAAAAAGGCTAAGCTAAATATTAAAATAGGCGGGGAAAAAATAGAGCAGGTAGAACAGTTACATATCTCGGAAGTGTTTTGGACCAATACGGTCAAAGTGGTAGGGACGTAAGGAGAAGAATTGCGCTAGGCAAGGAGGCTTTCTCAAGGAGGAGGGAGTTGATGACGGGGACGTTGAGTAGGGATGTTAAGACAAGACTCGTAAAAACTCTGATATGGAGCGTAGCTATGTACGGCGCGGAAACGTGGTCGCTGAAGCAGGAGGATAGACGTAGACTGGAGGCTTTTGAAATGTGGGTGTGGAGAAGAATGGAGAAGATGAAATGGACCGAAAGGAAAAAAAATGAGGAAGTACTAGAAATGGTGGGGGAGGAGAGGGGTTTGTTGAGAGAAATTCTATGGAGGCAGGAAAAATGGATGAAAGGCGTATTGAGCGGTAGTGGAATGTTGAAGAGGGTAATAGAGGGGAGAATGTTGGGCAAGCGAGGTAAGGGTAGGAACAGGATAGGGATGTTGGACGGGATGAAGGGAGGAAAGAAGTACAACGAGATGAAGAGGGACCTCATATAGATTAGTTTGCTAGGTGGGGAGTCACAAAATATTTATTTGATAGTTGTGTCCATCCAAAAACCTACCTTAACCGGTAGATTACCTAATTATTATATATATATATATATATATATATATATATATATATAATTATTATATGTACACACAAATACATAAATTTTAACTAACAATTAGGGAAAACTAAATTTTTGATCTTCCCTGCCGCGCATATTAGTGTTGGTTTGCTGGGTTAGCATGCACCTATAGAGCACATACATACATACATACATACATACTTGCAGTACATGCGATAATCAAAGTTGTAATTACTATAGTGATGAGATAGCAGATTTTTGTTAAGTTTAACATTCGTTTTGCTCAATGTGTGTTACTGAATGTTGGTTTTCACTCTGCAACTGCGAAAGCTAATATCGGCTACTCTTCAATTTCTTTAAGTTGCTATTCATATTTTTATACAATCTCCTCTCAGTTCCGATGAAAAATTATTTTTGTTACTTCCGTGACTACGCACGCTCATTATTATCCAACTGTAAATATCTCGATACGGTATGTTGAAACTATCGCGAGTATAAATTCTGATACTGTTCAAGAGGCTGGAAAAAGCAAAAAGAAATTCTCCTCCCCTCCTCACCGATTCACTCCTTCGTAATATTAGGCCGTGGAGAAGAGGACCGTAGTCTCCATCTAGCGGGAAGTTGACGGTGATGCTGCCATATTAATGTTTGCCTTTCCTCACACGGGGGAATACGACCAAATAAAGGGTTCAAAAATGCACAGTCATACGGACGTGGAGGGTGAGGGGAAAAAAGAAGACCTTTAGTTTTTGTTAGCACGGAAATCGAGTATCTAATGCAAGCGGAGGGAGTCACGTTCGAGCCACCGGTTCTCGTCCGCGAAAACTTCACGGGAGATGTTAAGTCCATTCGGAGGGAAACTGTGGTTTCCACAAGGAAAGTTAAGAAGTCGGTCATTTTCGAAAAGTTTCCCTAGTCACCACAAACGCGACAAAACACCTAATATTGTTCCACTGTGGTTGAATTCATGAATATTTCAATGCTCGTGGTTACACTGGTTGTAGAAATAGGTTTTAATAATCAACTCCCCCAAATCCAAATTCTAACTTTGTCTTCATGAACAAAGCTTATCATCTTAATTCATTGATTCGCGGTCGTAGCGATCATAAAGTTTAAGTTGTTTTGGTATTAAAAAATCTGCGGGATGGTTTATAGCGACATAAAGTTGGTCTTTTATTGAGAAACCCACTTCTTTCTATGTTACTATGACCATGAGGAAGTTTCAAGTGAAAGATACGTAATAGTTGAGGCACGTTTCGAAATAAACTTAAAAAATCATAGAAAAGTCAAAACTTAATAGTTTTCCCTTGGAGTGTAAAAAAGATGATGTGACGGCAAATACAAGACAAGTCTCCTAATCCTTCGTTCCTAGCTCCCAGGTACTTCATTCACAAGCTATACAATTTTGCACTTCCTGATGCCACATGAGAGATGTTTTTTTTAGCCCAAAGGTCAAACGTTTTAATGTCACTGAGGAAACATTGACGTAAACTCTTTGCAGAGAGATGCAACATTGAGTTATTACAAGCGTAATGAGATGCCCTGTGGGTGAAATTTAATGCCTTCATAACGCAGTAGTGGAAACGGAAGATTTCAAGCAACAAAAATAACAGATATGCGGGACATGGTGGCATACGGGTCAATGAGACAAAGAGAGCTTGCATCCAAGCGTAGATAATATCCTTCCAAGATCTTGGAAATCATTTGTCAACGACACAATGACACACTTCTTCTTGTCTACTTTCCCCTTCTTCCTAAAAACTTTCCTTCCGGCTTCAGTCCCCTTTCCAACTACATCATCCATTCCTTGAAAAAAACGGGAATATTAAAAAAATGTATGTTACATATGTATTGGGCTACATGTAAATACGGGAAAACATAAACATACTTCGCCCAAAAGAGCCGATAGGCTCTTGTATTACCTGCGCTCTATGCTCTCGGGATTGATCTGTGCATCATTCCGCCTCTGAGAGTTTCCTAATTTTTCGAACGCATCAGGAAAATTATTGTGAATGAGGTGCCATTTAATAAAAATAGTAAAAAAGAAAATACTTTTAAAATATATAGCAACTTTCCAGATGATAAAATTTTAATAAACCTGCCCCACTGATCAAAGTAGGCATGACTGATGAACTGTATTTTTTATTAGGATTATTAATAGAAACTTCCTGTATCATAGAAGATCCACAAAACCGTTATAAGGAATGTTTTCCACCCTCATCTATTGCTAAATTTCTGCAAAGCAATACGCCATTCTTTCTCATTAAAATTTTATAATAACCTGAAAGTTTTTCTTCCTACAATATTCAGTTCCCTTCCACTTTCCCTAGAGAAAGAGAAATTTCCCCTGCATATAAAGCGCTTCTTAGGTAACGGATCCTTTTTCGCTGCTTCGCATTATGCCTATTTCCTCTATGTCAATCCATCTTCGTTCCTGCACTCATGAGATGCCCACGGGCATAAAATTTAAGTAGTCATTTTTAAACTCCATATTCATTTTACTGGTGAAAGATTTTTTTCTTGGTTGACTTGAATTGCCTTCGTCATGAATACCGGCGTGATTTTGATATCATCTTATACGAGACATATTCGAAAAGTAAGGACCGTTTTCTTATATGTAAATATTGACGGGTCAGGACAAAGTTGTACACAAGCAGCGCCATATATTGATTGTTCTGAAGTCCATGAAGTTATTTCATTGATTCAGTAGTCTTTTGCCTGTCGGCGAAAGCAGATATAACTGTCCGCGAAAGTTAGTGCCCCCGCAGACGCGATATGTGTGCCGTGATTCCATTTTTGTTTGCAAAGGGATCGTCAGCTGCCCAAATTCATACAATGTGCCTTTTTTATCGACCTACAGTAATGAGTGAAGGAAAGGTTGGACCATGGTGTCGAGAATCCAAAAATGACTGCACAAATGAGCATGATGAAGAGCGGAGTGGCAGGCTCTCTATCCAAACTGTTGTAATGGTTCAACAGATGGACCTGGAACTGCCATTTATTTAAACGACGATTGCTCTGGATGATAAATTTCTTCTTGCTGCACACACCACTATTAAAACGAATGTTATGGAAAAGCTCAGGTATCACAAATTGTAGAAATGTAGATATAAATGCGTGCACTGTGGCTAACGAAAATGCTTACCGACCAATACGTCGAGCAACAAATGTGGAGCGGACGAGCGTTTTTCGACCGACAAGACTGAGAACACTCGACCTTGTGTTTGGTGACTATTTCCTCTCTTTGGGCTTGAAACAGTGGCATGGTGGACAATGGTTTGAAGACGACGAGGAACTCAAGACCGGCGTTGTCAACTGGTTCAATGCCCTGGCGGCGAACCTCTACTTCTCTTTTGGCCGAGTGATTTAATAGGCTGGTCCAAAATTACATAAAGCGCTTAGAAGTCAACGGGTATTATGTAAAAAAAGTGAAGTAGATTTTTTGGAAACTAAATCGGGATTAAAATAATTTTCTAACACATATAAGTATATTTTTTAATGACCAAAAGGATCTCACTCAAAAAATAACCTCGTATCATATCGGAATGTAAATTGGAGTGGACCAGATGATGGTACTCATAAAGTAGAGGACTTGAATAGTTAGGATCACCCTTTTCTCCCTGGAATTTTTTGTGCGTTTGCAACTTGGGATCACTTTGGAAATGACATCAAGCTATCCGTATTTTTTTAAGTGGACCAATCATAACGTATACGGAAAACGTATACGTATACACTTCGGGAGAAAAGAACCTCAAGTGCCCCTTGAAAGGCATTCCCAGTAGGTTAAGAAACTCTCTGCTTAGTTTTGTTTCCTTTACAAATGGTATCGAGGAAAACGGGCACAAAAAGACAAGTGTCTGTATTTTGAGGTCTAAGGTGAAGGTCATGAGAAGGGAAATTTTGGTGGATTAAATGGAGATGCATACCTTGACGTGAGTAGATTATATTTACAGAAAAAAATGTCGGGGGTTGAGGTAACCAACAACTTAAAAAATCGGAAGCTAGACTGTAAAACAAGCAGTAAGTGACCATGGCGTCTATAAACAGCCACAAGCTAGGAACGTTAAGAACGTTAGTTATCCTACGTGTTTTACTTCGTTCAGTGCACATAGTAACACACCAATTCAACTGCCGGCGAAAATTAAAAAACATCTCCAGGATAACATAAAATTTTATTTTTTCAATGAGAAAGTAATGGTTGCAAAATATATGGCGTCTGGAAGAAACTTCAGTCCTTAAAGAATCTAGTCGGTCACTCTTCAAATACACAACCTCCCACTGTTCCCATGATAAAAAAATTAACGAGGACGAAGTTTATTCGCTTGTTCCCAAGAAGTTTTTGTCTTGATCCTATGAAGCCATAAAGGGTCTTGGAGAAATAAGCAGAGGCGGAAGGAGGAAGGGATGCGTCGAGACGCAAAGTGTTTGCGCATTGACGCCCCCACGCGAGGAACGGAAAGCTATTCTGAAAGGGAGCCATTCATAGCGGCGGAGATGACGAAACGTGTCTGTGGAGATGTTCGTGAGAGGACCGCAGGAGGGCGGAGAATGGGTATAAGGGACAGAGCTTTGGGAAGAGTGTGGCCGGGAAAAGGGGCGTTAGGGACTGCGAAGTGGTCTGGTCTGCGAAGGCTTGTGCTATCGACTTGATGCCCTCTCCCTCCTCTCTCTCCCCACCCTTCCCAAGTCGTCGTCATCACTTTCCACACATTCCCACGAGAACGCTTACCCTAGTTGATCAGTCCCGTGACGGTGTCTCAAATGTTTAATTTTAAAATGTGCACATGGCGACTCTTTGGTAATTTTAAACCTTCACCGGTACTGACCACGGATATGCACCTACGCATGTCATTAAATTAACTTTTTAGAGCAATTTTGGGTTGGAGTTGAGTCAAGAACAGCAACAGAGTTACCGAAGTCGGTTTTGATAATTGTGGGTGGCGCTCGATAAGCGTCAAGTGCTCAAACAACACACTTTATGAAATTTGCACATTCAGGGGTCAAGAGGATGTTTCCTTTTCTTCCGTGAAATTTTGACATCGGAACATTACATAAATTGAGTCCGAACTGAGAGGATCCCCCGTATTTGCACCTAAGACTACCCAAGATAAAAGCTCCCATTGTGGAGAAAAATTCGCCTGAAACATATTGGTACAATTACTAATTAATAACACGATTATATTTGTAAATCTGGTGAAAAATATCACAATACACGACAGCGCCCGCTTTATGATATGTATTAAGAAATATGATTTAAAAAAATAAAGTATTCCAATTGTGTCACATTAATTACCATTATTTTATATTACAATGCAATCAACCAGGTGGCAAGGTGCAATTAAACCAAACCATAATTATGAACAAGCCAGATGACAGCCAAATAAAAACATTATAAAGAAAAAGTAATTTAGTCCAGGTGATTGGACATTTTCTTCTTGACGCTCCTCACTTTTACAGAAAGAGGTTTAAGGACACCTCCAGGCAATTTGTTCCAGTCACTAATGCCCTTGTTTAGGAAGGGATACTTACTCCTGTCACTCCTTTGAGCGAGCCATTCTAGTTTGTGAGTATGATCTCCCCTTCGTTTGTAACATTCAGATTGTGCTTTTATTTGTATGTCTCCCCAGGTCTCATCCCCCATGCACAATTCAAACATTTTCCCCAACCTTCCGATTGTCCATCCCTTTTTTAGGCTGACCCATCACAATTTCCTAATCATTAATCAATTAAAAAGTAATTGAATGCGGAATAATGGTTGATTGACAACGTAGAAGACATAGACGTGTGCAAAGAACAATTACTAAATGGTGTCCTGATTTAATTCAGATTTAAACTTGTATCCAAATGATTATCACTACGATTTTAACAATAATTAACTACTCCATTAGATTCAGTTTCTAATGTGGAATTCAACGTCAATAATGAACGTGATGCTCAAACTCGTTCCAAGGAAACATGACCGGAGTGCTAACGAGATACCATTTGGTTGCATGTAAATTAAGGAGAAAATAAATTATATTTGGACTACATAGTTATTGCCCTAGAAAGAGATGGGACAGTTACTGTTCGTTAAAAGTTCCTCCTGGTTTCGTCTGAGTTGTGATCATTGGGGGTCATTAAGTTTTGGTATACCATTACGTGGTAGGAAAGGGTCGGTAGTTTATACAAACTACACACGCCAACGTTCTTCATCGTTAAACCCGACTCTCCTCTGAATGAATTGAAAGTTAAGGAAATATATGCACACAGAAATTCTTCAGTTACAGTTAATATTTCGGTTGCCGAAGCAGCGGAGCAAGAAGCGCGAGTTGCTATAATATTTTTGTAATTAAAACAAAACATTCCTACGAGTATGTCACTTATTGATATATTGAAATTGCTTTATATTTAATTAACCTCGTTTCCAGCTGACTTCAAGTTATTTGAATGCAAAACCCTAAGTTCACTTTCATAATAAATACTTGGCAAATTTGTTGAACGTTGTTAATCCTGGTTTAGGATTACCAATCGTGATTATTTATTTACTTAGACCAAATCGAGAGATTTGACTGTTGACTGTATGGTATGTGAAACTAAAATGGATTTTGCTTAGTAATTAAGAAAGAAGAAAGGTGCTCAGAATCATCCTTCCCTCTTGGGGACGCCATCAAAATGCATTATTTGGACTTTTATCATTGTATATTATTTGGAAAAAAAGGCTGTACACTGATAATAAATATAAAATAATTTAAAAAATAAATAAATAAATATTGCATAATAATGTTTTTCTCTCCTACCGACAAGACAGCGTCGATTACGCTTGGTATCCTAGCAGCAATGTGCCAAGAGATTGGCAGCTGGTGTACCTACGTATCGGTGAGTAAATTATTAATTGTCTATTCGATTAAAGTTATATTAAATTTCTTACACAATCGTTGATTTAAGGCAACTTCACATAGAGAAAATCGTAAAGTTATGCCCTCTCCGTTATGTAGTATTATTTGTAGCCGGGTGCTAATAAGCATTTTATTAAAAATTCAGTCGAATTGTAATCATTATGACAATTTAACTAAGAATAATTACGAATCCTTGAAAATATAAAGTTTTGACATACATTAAGAAACAATTCCAACGGTCATTCCTTTTCGACAACTGTATCTTCAGTTGAAAAATTTGTAATTGCACCACGATTGCAGTGCAGTGGTGTAGTTTCGCATTATGCCTTTGGAGTACGGAATAGTACGCCAAGCATTGAAGACAAAATCATTCATTTTGAAAGAAACAAAAAGATGCCACTCATGTATAATTGCATTTCCATTCATGATATTTGTTTACGGCAATCATACAGCAATCAATAGAGATTCTGGTATATTTAACGGAATCCTCATGTTTTAGAAGAGGGTGACGCTTGTGTAAATTCATTACTATCGATTTTAGATGATAATATATGATGAAAAAAATTCTTTCCAAGACAGTTATGACAGAGCATCATATTTTCAGAATATACATTCAACGCGGAAAATATGAAGCAGAAAAATCAACTGCCAGTGTCCTTATGCAAGTGCCTCATTTCAATATCTAGGGAAGCATCTTTGCATTAATATGACTCTCGAGGAAGTTTAATCAAACCAGAAAAAAATAACTTATCCCCATATCTTTTATGTCATTGCAATGGCAATATTCGAGTATTTTGTTCCAGCACGTAGTTCCGTCGGTAAATGTTACCCATCTAATATTCAATGAAAAGTGAAATTTTCCTCGTGAAAAGATTTAACGGCCCCTCGTATTGCCGAGCAATGAAACGAAAGTGCTAACCACAACGTTTTCTCTTTCCAAACTTCCGTTCCGGACGAACTGAGAAAGCATATAATGATATGAATTTTCCGAGCGTAGGTACTCTTATTTCCCAACAAAAAACGAACGCAAATGTCAAAGGGTTTATATGCATTAAGGATGATAGGGGAAAAAAAACAAAATCCCAATCTTTTGAAAGAGCGACCGAAAAGGAACGAGTGCCATGGAATTACAGCCCCGAGAGGATCCAATCCAATCCATAGGGGCTGAAAAAAATGGGAAAATGGAAAGAGGGTGGAAGAACAAAGATTACGAGTTTCGGAGGGTGGGTGGCTGTTGAGGGAAGGGAGGGAAGAAGCGAAGAAAACCCTACCCGGGGCATTCTGGTGTGTACGGCGGCACTCCCACTAGGCCCTCGCTCTCCGACCCTCTCACCATAAAGCCGCCATTGTCGCCAACTCCCGATTTCCGTCCTCATTCCCTCCATTTTTAATCCACTCGATACTTCCTCCTTTCTATCCCCGAGCTTATTCTCCGATTTCTTACTCGTCGCATTCTTACGCGCCAGCGACAAATTGGTTGTCTCCGCGAATTCGAACCACACGCGGTCACGTCTCCGAAATGGCAATCGAGAAAAAAAAAATATTCCTTTGCATCCCCCGGGAATAATAATAACAATACTTCTCACCCGGAAAAAATAAAAATATGGCAGCACTGATTATTGTCCCCTCTTCACACGAATTTGAAATGATGGATACGGCAAAGGGACGAAAGAAGAAAGAAAGATATATATATATATATTTATATTTTAATGCTTTTCGATTTTTGCTTTTGTGGGCCTCGTGTTCTTCTCCATCTTTACGTCAATAAAAATTATCAGAGGTCTGCGCAGATGGATACAGTGGAGAGAATGAAAAAAGAGGGGGTGGGTCGGCGGGAGAAGGAGAGCTCCCTTCTCATATACAACCTCCCTCACTCTCTCTCTCTCTCATGGCAACATAATTCGGAAGCGAATATCTTCCTCCTCCCAGTTTCCGATCTCCCTTAATGGCAAAGGGGGACTAATTCGACGGGACTCATTAAAATAACTCGGTAGAAAGGTTTCACTCTTAATGAATTCCCGGGGAAGGTACCAAAGAAACACGCATTGCCCTTACCGGTTTTGGATTATCGAAGTCTTGATACGCGCCCAAAAGGTTTTCGAGCATGCTAAAGATATACCACAACGGCCACGTTCAAGGGCTTTGCCCCATTTCTTCGGAGCAGATAACCATAACGTTATTATCGAACACCCTTGACAAAACTCCTATCTCCTCGCTCTAAACGATGCTTCCGTTCTACACATTCAACGCACGATTTTAACCGCCGGCCGGACCGTGATTGTTCAATTTTCAAGATGGAGAAATAATAGGGCTAGAGAGGCCCTAACGTGAATTTATGCGCCGAAAGATAAGCCTACAAGACGTAATCTCCAAATACAGTTTACCCACCTGTGAGAAATCTTTCTGTTCAATCAAACAAATAACGGAATGTTGAAAAGGCCAAGGAAAATGGAACGTACGTATTCAACTACTATATGTTTCCTCTATGGCGGTAACTTCCTTCCACCTACATTTTTCTGGTATCCCTATACCTAGTCGGCCTTCATTCGCGGAATTTCTTCTCTAAATACTTGATTTCCGGGCTTCATAATTTACTCGTATAAGAAGTTATTTCTCATCGAAAAATGATTAAATGCCATTAAGAAATAATTTTTGTTTTAAGCAGGTCGGTTAAGAATTTCGTTCCGAATTTTCATAAAATCAAAAATTCCACGTCACCGAAAGTTACTCTACGCTAAGTTAGTTCGTTATTACATTCACGGGTTCGAGAATTCTTACCCTGAGGGCGTCGATTAAAAAGAAGCCGTCTCGATTTGGCTATCCTGATCTCATGTCATTTCAAATACCGTCACATATGAGTATGAAGTATTCGAAATTGAAATTCGGGTGAATAATCCTACGGATGCAGGAAAAATGGATGAAGGGCGTATTGATCGGCAGTGAGATATTGAAGACTGTAATAGAGGGGAGAATGTTAGGCAAAGGAGGAAAGGGCAGGAACAGGATAGGGATGTTGGACGGAATGAAGGGAGGAAGGAAGTACACAGAGATGAAGAGGGACCTGATGTACAATACGTTGCTGGATTGTGTTTTGTTAGGAGTCGCAAAATATTTAATTGGTAGTTGTATCCATCCAAAAGCTACCTTAACCGGTAGATTACCGTACAATAACAAATTATATATATATATATAGAGTTCCAAAACATAATCTGTGTTTCTGCGGAAAAAAAAGTTTTAAGGATCCATTCATTACAATGCAGAGGAATGCTTCAAAAGCTAAGCTTAGTGTCACATTGCTGACGTGTTCATATTTCTAAGAATCGAAAAATAAGGCAGAATGGATGGAAACCTCATGTTGGTATTACCATCCCCTAGGTATGAGGTAATATAAGTTTAACATACCATTCGAGAGACGCTGTCATCTCTTTTTTCTAATTTTCATTACTTAAGCGTACTTTTCGTAATCAATCCATTTTCAGGATCAAAATTCCACTAAAACACCTACTAGTATCAACCCTGAGAATGACATGTATTCATTTAATCGTGGGAGCTCCAAATAACCACCAAAAATATAGGCTTCTGAATAGGCCCCATTAATACGGGCTTCTTCAACAAATGTGCATGCATTGTATGGAAATTACTTGTTCATTTCTGTTGCCATTGCATTAACATTGCCCGTTAAATTTGACGGAAGGCCCACGGTAAAAAGAACATTAACTTAAAGACCTGTGATTGAAAAAAATTAACATTGTTCCCACCGCGGACTGGTAGTCATCTCCTTGATAACTAGCACAATTATGAGGACAATCGGATTGCGGACGACAGAAATATCGACGGAAGACGATCAAGGACAGGATGATGAGAGGAGAGTGGTCGGAAGAGGAGTTGGAGAGGGAGGAGGGGGACGGGCCGGCGTGGAGATGAGGAGGAAATTGGCGTCGAATTTGTAGCAGCCGGAGAAGCAATTGGAGGGCCCGCGACGCTCGGCAAAATTAGTCTCGGCGCCCAGAGGCATTGAAGTGATTCCGGAGGGCGGCGCGGGAGAAAATAGAATAGCCGGAGAAAATCGGGAGAAGCAAGCGGGGGTGGGGGGGGGGAGGAATCGCACCGCTAACCGGAGGAGAACGTTTTGATTCACCCCTCCCAGCGACCCAGTTATCCCCACGATTTTTTTTCTTTTGACGAGGACCTAAAACTGTTGCCCCCAACCCTCTCCGTCAAATATAGACCTTCCGCCTCCACCCTCTTCACTCTAAACCCACTAATATTTTTCATCTACCCTCCAGCCACCCCCATCCAACTCCTCGGCCTCTTCCCCACATTGCTCTCCATTATCACCATTCTCCCTTATGAATTCCTCACAGAATTTTGACTGTGAGTGAAAAATAATGAGCATGATGAGAGGGGAGCTTGCTTCCATGGAACTTGGCCGACGTATCTCCCAAGGCCGGGACCCCGAGTTTTCATTTGTACAACAGTAGACTCTTTACCGTTCCGTTAATGATCTCGCGAGCTTCGCGAACTGACTTATGTACAAGTGTTCCCAGGGCTCTCACATCTTCCTCCTCCGCCCCTCATCGCCTCTCTCGCTACGTGGAATAATCTTGATGTTCCGATAAACACCCGATATTATACGTGAAGAACTCAATTTAAAAAAATGCACACCCCCCAGGTTATACTCTTAATAAATTCAAAAATGACATCCATAACCGATCATTTTAGCAAAAAGATTATTACCCAATATAACGAACGGGAGTGAATGTGTTTTCACCTGAAAACCAAGATGCACAGAAGTAAAAAACAAGTATTGTATTTTTTCCACCAAATTTTGTATTAGGTACGACGAGTTTCAAAGCACCGCGGATGATGCTGCTTCACCTAATGCGTTAAAACTAGTCGTACCTAATTAAAAATTTGTCGAAAAGATACATTGCTTTTTTTACTTCAGTGATGATGCATTTCCACAACATTAAGCCTGAAAACATCGATAATACCAAAATAAACATTAATTCGAGGGACGAAAATGTTCCACTTTTGTCGAGAAAATTTGTCTTTGTAAATTTATGATTGACCGCGAAGACGACTGCGAATTGAATGATTTTCATCACTGCAAATTCAATAAGTCAACATGAAAACGAATAAACACATTTAAAATTGCCTGAAAAACAACAAATCCTATTTATCTCTCAACACTAACTTACTAAAACTTCCTTCAACAGCGAACCTAGTCCACTGAATTCTATAACATTTTATTTTGACGTCGATGTACATAGAATTTATTATCCATTAAAGATTCATCGCTTGAAACTTTCAAAGATCATTAATTTTGACTGCCATCAAGGAAGCTAGTCCCCGAAAAATTGATAATAGAATTTAAATATAATCTCTTCACAGAAAACTCATCACTGACAAAGTGAGTGGAAAAAAAGACTTGCACCCAATATTGAATGAGTGAATGCATTTTCCAATCGACAGGGAAAAAATAATCAACAGTTAATTTTATTTATTTTTATTTTATTTCTCTACCCTGCGAGTCACCGCTAGGGTGTGCGATAGAGGGTAAATACACATCAGACTAATTATGGCCCCACCGCGGTCAAACATTATTATGACCCCCTATCGTTTGTGGAAAAGATTAAATCTTAAATCTAACTGTTCTAAACTTAATCTCTCCAATTTTATTGATATGATCTCTCCTACCATAGTACGATTGGGGCAATATTATATTTTCAACATCACTGCTAAATAGACTCCCTTCCAATTCATGCAACAACTTCAATCTATAATTTAACCTTCGCTCCGTGAGTGATTCTCAGCCTAGCTGCTCTAATATTTTGGATACGCTGCTACGTTTATCATAACGTTTGACAAATCTAGTTCCTCCACGCTGCACGATCAAATTCGACAATCAATCCAACTTTGTTATGCGGGATAACTACAATGGAATATGAACCAATATCGAGCCACCACCCACTGGCATCATTGAAAAGTCGAGCGATTTCACTGATCTGATAATCGTAAAAATTGTAGCGCTCATCCATTTTGCACTCATTACTGCACCCATTGTTGCAAGCTAATGCTACCGGAGGGCAGTAGCTTGATAAGTTGGAGAAAATTTATCAATCTAGATCGTAATCGCGTGCGAAATTCATGAAAGGTTTTGGAGAAACGCCTTCATTAGTGGCGCCGGAGTCTACTGCTACAGAGTGAAATAATTTTGGATGGTATGCTTGAGCTTAACGCTCAAGCCTCCTTTCACTCGCTTTCCGGCAGCACAAAGGAACGTGAATCCACCATTAAACACGGCAAACCCCGACCAAAGTTTCGGCCAGGTTAAATACATAAGACTGCGTTATCTCCTGTGGTGGATGGGACAAGGGGGAGAGAAATGGCGATCGTATCCCCCCCTCTTCCCTTAAGGGCCTTTGATATTAAGTACATATTTGAATTTATCCCTGACACCGCTGCAAAAATTCCCGGGAGGCCTGTCAGTTTACATAGAAAGTTGACCCCAGATTTGTACGCTGCTTGGATCGACACAATACTAAATCGCTCTTCAACCTGGGACAGGTTATCTTTGCCTTCTCCCCTTGCTCACTCACTTGTGAAAAGAGTAAATTAAAATAATGTGGTAAAATATTTGGCCTCAGGGATCGGAGGAAACTAATCTGAATGGCTAAAGTTTGAGCAATACCAATTAACAACATTAATAAGTACAGGTGCATCTAAAGGTAAAACGATCAGTGAAATATACTTCAAACCTTCAGGCTTCACTTCGTGGAATTGTTCGATGTCCACAATAAAAGAGTTTAATTTTCCGCAGACTTTAAATTCTGTGAAAAATTACAGACGTTTGATTAGTGAAATATTTATATTTTCTAGTCCCAGCGCTTAAAACACAGTTACTCTTGAGAAATTAAACCATAAACCATCCTGTATTGCCCAAACAAATGAGTTTTATGCGTGACGTGTGCATGATGAGATCAGCCTAAAGGGAAAGTCTAGAAAACATAGGAATAAGAGAAACGATAAAAATTTAATTTCAGCCTTGTACGAACTACACAGTATATATTCTCTGGGCAGCATGGCCACTTATCAACTCTTCCCGACCACTTGAGCGCCTAATAGCGTGCATCCCTCCCTGTGCACCAATCCGCATCTGATATTTCTTTTGTGGAAAAAATATGAATTCTTCGGAACGTAACTGGCCGACAACAAGAATATCCCTATGCGCTTCCCTTTTCCTTCCCCCCCCCCCCCACCCGAAACCTCACCCACCCCCAGGCTTTCGTTTCCTCTTCCCCCACCTTCTCATCAAAAAGCAGCGCTCGCCAGAAAGATTTTTTCCCCTAAAAACAATCGAAACACTGAGTGCGCTACTTTGGAGAGCACGCTCTCCCAGACAGGGTTGAGTGCCCCACACCACCCCGTGAGCCCCCATCCACCCCTTCCATTTAAAACATGTCCGCCCCTATATGACGCCGCACACGACACCCCCACGACTCCCCTTCCAATTCACCCTGCCGCCTCCCTCCAGTTCACGAGGGTGGGGCGGGTGGCCAAACCAAAACCTCCCCCCCTCTCTGCTTTATTCCCCCACAACCATGGGGTCACGGGTTCGAATGAATCGCTCTCTCTCCTCGCATCCCCCGCCCCTTCCACCCTCCGCTCCGCTACCCCCTCTCTACCCTCTCGACTACCTCCTCCGGTCTCGGAAAGGAGCGTCGTCTTTGTCTCGGCTGTCAGGCAGGGCGACCCCTCACTCCTCCATTCCCTCCCCCTCCACGCGACGTCTTCTTTTTTTCCTTCCTTGTCGATCATCCTTTTGTGTAGGTGGATCATCAGCCATGCCTCACTCCTTTCCCTGCGAATCCCTTCTTCCTCCGGAGCTAATATCCGAGCTATTCCAAACGTGACATTTCATACTGGCGATTCCGGTCGGATTAATCCATCCTCCTCCTAACTCACGCTCCTCCCCACTTCCATTCGTCTCTCTTCTTCGCGCCCTACCCCCACCCACCCACAAGCTCTCTCCCCCACCCCCGACTCCAAACATCCGCCCCGCAGTGGAGTCCTCCTCTCCTCGGGAACCCTTCCCCCTTCCCGGAGCGCGACAAATCTCTGTGCGCGGAGGCGAACACGTCATTTCCCGAATCGAGGCCAATCGCTCGACTCTTCTTCCCCGTCTCTCGGACTCGAATGACTTACTACTGCCACTCCTCCTCCCTAAACCACTACACATCCATGGGAAAGGGTGACAAACAGAGCAAATCGAAATAAATGGCGAGAGTGGAGGGGAGCGGGTGGTAGAGTGAGAGATTGTGTTCGCCAGTGTGTGGGGGAGGGTGGGGACCTACCCCCTTCCTCTCTTCCCCCTCTCCCCCGAAAGGGGCGTTGGTGAGGGGAGTGGGGGCGAGGGGGTGTCGGCCGGGCATTCCGTGTGATATGGAAAAGTGGGAGGGAGGGTGGAAGTGGCGGTTCTTTTCTCTCGGTTTGACGCTCGGCTTACGCTGGGCAGAGCTCGCGAGAGTACACGCCCACATGGAAATGCGAGTGAAACCGAGTGGCCCAGAAAAAACCATTATCTCGCGGTTATGAGGCGCCATAAAAATACTAGTGGCTCGGCACGTCATTAATCCGTGCACGATGGAAGGAGAAAGGAATAAATGGGAAGACGAAGACGATGCAATACCCTTGCGTTGAGCACACGGGCAATTTAGCACAACGGCGATCGTGACAACGCACTGGACTTGTCGGACGCGGGGAGTGAAGTTGAACAGCCCGCAGATTTTCTCACTGGTTGAAGTTAGGACTTCGAGGGATGGCAAGAGTTTTTATTTCAGTTCCACCATAATGTTACCCGTACGCATACGTTGACCCACGCTTAATCCATTATGGGATGTTGACAATTCCAACGTAATCCTGATTTTAACATTTTAGGCCTTTTAAATTGTATTTTTATCAGAAAAATACAAGGTAATTACGACGTGAAAACTGTGTAATCAACGGGAAGCCTGGATGAAAAATTTCAACGGGAGTCCTCAAACAATTAACGCTATTGTAGCCTCATTCCTTTAGACTCGGATTAAATAGGCTAAGATGCCGCGTGAGAAACCAGCAGTATCATAGCCCATCAGCGCTTTCACGTGTCCAGTCTCGGAATATTTCACTGAACGAATTCGTTAGTCTTTACACGTTACATTGTAAAAAAAACTCCTCATCACGTAGGTCGAGATTATAAGGTGTAACTTCCTTGAGTGCTCAGAAATTGTGGTGGAGACTAATTGTTCAATCAACACCCTCCCTTGAATCCGCCCTTATCTCGAGGACGCACTACGGGAGAGTTTTAAAATTGTATCTCTCGCAGGTGCATTTCTTCCAAGTGAAGGCAAACGCTGGCTCAGGATTCATCTCCTGTTCCCTACAGTCCCCTAATTACTCACGAATACACAATGGTATCAACGCATTGCCTAACTATGATGAATTACCCCCCAATATAACAATCATGCAGGCTCGGTACTTGATGCAACGAGTTCATTAGGGATTGAAAATTCCTTGGTTCAAACAAATGCGTGAATTTAGCTCTTATACCTAAAAAGTATTCATGCACGGACCTTATAACTCACACGTCACAAAAGCTAAAACGGCTCTCCTAACGAGAAGCAAAAGAAAGAAATGTCAAAATAGCATTGACAAGATCAGGATTACATTCCGGATATACCTAGTCACAAGTTTGATTATATGAACGATTAATAATTATTCGGAAAGTTGTTTTACGGGTAATGAAATCCAGGGGAGTAATCTCCTTGGTAAGCTAGCGTTACTTCACTCTCTTCCTAGAATAAGGATAGGACACCATGCGGAGAATCATTGCATCAACTGAATCCGAGATATTCCGCCCCAAGCCCACACATGCATGCATCAACATCGCTTTCGTTTCGCCCATTTCTCCACTGAGCTCTCCCAAATAACGTACACACACACTCAATTCCACGCGCCAATGGGTTCTCCACCACTCGATACACGATCGAGCGAGTGCAGCTATGTGTGTTTATCCGTGCTCAGATACACACAAAGCCTAACCGTAACTAATTCACAGAGAGAATCAGTACGCGAATTCATTCATCCCATTTAAAATTAATTCGCACCTCAGTAGTATTTTGTCGTTGGTGTAGTCATCTGTGTGCCGCCGTTATCCTTCACGTTCGGCGGTCGATACCTCGGCATGGATGTATGGCAGTGGAGGGAAGGTTTGTGGTGCCGCACGCGTGCTTCCATGGGGGAACAGAAAGGGGTTAAGGATCGGAGGGAGGCGGAAAGGGCAAGGGGGAGTCGAAATGAGGGGATGGGTGGGAGGGGGAGAGAGAGAGTTGGAGGAGGTGGGGGCGAGGAAAAGGAGAAGCGCCGCCGCGGAAGTGCCTCGTGTCGTACTTCCGCCCGCACCACCCCCCCCTCTGCCCTCCCCCGAATCACATTCCCCAATGACCCACACGGCCTTATTTACCCGCCACACCCCTCCCTCCATCCCTCCCGAGGGCCACCACACCCCCCACCTCCACCCAAACCCCTGCACCAACCCCCTGCGGGGGAGGTTTCGTGCTCATCACGTCAACTCCAACCCCAGAGAGAGGTTTAAACTCCCTCTCTGATCTCCCTCTCTCATCTCCCTCTCTCCATCCCCCCGACGAAAACAAGAGTGGCATGCGAGAGGGGTTGGCTGGCTGTTTGGAGATGGATTGGGGTGTGGGGGTTGGAAGGAGAGGGAAGTCAGCAGTTGTGGGGCGGAGAGTAATCGAGGTGAACTTTTAGGCGTGCCTTTTCGGAAGGGGGAGAAAGTGTGCTCGCGTATGTAGGCGATAGCCTTCACTCTCTCTTTCTCTCTCTTCCTCCTTGCACCCCAAATCACGAAATCCTCGCCCCCATCCGCCCTGAGCCCCCCGCGAATCCTTCCCTTCATTCCTACCCCTTCTTTCCAAATCGCCCTCTGCGTCCCTCCCGTGAAACTTACGAGAGCGGTGTCGAGGGGGGCGCGCAAGACTGGCGGCGGCGCAACCTGCCCCCTCCCGGCAACGTCCCTTTGTTCAAAACGCTCCCCCTTCGCCCCTATAAGTGAACGGCACAAGGCAAAAGCTTAAAGCTCTTCCTACCATTTATACTCAGGAGGAGCCTTAAAGGCACGGGTTACGAGAGAGAGAAAGAACATTTGTACACACATTTCCCTTCCCCGAATTTCCGTACGTACACACACGCACACAGAGATACATGCATCGCGTACACGCGTGCATTATGCAAGTGAAACATTAGCCTCCCGAGGGGATACGTACGCAGTAAGAGCTCCGCGACTGTTTACATTTTTATTTATCCCTCCCTCGATCTTCCCGCTTAAGGAGGGTAAAACGCACGGGATTCGACGAGAGACGACATCGTCACTAATGGAAATGAAAACTGAAATTCAATTTAGGCCCTTAAGGGAATTGGAGAACAAAAGGATAAACTGAGGGAAAAAGATTATCCTGAAGGAATTTTATAAATGAGTTTCAATTCCCTGCTAAATCTCTGTAACCAACACGAATTCGAATTGTCTACATACATTCACATTTCAACTCTTAATAGAGAAATGTAATGGCACCATTTTTTCCGATCTCTTGAAGAACTGCATCTAATGCTTTAAAAATCCAGTGTAGGATTAATAAATCAACATCACATCTTTAACTACAGCACTACTTTCTACAGTAATTATTTATTTCTAATTTTTATGCCACTTTTATAAATCTCTATTGTTTTTATACTTGTCTATTTCGCTTTTAAATGGAGGAAATGGGTGGTTTGACACCCTTACTTATTTCACAGAATATGTATATAGTAGTTAAATTTAAAATGTCTGCGTATGCCTATCCTAAATATAGCAGTTAGTTTTGTGAAAACTTTAGATAATTACATTGAGAATTCGTCATTTACAGTAAAAATTAACATCTGTCAGCGGAAAAGATTTGGTTTTTAATTAGTGTTGCAGATCCATGTCTAATTGAAAAATATTTCTCAGTGTTCCTTGAAAGAATTAGTTCCCACGAAATTAGGAACATCTTGGTTTTTACTGCTCTGCATAGTTGAAGTGGTAACGATACTCACTGAGAGTATATCCGATTCCCTCTTGATGAATCTTTTTTGGTGAGTTAAAGTTTTATTTCCCCGATATTTTATTTTGTCCGGAAAAACTAAAAATTTCCTCACTCTCACGATATAAGGAGTTCTAAAATATTTAACGATTCGTAAAGTTGGCAAACTAACTTCATATTATCGTAGTGATTCATGGTGAGAATTTGAATGGAGAAAAGCTGACCATCTTTCACTCTCAGTTTTACGAATATCGGAAAAATCTTTCAGGCGCAATCCATCAAATTAAAAATAGATAGTATTAAATTTTCTAGCATAAAGATCTCGAGTCGACTAATAATTAATGCGTATCTCTAATAGCATTATTGTTACGTGAACGGTAGTGTATACCAGAAACAAACTCCAGTCACTCAAATGCCACTCTTCATTAGAATGAAGACCCCCATGTCAGAAACCAAAACTTGGGAGCCTCAGAGGAAGGATGAACGCCCGCGACACACTGTCGCCAAGGTCGGGTGGATCAGAAGGGAGAAATCATTCCAGCCGCTGCTGGTGATAGCACACAATCCTCACCCCCCCCCCCTCCCGTCCACAGCCGAATCGAACCGAAAGACGGAACGGTGACCTCGTAGCGGCAACCCGTCGGTCGTCCCGGGATACGTTGTCTAAAGAACGACTCTATCCAAATAAGGGTTATCAATGCAAAGACGGAGGAGTTCATTTCAGACTGCAATTAAACGTAATGAAAGGAGAGGACGTTCCCAATCGTCTCCCGTCGTCTACACTTAGCGGAAGGCCTAATGAACCTCTCCCGCTCATTAAAGGAAGGCGGCCCTCCCTCCCTCTCTCTCTCTCTCTCTTAGACTCTTGAATTATCCTCCACCCACTGCCCCCCACCCTTTCACCTCAGCGGAAGACTCCTCCTTTTGCTCACTCCTGAGGAGAAGAATTCGGATTGGCTGAATGGACTTCCTTCCGCTAGACCAAACCGCGTCTTCTCTCTCCCCCGTGAATGCATTAAAACTCGCTACTCGAGATGAGGGATCTTTCTTCCGCAGTGTCCAAAACTCTCGAGAGGCAGACGCCAGCGAGGGCTCGTTGGATGAATGGCAGGTGATGAGAGAGAGAGAGACGCTCACGAGGGAACGAAAGTTCCCCCACGTACGTGCTGAAGACAGAGGGAGAGTAGGGGATATTTAATTAATATTATAAGAATTGATGCGTGAAACTTAAGTGTTAGTTCCGGTGTGGTACGTGACTCGCAGAGATGAATGAAACCTAGAAAATGTTCAAGAATGATGAATATTTGTCTATTATCTGGGGCGAGATGGAGACTTTAGTAGATTCCTCTTCCACCAATCCCTCTTGCATCACTGAATTATATATTACGTACAATTGATTTTAATTGATATGTATATTACAACTATATATTTTAAAGGCAGGATGATAAACACTGGAATATTTACGTAGTATACAGGAACAAACAATAAAAATCAGATCCAATAATTAGTTCCTTGTCAAGAGTAAAAATATATATTAAGGCGGAATAGTAAAAAGAATAGTCGCTGTACAATACTTGAACATACATTCATAATCAATCAATAATGAAATAAATATAAATTTGAGGATCTAATTAATGCTTTGCCTGTGGTCTTTAATAAAAAAAGGGCGCTGCAGGAAAACACCCTCACAGGAAGAGGGGGGGGGTGTTAAAAATCTGTGACACCTACAAGAATTCCAACTAGAATTGGAATACTTTCGAAAAATTAATTTACATTACAATGCATATACTTCAACGCCTTATTAAAAAAACGTTTTAAAATAACATTTAAGAAAGCACTTCATCTACTTTTTTATTAATAGAAAAAAAAATTGAAGTTTACTTTAAGTCATCAAAATAATAATGGACACTTGGATACTAATACGATAACATGCGGAAGTAAGGCGATAGTGTGGTTTAAAAAGACTTCCGAATGAGTAACAATCACAAGGGTCAGTGAACCTTAAAGAACAAGTGTGAATTATGCTTGTTATCACGTTACTTTCTAGCTGTTTACCACTTCTTGCATCTTACACCACTGCTAGCTTAAGAAGTTAATTATCAGCAAGTTCACCCGCTAAGTCTCTAAGATTTTCACAAGATAAACACGAACGCTAGTTTCGTAATTACATTAACGAGAGATGATTGCTAAGCAAATATGCGTCGTATTCAAATAGTTTTCTCAAGAAAAGGGATCAATCCTCAAAAGTAATGGTCACCCTACATAATTAATGACGAAATCCTGATCACCAAGAACAGTAAGTGAGCGGCGTTCCAATTTCACGCGGGGTCTTGACGAGTCGCGGCCAGTTCACAGAGCAGTGGACCTCCTTCCGCATCTCCGAGACACAATCGTTGCTTTTTCACTCCACACACCACGATAACGAGTGGCACATTTTCGCTATCGCACGCGGAGTGGGTAGGGTGAAGGCGGAAGACGACGGAAGAGGGCACGGATGCAAAGGGGTCTTTTCGCATTTGCCGCACGACTTTCCGGCGTATTGCGCATAGAATAAGAATGCTCCCCTCCTTTGCCACGAGGCCGAGGGGACCAATGCATCACAAATGGCCTGCGAGAACAAGTGAACTCTTAAGTGGTGGAGGAGATGGGATTGAAGAGGCCGTCGTCGTCGTCTTAGGCGAGTGAGCTGTCAATCGCAGGCGGGCTGAAGACGCAGATGCGTGTTCTGGGAATCGACGTCAAAAGGGGTGTGTTTGCAAGCAGGATAACGCCCATCAAGATGCACGGGAACACGTGCTTAAGGAAGAGAGAGAATAGTTAAATGGGGGGGGGGAGGAGATTGGTGGAGGAGAGAGAACAACTGAGAAGAATATGTTAAGACTTCGTCAACCCCATGACTTTCCGATTGATTCAAACCGTACAAAACGCATGTTAAGGAGGTTACAACGAGATGTCACGTATATGCATGGCATTGTGATAAAATTTTATTTACTTGTAGTCTTCAGTGCACTCTATCGAATGGCAATGGTAAAACAGGATATTACCAGTTTTTACATAAACATTGGCGTTGAAAATCCAAGATATTAAATAAGTTCTTATGGTAACGGAGGTCTACTACCGGAAGTGGCGCAGAAATGCATGTCGTTCTCGAGATCAACTGATATCATGTGCGCATGTAGGAAATACTAATGATCACGTTACAATAACGGCAAATAGCCCTTTTTTTAAAATAATATTAATTAATTTGTGGGAGAAATTGCTGAGATCGTATAGTTACAAAACCGTACACTGCAGGACTAGTCCTAAATAAGTTTTGGATAATGTGGGAAAAAATAATACGAACATCTGGGTGATTAAAAACTTTATATTCACATTGTATCTGTGTACTACGAGGAAATACTCATGTGTGGTTGTTACATTGATTTAATCACTCTTCATTAATGCATGAACTAAGGTGACACACTGACTCGTGAAGTCACGATTGATCCTCCTCATGTGAGATAATGCTTTTTGCTGAACTTCACGATGAGTGAGTACACTTCGGATTTGACAGGTGTAATATGACTTATTATGCTTTTCCAAATAACTATATCATTCGCAATGTTTGACCCTTCACAGTAAATTTTTTAAAATTGAAGTTGATAAGACTCTACAACAGCGAAATCAATGGCCAGCCATAAAGGGGTATTAAAATTAATTTAAATTTGCTACACCTGTATGTTCGCTGTTAATTAGAGATCACCATTTGAAATTAAGGGTAAAGTGTGTCACAGTACCATGATATTTACTTCTTATTGTCTATACTATCCGGAATTAAATTTTCGAACAACACTATATAATAAATATTGTTTTTGCAAGATTTTTCCACAACTTTTATCAACGACTTTTGTCTACGTGTAACTGCCTAAGATTAAATTTAATTTATTCAACTTCTTAATAAATATATCCTATAACCTCAAAGCCTGTAATTCTAATGGATTTTCACCACCCGATGACAAAATCATGGAACAAACAATGAAAAAATAGCCTAAAGCGAAATTGAATATGAAGCTGAAATGTTTATGCAATGAGGGTTATAAAATATATGTTTAAATGAAAAAGACATACCAAGTAACTTTTAATACCGAATAATAAGAACTTTGTTGCAATTTTCCACAATTAAAACTTTATTTCGACCATGGTTTCGATACACTGTATCAACATCACCTGATGTGGAAAATTGGAACAAAGTTCTTATTATGTCTCGATTCCACAACATCACGCCTGACTTCAATTTTCGTTTTAATACCGATTTCCAGTCTCCAGATCAGAATATTCTCAGATGAATCATGATCAGAATTTCCAACTATTAAGAAGCACTTTCTATAATTATACGAAAAAAGTCAAATGCAATAAAGTAAAATTAAAAGTAAATCAAGTAAAATTTTTTACGGAAATGTCATTAAGAGAACAAGAGAAATCATTGTGAATAAAATTAAGAGGAAATCTAAAAAATATAATTTTTTACTGGATAGAATCACAGAATTTGAGGTTACCAGTTTATACTCGATTGTATTTAACTTAACTAAATGTATTTAAACTAATAATTCATTATTAATTTTTGCTGAATATCATTTTATGACGTATGGAAACAAAAAGTATGAAGTATGGGCTGACCACCTAAGGTTGTTTCCTTTTATCTTTTGAAAACGTGAATAGCTATGGAATTTAGGCAGGGCACACGGCTGGTAATGAGCGCAGAATTCGTACTAAATTGGATCCCATGGGGGCCAGCCATTGATGAAATAAATAACACCAAGTGGATCGAGTTGCCCATATGAAATCCAAACCTCGTTCTCAGTTCTTGTATTACAATTACAGTAATTGTATTACAATACTTGTAGTACATACGTACCCCGTAAACCAACACAACTATTTTCTTGCCAATGAAAGGAAAATTTCTCAAATGCACAAGGTAGCCTGTTTTTCATATAAGTAGTTACACAACAAATGTCGAACACAGGAGGACCAATGTATTCAACTTTAAAATCCTAAAAGAATCCAACAAAACATAATCAATGAAGTAGACCTAACGCTATTCATACAAGGGCAAATTATAAAATGTGTACATACAACACACAAGTATGTCTCAATAATTGGTTAGTTTTCAGTAAAAAACTTTTTCGTTAATGTGGCACAATTTAAAAGTTTATAATATATAAACATGCTATTACAGACGATTGAAAATTCAAGATTCGATAGAGATCCATTCATGCAATATTCAAGTCTCGGGAATGGTGATACCATCCACGGAGAGCATACTAAACACGAAATAACGTCAGCCTCCTCGCGAGTGATGAACTACTCGTTTTTTCATCCGCTTTGAAATCGGGTTAGCTACACATTCCTCGCGCCACCGTCCCCCAATCGACTCCCAAGCTGATTCGCTACGGACCGAGCCGGGCAACAAAGCGCGTATTTTCGAAGAACAGGGAGAGGCACCAAATAAAAATGATAAAAAACGAAGCCTCCATTTGCATCGATTGATACGGCAAGAGAAATGGGAACTAAATTGCACATCCAGGAATCAATTAAATGGAAAATACACACACACACACACACACGTGAGTGTACAAATATGCATTGAAATATACCGAAATTGAAGTCAGCGATGACAGGGGAATGAAATGTGGGATGGAACGAAAAACTCGGAATGTGGGAGACAGAAACGGGCCGCAGATTTCGTTCAAGGGAACGACAAAAGGAAGGAGAGAGAGGAAAGGGGCGAAACCGCGGGAGTGACGAATCGTATTTAGAACGCAGCGTGATGTAGGGGGTCGGAGGGAAGGGATGATTGAGGGGGAAAGCAGAGAGGGATTTAGGAAAGAGTGGGGATATAATTATCGGTGAGTAAGAATTAGAATCGTTAGGAGGGGGAGACTCGGGGAGTCTGAGGGATACGGCTTGAAAAGTAAAAATGGGAAAGATGAAAGTGATTTTGAGGGAAGGCTATGGAAAACAGAAAGAGAGTGGCGCTGAAAAGGTTTAAGGTAGAAAGAGATACGAGATACGAAGACAGAAAAAATGGGTAAGCGGGAGAGATTAAACCGCCGAGAGAAAAGGGAGTGCTTCGACGACGACAGAGGGATATTGAGGCAGTAAAGCAAAGAAAAGCAAGCGCAACGGACGAGCTCAGGAAGGCATGGCAATTACAGCTTTCTGAAAGAAAGGCTAACCTTCAACCGTGGGAAAGACAACCTCGTAGAATATTGCAATGCTCCTGAAGAGAGACTTAAATTGCCCAAAAGGAATGGAGAGGAGGAATAAGAGGAAAATAACACAGGAAAAATAGGACTGCCGGTTAGTGTAAGAAGTGTGCAAAAATGTGGAATCCAAAGTACACAGAAGAATAAGATGATTAAAAGCACTCGGGTACAAAGATTCTCGTATAAAAAGGAGATACGCCATACGGTTACGAAATAGCTCAGAGAGTAAACAGTATTTTATCACTCGTGGTGATTGAAAACGGGGACTAATGTGAATATTCGCAGAAATTTATTCATTTAAGTAAATGGAATATGCTTGTCTGAGGCATAAAAAAGAGAAAGATCAAGTATTATATAAAAAATCTCGATTGGAAAAATCAACGGTAATGTTTTAAGGAGAGATTGGAAATTTTAAAGAACAATGCCACGATACGAAGTTAAGGTTAAGCGATAACTCTGCACTGCATAGCATCGATTTTACGCACCCTGGTAGTATACGGAAAGAAGGTGATTACCTAGTTACCACAAACACAGTAATCAATTCGAAGGTCGGTTTGGTAGGTGATGATAGAGTTCATCCGGTACTAAACCTGACGACGTGTGAAATTCACACATCAGGGTAGGGGGGCCAATTCCTTTCCCTGTGCCGGTTATGGTTTTCCATGAGGGTCTGGTACCCGAAAAATCACATAGCTTGGGTAGAGCTGAAGGTCCTCAGAGAGGCTTCCCCGGAAATCGAACCTCTGGTCAGTGGTCCAACGCTGATCTACCGCGACCCACAACTACCAAGTTTGTATGATTAAATGTTACAGAGAAAATTTAACGAAAAATTACCATTGGACTAAATATCTGAAGCGAGACCAAGCTAAAACTAGAGGAGAGATTAAAGAATGTTAAAAGAATTGTCTTTATAGTTAAAAATTATGAAAATAATCTGGACTTATAAACATTACGTCATTTTATTGTATAGCGATGTAAAGCGATGATTATGATTAGAGTTTTTTGCACGTTGATGACAAAAACATTGTTATAATAATAACAGTAATATTCCCTTATAGGCGATGATAAACTGTGAAGGTGTTGACGAACTCGTACTCGAGAAAACCACTTCTAAATACTGCAAAAATCATAGCCAAGGACAGTGGTACAACTAACATGGAAGCCCTGGAAGAGGTATGCTGCCTATAGTATAACACGGCTTCCATGTTAGTTGTACCACTATGTTCTTTTATATCTGTTAAAATTTGTTTTATGTATAACTGTTACTACTGTACAACTACTTGGATAAGTAAATAACTTTTTGAATTGAATTAGCCATGAACCATAATGCTGGCAACTACGTTATTGGTACAGTGGTAAAGTAGTTGGTTAAGCATACCTAAGGCCACCGATCCGATAATGGGTCCAGTCAATTTTTAATTTGTTTTTTAATTAAACTTTTAGTTAATTCCATTTGCCATTGGGAATCTATGAATCTTAGCCTATTATCAGGTTTATAATGACGGAATGAAATCGACACACTCGATCGATTTCTTACCCTATAGTAATCCTTGTTTATTATCCCATGTCATTGATAAAAACAACAGAATTTTGCAATTTGTTTGCGTGTAAAAAATATACACCACGAAAAATTAATTACTTTCCTATTTGGTGATTAAATTCAATATCCATATGGACGTGATAGTTCTTAAAATTCGGTCAATTTCATTCATCAGCTGAAACCATGGTGATGCAAGGAAAAAATGAAATCCTTGCTTGATAAGCCCAGTCTTAAAGAGTAGGCTTTCATTCAGCATTAATTATTTTTCGTCATAAAAGTATGCATGCATGATTATGATGAGCAAAATAAGAGAAATTTTACGGCATCACAGAAATTTACAGATCTAAAGTAGTAGGTAGGCCACAATTTAAAAAACTTATAAAATGAATAATAGGAGCACCATTAATGCTATCCAGGACAATAATTTGACGTGTTGAATGCCCTATCGTCTTGCTATCTTTATGGAAGCGTTTTTGAGTTTTGCCCATTCGGCCTGATTCTTTCGACTTCCATTTTTTTTCAATCCTTCAGCACTGCTCTTAATCAAAGGTCAATGAAATTACCATCTAGGCATTCATTTGGGGTGCTTGAAAATGCAATAATAATCGGAAGAGAAGCCTTCTAATCCTGTCCGAACACAAATGAGAAACGTACGGTTGGATGCAAATGCATAGATGGTCTGGAACGACGGAACCGCTGCTTTCCAACCACCGCATTTATATATGGCGAACGCGGATGTAGTAAGCGGCCAAATCGGTTCGAAGAAGCGAAAGGGGTTACGAAAAAATGAAAAATGAGGAATGGGACTGAAAGAAGTACGCGGGTAGGATGGCGTTGGCTTTGCGGTGGCGAGAGATGAAAGGCAGCGGGAAAATGGTTCGCACAGGAGGGGGAAGTGTTTTCCAGCCGACGGACGCTGGAGTGTGAGAGGAGCTGGAGTTCTGACGGGGGACGGGGTTGTGAAATCTGAGGGCGAGTAATGAATGGATGGATTGGATCAAGCAGGGCGGGAAAAAGAGGGTGTAGGCGGTTTTCGGAGTCGGGCCTCGCGAGGAGAGAGTTGGTGTTAAGAATGACCCCCCCCCCCCTCTTCTCAGCTGTGAGGAATCCATGTGTGATTAGCACGGGAGCGAAATAACAGCGGTCGCTGCTAACGAAGGCGGCGAACCTTTTTACTTCGTCATTTTACTGAATCAAATTGCAGATGACGCATTCCAAACTAAAAAGAATGGACTTAAATTATTCAACCCCCACTTCATTACTCCGAAATCCGACAGGAGCTCATATTCGACCAGTACTATAGTTGCATTAAAATCCAAAAATAGCCCAGAAATAAAATTTTGTTGAAATGCTCGTTTTTTGCAGAAAAACATTTTTACCTTGCCCTCATTTTTAACTCTCCCTCTAGTTATAATCTAAAAGTTATCTAAAATGTATACCTAGCGTAATAGTATGACCACAATGGTTTGTTTAATTCCGGTGATAAAAATTTTACGAAATAATACCTGCCCTAAAAGATGATGTAATTTAATAAAATTCAGTTAAATACATATTATGCAGGGGACGATGAAATACATTTGCGACATTTCACCTGTGATTTCAGCTCAATAGAATATGCATAATCGAAGCAGATACAGCTTCCATACAATCACAGGAAGTATTTTCTCAAGGCATATCAGTCACTTTACCCTTGTCCATCTTGTTCCCCTTTGAAAACTCGAATACTTTCACAAAAGTTTCCCATCTGGTTAGTTTTCAACCAATGAAAACGATCTTTAGATGGGAGAACGTGAGGCGTTAAACAATACCCGAGGAATTAATTCAGCATTTCGCCTCTCAGTCCAAATTTAGTTTTTACTTCCGACACAGGGAGTACTAATTGACCGGAGTACTCTCATTGTTCTTCCAGAAATAGGGGTATACATCCACGCAAGAAACATTCAAGCACCACCTACTTGGTGCTCGGCACGGAGGGCATTTGCATAAATTATGCCACCATGTCACGGGGGTTAATTTGATGGCGTACCATTAACCCACGGTTTAAAGTTCGAAAATACAACGACTCTGCTTCACATTCTGCTAACCGCCACGGTGACATGTGGGGAGCAGCTTCAAAATTGGAAAATGGAGAACATTTCAAGTGTTCCTAAAAGAATTGACAGAATACATATTTTCCGATCATGCTCTCGGAGGATCTAAATATTGGTTTTCTTATGATCGTGAATTATGCTATCGAAGACAGATGATTTAAATCTGTCATGGCGGGAGATGCCATGAATACATTTTCTTTTATTCTGGAAGATCTAAATCTACATCTAAAGTGACGCGTTAAAATAATTCTTCGATGTCGTAGGTACAATTCCAAGTGCTGTACTTTTTCATGAATCTTTCATGCTCTCTCCAAGCCCAGTGGGGCACTTATCCTAGTTTCACCTCGTAGATAGATACGTCCCACGTCTTTTCGCAAGTAACGACTTTTCACACACCGAACGGACTTCTTTCGAACTTGATCTAATTCCTTAACTAATGCTTTCTCTGAGGTATCCCAAATACTTGCCTCGAATTTCGAATGTCTTCCAATCGAGAAGACTTGAACGTTTTGTAGAAATCACGTTCATAGAAGGGGAATGATACAATCTCTTAACATCGAGTGGCCCGTCCCCGTCATCAACTCCCCCCTCCTTGAGAAAGCCTCCTTCCCTGGCGCAATTCTTCTCCTTACGTCCCTATTACTTTGTATATGTAAATTGTTCTACCTGCTCTATTTTTTCCCCGCCTATTTTAATATTTAGCTTAGCCATTTTCTTTCTGGAAATTCGCATAACCTTTGTTTTATTAATATTGATTCTCATCCCATATCTATCGCACTGAACCTCCAATTCACTCAGCAATGCTTGCAACCCCTTGGCTGACTGAGCAACTAATGCTTGGTCATCAGCAAACCTAACCGATTTTACGAATTCCCCTCCGACTTTCATTCCTACCTCCAGTTCTCCCCATGCCTCTTTAAACATTTCCTCCACATATACGTTGAACAGCACCGGTGACAATGGGCAACCCTGCCTTACCCCTCTTCCTAACACTGCCCATCCGGACTCTTTGTTCCCCACTCGCACCTGAGCAGTCTGAGACATGTGCAGGTTGCGGATCAGTCTCCTGTCCCTCCAATCCATTCCTATTTTCTGCAACGCACGCATTAATTTTTCCCAATTCACTCTATCAAATGCTTTTTCGAAATCTACAAAACAGGCAAATACGTCCTGATTGTATTCTATATTCCTCTCGATTAGTGATCTCATTACTGCAATGGCATCGCGCTTACCTCTCCCCTTCCTAAACCCAAACTGATCATCCCCTAAGTAATCATTTGCCTTACTCTCTATCCTTTTGTTGATGATCCTGAGAATAACTTTAGCAGCGTGGGATATACAACTTATTGTTCTGTAATCCTCACATGATACAGCCTTTGCCTTTTTTGGAATAGAAACTAACACCCATCTCACAAAATATTCCGGCCAGATTCCGTCTTCATAGATACTACGATTCAGTCCATATAGTCTCCTTCCCACCTTTCCCTAACCATTTCAACATTTCTACAGGAATATTGTCTACCTCCACAGCCTTATTTGCTTTCATCTCCTTTAATGCCCTTTCTATTTCATCGTCGAGTATGCCTGGACCTAAGCTATCTTCTTCTACGTCATGTTCCTTTTCTATGTCTAACCTTGTCGGCCTAAGTTCTTTACCATACAGTGTTTCTATATATTCCTTCCATCTCTCTTGGATTTTTCCTGGTTCAACTATTATCTTACCCCATTTATTTTTAACTGTTAGCACAGATCTTGCCTTCTTACTTCCCGATAATAACTTAACCTTACTGTTTAGCGCACCAATTTCACCCTTCTTCTGTAAACTTTCCATATCCTCGCATTGCGTTTTCCACCATTCTTCTTTTGCTTTATTTGTGGCCCTTCTCAATTAATTGTTTAAATCTTTGTACTTCATTTTGCCTAACTCTGTGCTTACATTCTTCCATCTTCTTCTCTCATCCATCTGTGCAATCAACTCATCCGTTACCCATGATTTCCTTATCCTTTTCCCGTTAACGGTTCCTATAGTGTCTTTTGCGGCTTCCGATATCCCTTGCTTGATAAATTCCCATTTTTCTTCGATAGTACTCAGTTCTTTACCGTAATCCATCCTTTTCTCTAGAGCCTGCTGATACTCTTTCCTCGTTAATCCATTTAATGCTTCTAAATTCTATTTCCTAACCCGCCGCCCATGCCTTATCTTTTTGAAACGGACGTTACACTTCATAACAACTAAATTGTGGTCAGAGTCCGCATCCGCTCCTGGGAAACTGTACGAATTTATCACACTGTTCCTAAACATGTACCTAACCATAATATAATCTAACTGATACATTTCTGAGTCCCCTGGCATTTTCCATGTACACCTACGCCTTTTTTTGGGTCTAAAACATGTGTTGGTGATGACTAGCCCCCGTCTCCTGCAGAATTCAATTGCTTTCTCCCCGCGTTCATTCCTCGTGACTAACCCATAGTCCCCCACCTCACCACCATCTCTTCCTTCGCCTGCTGTCGCATTCCAATCCCCCATCACTATCAAATATTTCCCTGCAGGAACACACGCGATTATATCCTCTAACTCATCGTACATCCTATCGACTTCTTCCTCCTTGTGGTTGCTCGGTGGCATGTATACCTGAATAATGACCAAGTTTGTCGGCTCTGCTTTAATCTCTGCGAGTAATATTCTATCAGTTGCTTGCTCTACGTTGACTGCGCTTCTTCCCACTCCTTTATTTAATATTACGGCAACTACTCGTTGGCCCTCGTCCCCGCCGCTGTATATCACTCTATAATTGTCACTCGAATAATCCCCGCTATCCTTCCATCTCACCTCGCAAAGACCTAAAACATCTATATTACCCCTTTCCATCTCTAGCTTAATATTCTCTAATTTGCCGGTCCTCAACATTGTCCTAACGTTCCATGTTCCCATTCTAACTACTTTCGCCTTCTTCTGCGTCTTCTGTCCTGCTGCTGTTATTTCTCCCCCGCAAGGTTTCGTGGGATGACGACCGCGGAAGCCTTACTTCCCCCGCTGTGACACACGGCCGCTTGGGCCGAGTCTCTTGGTTGCCAGGACTCATATTATCTATAGTGCCCATCATTACATTCTTGGGAATGATAATTAAGGTGATTTCCCGTTGCTTTCCTCAATAGTGTTTTTAACGTGACACCATCACTTAATGGCCACCCCACCGGGCTCAGAGGTCTTTGCAGTCGCCTCACTGAGGAACAGACGCTGCGTGGACTACCTTTCGTCTGGCTCCTAATCTTTGACCTATCTGGCATGGGTGACCTTACCAGGAGCAATTATTGTTACTCCTGCCAGCACAGCTCTAGGGGTAATCGGAACGCACAAGCCCTTCCACCACGAAAAGGTTGTAGTCCATGGGAGGGCCGAAAGACAATATACTGTATTTTTCTATTGCCATCATTTTCCAGTTTTTTTTTAAATAAAACCAGTATCAAGTATGAGTAACACTGAAAAATACCACCGATTCCGGCATTACAAATGAGTAAATTGCAGCCAGAACATACATATAGTGGCTAACCGACAAACTAAAGCTTGGTCTTCAGCAAACCTAACCGATTTTACGAATTCCCCTCCTACTTTCATTCCTATCTTCTTTATTTATTTCTTCCACATATACGTTGAACAGTACCAGTGATAATGGGTAACCCTGCCTTACACCTATTCCTGACACTGCTCATCCGGACTCTCCGTTCCCCACTCGTACCTGAGCAGTCAGACATGTACAGGTTGCGGATTAGCGTCCTGTCCCTCCAATCTATTCATATATATACATATGTATATATAAATACATATATATATATATATATATATATATATATCTACATATTCGGCGCATATTGATCGGGAGTGGGATGTTGAAGACTGCAATAGAGGGGAGAATGTTAGGCAAACGAAGAAAGCAGGAACAGGAATGGGATGCTGGACGGGATGAAGGGAGGAAAGACGCACACAGAGATGAAGAGGGACCTGATTTAGAGTAGGTTGATGGATTGTGTTTTGTTAGGAGTCACAAAATATTTATTTGGTAGTTGTGTCCATCCAAAACCCTACCTTAACCGGTAGATTACCTTATAAAAAAATATATTCGGCTTTACTCCTTTATGGACTGATTCGTATTATCTATGAGGAAGGAATCTGGCCGGAAGATTTTGTGAGGTCAGTGTTAGTTCCTATTCCGAAAAAGGTAAAGGCTAAATCATGTGAGGATTACAGAACAATAAGTTTGATATCCCACGCAGCTAAAGTTATTCTCAGGATCATCAACAAAAGGATAGAGAGCAAGGCAAATGATTACTTAGGGGATGAACAGCTTGGGTTTAGGAAGGGGAGAGGTACGCGTGATGCCATTGCAGTAATGAGATCACTAATCGAGAGGAATATAGAATACAATCAGGACGTATTTGCCTGTTTGGTATATTTCGAAAAAGCGTTTGATAGAGTGAATTGGGAAGAATTAATGCGTGCATTGCAGAAAATAGGAATGGATTGGAGGGATAGGAGACTGATCCTCGTGTTTCCGAAAGATAATACTGTAAAAATGAACGAAAGTAAACCGGACAGGTACATTATAACACCATCATATTTTTTTGGGCTGTGTCATCTGTAGTTTGAAATTTCAACGAGAAAACGACTTAAAAGGGTAATTAAACGATTGGCCTCGACAATGTAATTTTGCCCAGTCGAAAGAACGTAATCGCCCGCGGTGTTTCATTTCCCGTTGAAACGATCCTCGCCTCCCCGTCCGAAATTTCATTCAAAAGCGGGATGCAACTGTATTTACCACCGCCGGAAAATTCCTCAGGCATGCCCCCGTCGCCGGGCGGCGCGGCGGGGAGAAAACAGCTCCTCTCCCTCCCTCCCGGGCGGGTCTCGGGACAGGTGGTCGATCGCCGCGACCGAAGAGCAACTTTCCTCGCGGAGAGAAAGGACTTGCAGATTCGCGAAAGTGACTCCCGAATAAGAAATCCCTTCCAATCACGCGTCCTCCCCTCCATTCCTACAGGTATATTCCCTCCTCCCTTTCCCCCCCCTTCCACACATCCCGTCCGTCCTCCCTCGTAAAATCAGTCCCGCTCGCCCGCCCCAACGTCCCATTGTCCCTCCTTTGGGGAAATGACCGCTGATGACGAAGCTCCTGGAGGTCGCTGGGAGGGGGAGAGACTTTTTTTGTATTTCTCTCTATGCCAAAGCAATGAATCCGGAGCGAATCCATTAAATTGTGTGACCATCAACAATTCCCCTCATCCTCACTCGACTCCGTCACTCTTCCCCACCTTCCAATAACTTCCTCTCCCGAAAGAGATAACGTCTATTTTTCATTTGATATGGGCCAACTTCAGCGTTGCAAACACAGGAATGTACCTATAGCGCGTGGTATAGGCACACGGCATGACATATGTAAGGTATGAACCATGAAGATGGTCAACCTAAATATTAACACGTTGCGCCCAACCCGTCGCGGGGAGCACAAAGCATCGGGTTTTTATACTTTTTTCCTATTCCTGACCTTGAGGCTGGCCTAAAGCAAACGAATACTAATGAATATAAATCCGGCTTGAAAGTTTAACGGCTGTGTACTCAAGACGACTGGGAAACGAGCAAAAGTAAATTAATTCCAAAACTGGTCATGGGATCATAAAATTATGGACCGGTTCAGTCACCAGACGCATAGCAAACAAATTGCGGCTGCTTTAAAAAAAACGTTAAAATGGACAACAATTTCTCATGGTCAGGCAATGGTTAGGTCATGCTCGAGTCTCGCAAAAAACCTAAGCCCTGAGACAATATCCTATTACTTATTCGGGGGCGTCTAGTGTTAAGGGGTGAACTCAACAACGATGAAGCGGGAAAAACGATTGAAAGCCACTTCTGAACACAAAAGTGGAGGACTCGCAAAAGTTCATTATACCTTGATCAACATACACGTTGGCTAAATAATAAATGCTTTCTTTTAAGTGAGAGCCACTTGCTAATGCAAGAAAAAAATGCAAGTTTCATGAAAAACACATGATAATGAATTACGTGGCTAGTAAAACATTGTCGAGGCATGACAGGTATGAGATGGACTTCTGCACAAAATCATTATAGACTGTTTTACGAGTATAATGCATCACATGGATAGATTTTAAGAGTAGGTTTACATGAATTATTAAACAGTACGTCAATTTTCCGCAGTGGGTATGCAGAAATATCAGGCAATAACAATACAAATCTTCACTTTCTCAGTTTAGAGGGGGTGTAAGTAAAGTTCGGTGATCAAAGAATTAAAACAAGTCGAAGGCGTACCTAATCTTCCACAAAATCTGTGTCCGTTAAGGGAGGAACACTCGCAAGCTAACTGACTGAAACAGCCGACTACTACATTTTTTTCTTTTCGAGTGGAACGAAAGCACAAGCGGACATTCCTCGATGGATCCACCGGGACACCAGCCAGTCTCCGGTGACAAGTTCGATGAACCCCTCAGAGCGAACGCAGGACACGATCGGATTAAGGACGGCAACGGGATATCGGTGCGCCACAATCGGGTTTACAGCCACGGCAGACAAAGAATAGTGCACGTCCGTAAGGGAGGTGGGGATAGGAATTGGAAAGGGTGACATAAAAAGTGTAGATTTTAGTAATAACAGCACATAACAATCGCGTCGTGGCGAAGATGCTCGTACAATGTTGAAAATGGCTAATTTCTTCATAAATATATGAATTTGCACCGGGACACTCACTCACATGTACTTGCTTCATCCAACTTATTAATTTTTATTTTATGCATATACCTATGTAACCTGCAAGCCACCGCTAGGGTATGTGGCAGGGGGTGAATACACACCAGACTAATTTTGACCCAAATATGACCTTACCGCAGTCGGACAATGTTATCATGATCTCGTATCGTTCGTGGAAAAAATGACATTAAATCCATCTGTTCTACACTTAATCTCTCCTACCGAAGTGCATAATAATACATTTTCAACATCACTGCTAAAGAGACTCCCTTCCATTTTATGCAAGAGTTTCAATTTGTAATTTAACCATCGCTCCGTGAGTGATTCCCAGCCTAGCGGCTCTAATATTTAGGATACGCTACTAAGTTTATCATTACAACGATTTACAAATCTAGCTCCTCCACGCTGCACGCGATCCAATTCAACGATTAATCTAATCAACTTATAAATGTATACTGCTTTTGTTCGTCAAAATGGCGCCGGTATAAACAATGAAACCAACCCAAGTATTCCTCTCTCTTAAATTGTTCCTTTCAAATAAATATTACTAAATAAATCTGGAGGCTTAATATGTAACTTTTCGATCCGAAATAAAAACAATGCCTGCGTCGAAGATCATAACGAGCAATGTTTTACAACAAACGCGCTTTTACTCCTATACGATTCAAGTTTCGTGACGCGACAGACGTAACTATTTTATCAGGCTTTATAATAACGTTTTATCAGGTTGGCATGGTTTAATATGGGTAAAATGTACAATTGCATTGGAAATGACCAAAGTATGAACACTTCAGCGGTCAGAAGAACAATGAAATATACAGAGAATATGGTGACGCGACGCTTTTTGTAAAGACAACGTTCGATGATTTATACTCCCACCGCTACTAAATTCAACTTGCATACAATTTGTGAGTTTAAGGTCTGATATGGTGTAATTAGTACATAATCATGAACAAATGATGACAGTGGAAAAGGTTGTCATTTGTTCATCATTACATACATGTAGTCCAGACGCTATTGGCGTCCTAATTTTGGTAGCCCACAAGGTGGGTTGCATCTTACAGGTGCAGGGACTCTCCTGATTCCTTCTGTTAAAATTTTGTTGTCTCCGGCATAACTTAATGGATTTTACACAACATATTGAAATGAAATATGTAACTTTGTAATTCCACACACACGAAGTGTTTGTGAAATTACAAAGTTACTTGTTTCATTTCCCTATTTTAGTTCACAGTTACGTCATAAACCCTGAACACTAACAGGTGCTGTAAGGGGTTCAAGGAGATATTTAGTTACACAAGTCGGGCTAAATATGGCGTTAAATGAGCAGATTACAAGGCTATTCTACCAAATATTTCATCCCGCTTAACATTTTGCCGCGAGCGAGAGTTATGCACGTATTAAGTAAGGACAAGGATCTAAATCTAAGTGTCCAATAATCTATTTTCTTATTTTATCTAGATGGCCTTATCTGCCTATATAATGTAGGCTTCTAATAATTCTCTCGGTGTCACGAGTTAACTCACTTTCCACGCGCCTTTCTAAATGCCTTAAGTCTATCCCATTCTCTTCGTGACTTTAGGCCTTTCAGTGGAGGGCTTCCACCATCCCTGCTCCAATAACAGCGATGCATCTAATTTCTTCTCATTTTTCGTAAACCTTGCAGGGCTTCCTTGAATTCATCCTTTATCATCGCTTTCTTCAATGGGTCCCGGATACTTTCCGAGGCCCAACTAATACGAAGTAGCATCTCTCTTAATTTTTTTAATTAACTCGACTGCCGAAGTCAAGTTTCCTGAAGATGGGCCCGCACATATCTTCTAATTGATGTTCCATTTGAAAATAAAGGATTAAAAGTGATTCATAAGTATCTTTTCAGAGTGAAGATTTAATACTCCCCGTGACTTCGCTTACAACACAGGGTTTCTCACTGACTAGAGTGTTTTACTAAGTAAATTCATCTAAACCATATTCTTCAAATCAAACGTTAAATGTCTTCTATACATGTATTTACGTCAGAGGCAAGATCCTGAGCATTCATGATTCAGTATTTTTACTATCCCCTTTAAGTCCCTATGATGACTCATGAACCTCACGCAAGGCAGAGCTACTGATTCACGTAACATACCACTACCAAATGGAGGCGAATATTAAGACTACACAGAGCGTTCGAGGAATTTAACCAGGCTAGGGGCCACCTGGCGGCGTAGCATTATGTTAAACTTGCTCGAGTCAGCGTTGTGTTATCTTGAAAGAATGCCTGAGTCGGCAAGACAGTACCGCTGGAAAATGATCCTAGTGAATAGTGAAGCGAATAAGTTTTCCGACCGTTAAAAATTTTAGTAAGACGTTTTGGCCAGTGAGAAGAAATTCTTCTCTTTGTCTAATGGATAAGAGGTCTTCCTCTGAAGTGGAAACTGTTGATATCTCCAATCTACTATACTCTTGCAATATAATGGCAATGTAGTCGCTACATAACTGGCGGCCATGGGAGGTATGTTTTTCTTAGGTGCATCCAGATTGCTCTTCATACCGCAATCAAACGAAGTTGTTTAGGCAGCCGAATCTCTTCCCTGGCCGTCAATAGGTTATGATCTCTTTCCAAATGAAGTGGAAAAATTACCTAGGGATACACATACACTTACGAGCAGCGCAGCAAAAATATTTTTCCACACGGGAATAGCGAGAGGGAGGGCAATAGAGAATGGGAGAGGAGAGGAAAAACATAAGAATAATGACGGACCGGTCTTACGCCTGGTACGTCTCGGAAGGAAGGCATTCCTCCAGTTAGCGCAGCAGGTGCGTGAGGGTGGGCACGGCCTCAGTCGAGGTCACAGGTATCCCTCACAAAAATTAAAAAGAAAAAAACATCCCGAACCACTGACTACAAACCGCCCTCCCGTTTCTTTTCCTTGGGCTCGTACGTAGCAACGAATCTTCACACCCTCCCCCTCTTGCCCAAGGAGACTCCGGTTCCTCCCTGGTGCCCTCTCTCCCTCCTCACTCCTGGAGAGGGGTGGAAGGAAGAGAGCCCGAAGACGACAAACACCTGGCGGAAAAAAGTGAGGGAGGAACGAAGGGGGGGTGGGGGCAGCGAAGGCCTTCCTTCGGAACAACCCTTGCGCCCCCTCGTCGCCTCCCAACAACCCTCCCTCCCCCTTTCGCCCGACAAAACCCAAACCGCCCCCCTGGGCTCACTGCACCGCGCCGACCTCGCATTCGCCCTCGCCTTCCGCCCCTCTCCCAAGGCTGCCCATTGCCCTCCTCTCAGCCCGGCCGTCGCCGCCCCCTTTGCCGCGCTATCATCGCCCACTCTAGAAGGGGCCCTTCTTCCTCTTCCGACGACCCAACACCCCCGCCCCGCCTTCTACCTACCTAGCCACCCCCCCCCCTTTCCCTTCGTGGTTTTCCACTTTTCCTCTCTCTTCTCACGCTGCCTCGATACATCTGTCGGAAACATTCATCCACTTTTAACGAGTATTTCCGAGAAAAAGGGTCGGTCGGACTGAGGAAACCGTTTCGTCCCTCAGGGAAAGAAGTAAACAAGAGTGAATGGAGAGTATTTTTCCATTCCCCCCGGAGCCTCAGCGAAGTACATATGCGAACAAGGCCGTCTGGCACGGGTTCACCGGCTGGGATGTAAATTCCCACCAATCCATCGAAGGATACAAGAATATCTCGAGGAACACTTCGGCGCCATCAGGACTTAAGATCATGCTGTCATGTTTAACGTCGATTTTTAGTAGGCAGTACGTTTTTCCGACTGGTAAACATTCATTTTAAAATTTCGGGAGGATCAAAAATAATGAAGGTTTTTCGAATCATTCATTCTAATTAATCAACGCGATGGTTGACTTAAAACCCGAAGGTTTGTTGCAGAAAACTGCAACACTACGTGAGGTGATATAATGTAATCCTGTATCTCTGGTCGTAAATTTTCTTTGATGCAATATCACAACGTTTGGACGGGAGGGTTTCCACAACGAGATGCAAGCTTTTAGTAGTAGCTCGAGGTTGCGGGCCATGAGCATAAAAAAATATAAAAGAGATTGTGATTGAATGAAAAAGATACTTTGAAAAATGCAAGATTTTCCTCTCCGATGAGGTTTTCTGAATAGACGATTTGCAGGCATTGCAAAACTGGGAATGATTAATTTTCATTGAAATTTTGCGCTAAGGAACCGGGGTCCGTGTGCGTTTTTTTTTTAAACAATTGCACTGGACGAATAAGCGCGAGCAGCATCTCGTAGCGAAGATGAAAGGGTTGTTTTTTGATTGATCAGATAAGGCACACAGACTCAACGAGTTGAGAGTCGTCAGCTCTTTCCTTTTCCGCATTATGATTATCAGCTGCAAACATAGGATTTCAATAAATCTTCGTTTATCTCTGAATGCGGAATTGTGCCATTGTGAAAGTCAATCAATTTAACTAAAAGAGTTACAAGTTGAGAAGACACGGTAAATGAGGAAGAAAATTAATATGAATATGCGTAAAAGAGGCGTGTCGTTACTTGTGAAATGAGTGACGGCATATTCGACGCTAATCGTAAAAGTCACAGCTACCAATGGGATTGAACGCATTGTAATTTGTGCAACATTCGTCTATAGGCGGATCAAAATCGACGGAGATCACAGCATTTTTCACACTAATGCTTCCATGTAATTTCTTCGGCCTGTATACCATTTTCCGTGCCAATGAATGCTTTCCAGTAGAACCATTAATTGCTTTTTGAAATAGGAGATTCGGAATTAAGATTGCCAAGGACAACCAGCCTGTTGTGCCGGTTTCTTCGAGCGGAATGATCAAGCGACAGTCTTTGAGTTTCTCACGATGATACGACAGCACTCGGTTCAGAAGGGTGTGCTGCGGCCTTAAGCTACTGGCGAAACCAAAATAGCTATATTTGAAAATAACGTCATTCTAGTAGTAGCCAGCACAAATCCAAAAGGGAGTTCATAAATAGTATCGAATGAAAGCAAAAATGTAAATTTAAACCACATTTAACCGAATACGTTGCCTTGAAAAAATTAAACTCGTGAAACGAATGAGCGATGCGAAAACTTCATTTTTCTCGTGAATGATTGCTATTTTAGCTTACTCAACGGCCAATCCTTAATAAGGCAACCATGAATAACTCCCTTCTTCATAATATCCATTGTACACATAATTGAAAACGAGTCGAAGTCTATTGAACTAAATAATACACGCAGTGCATACATTTTCTCCAAAAGTGAGTGGATGTAAATGTCAGAGAAAAAAGACACGATTTCCTAGCGGCTCCGACTTGAAAATGTGTTCTCGACACGCAAGCCCTGGAGAGACTAATTTTTTTTTTAATTTGATTGGCTGAAATAGAAAGCAAATTACTCGCTGCGCTCACTGAAGGAATTTGTCTCCCATTAAATAATTAGGATCATAGTTTTCTTTATCCTAGTCCAAATGAATGCGCTCGGAAGAAAAGGGAGTTAGTTGAAAGTTCCAAATCTAACGCTTTAGATTCGAATCCCAATTCTGATTATGGGAGAGGATGGTACGTGTATTTCAAATTTCGGCAATTAAAAAAAACGAATTCTACGAACTAGCAGACACTAGAATCTTTTTCTGGGCAACCCTCGATTGTATTCCATGGCTTGGGTCTTTCCCGTACGAGTTAGCAAGCAAATAAGACGATAAATCTGATGGAAATAAAATATGCGATTAATAATTCATATCGACTTCGACGAAAAGACAATGGACTTCCCTGAGTGAAGTCGGATCAACAATTCCCTTTGGTGTACATAACTTAAAAGGGGGAAAAGGGCTATCAGCTTTCTTCGCCATTGTCTCAGAACAATTATGAGCCCCAAAGGTCCGTTTTATAAGGCGCACACGCATTGGTAGATGTGGAGCAAACATTTCTCCTCGTCGTCCTTAGCGAACACCGGACGCGGCCTTGAATGGATATTTTTTCCCCTTCGAAGACATGCGAGCGAGTTACGTAAATTACGTAGCGAATGAGAATGTAAGAAGCGCCGATGTTGAAGCAAGAGCTCGGAAATATTGCAGGAACGCTCGGGAAATATTCTTTTGCGAAACTTTTGAGCAAGGGACGCCGTAATCCAATCAACAAGTTGGATATTAAAACTGACGAGCATTGCTAATCCCACTTATTTTGGGTGTTTTCCGAAGAGACGTGAACAAATGGAATCATCTCTCGCTAATCGGAACCAAACCCCATCCTTAATCACGAACGCCACAACATAGGGAAAGAAGTGAAAAGAAGAATCACAATATTTTAATAATTTACCAAATACCAACCAAATACCAAGTATGGCATAATAAGACTATTTCTTTTGAATTGACATTGAAATCTCTCGCATTAAAAGTTTCAAGCAATTACCAGATTTGTAGAGGTTTTACGTTCCAACCAAGGATCCAAATGGAGTTAATCTTTCGGAATGTGAACTATACCTCTAAAGGCATTAATTTAAAAAAAATTACTGGACTGTATAGGCTATTGAAACATCTAAAACTATTATGCATAACATTAATTCGTGGGGGTGCGCCCATTTCCTACACAAAGAGAGAAATAAGGGACAAATCCCGAAGACCTCCCTAAGTGTCATTCATGAACTGAAAGTTTACCGAGTGTTTTCACCGATGAGAGACTTCTCTCAGGAGACATCACTTCGTGAAACTCGAAACGGGCAATTATATTCACGGCGTCCCACCATCAACCCAGGGGGGATGTCGAGCGGATGCCTTATTTCACTGGCTAAGAATGACAAGGGAAAGACGTGCTCAATAACCAATAACTTAATATTCAGTAGACTTCTTGTATCTATGGTGAAAATACAAGACCTAGCATAACAGGCGTATAACAATATCATTTTTCAGCAACTAAGATCTAGGTATATCGGACAGCGGACTCGACTGTTTAGACTTGACACTTATACGTCCATCCGCAACCCTATTTCGCGAAGAACTTTCCTTATTAGGCTTAACAGGTGTCACGCGAGGACGCAGTGGCCCAGGCAGACGCCGAATTCTATGTCAAGCATAAATGACGCCCCTTTTATGTCCGACAGCTAAACTAATAATAGACTTCGCGATGAATGGTTAGTGTGCCAGCGATTGATGGTGGTATACTCGTATATAAGCCTTTCTTCTTCGACCGAAATAAGAAACAAGATGAGGCATACGGCACACTCGCGTTTACTCTGTACCATTACTTAAATCATTTTAAAAGGAAAAAGGAAAACCTGCACAATTAGCCCTTTTCACGCACTCACTTGAGCTCACCGTGAGATGAATTACTCCCATTCCCACAACTGACTGCAATTTGCCGTTCGAAATTTGGAGCACGGGTGATTTCCCGTCCATTCAATGATGTTGGACCTCTAATTGGTTTTGGTATACTACTAGATGGGTGAAAACATTATTACTTTCCAAATTCGTGCTTTCTTCTTCCAGCACGATAATGAGTTTGGGGTAATGGACTACTCATTTACCTCGAGCAAAATGACTCTTATGGTATCTTAGTATCCATGCACCTACCCACTTTTGTATCGAGATAAAAAGCTAAGAATTCGAAGGGCAGAGTTTGTGAAAATCTATAGCAAAAAATTAGCACTCAGCAAAACGAACTTCAACGAGCACGGTCGCAGATTTTTTTTCAAATTTCCGATGAGAAAAATTTCTCTGCGCAAAAAAAACAACATACTCGGCATAAAATCAAGCGGGATGGGAGTGTATTCATTAAAATGAATGATAGGCAAATACTTTTCTTAGTTGGTGGGAAAAAAAACGCGATGTTCAAAATTATGATTCAAAAATGACTTTCAAACATCGTCTGAATCTTGCGAATCAAGACAAATACACGCATTTCGCGTTCCTGAATTTACCGGCACAAACCCTGCATGCAGAACCAAAATACGAGTAAATGAATATGTCATATCCGAGATAAGCAGTGACAATCACTGAAACCCGACCTGTAGACTTCATCTGGTATGTAAAATCACAGTAAATGTTCTTAAAACTCTACAAGTAGAATGCAAAAACACACGGCATGTCAGAGGAAAAGGACGCGCTCACATTATCTGCCGTTACATCTAAAGGATTTTTCACCTATGGAATTTGCAGCACCTTTCACTGGACGGAAATAGAATGATTTTTAAGAGTAGGCATACAGCAACGTCCATAAAACTTCACTTGCCAACCAAAGCACACTTATTTCTATCGATGTATGCAAAAGAATTGCCGGTCCGTCGTTTGAAAATGTAAACATTGTGTTGAGAAAAAAGAGATAATGTTTACAAATCGTACTTACCGTTCGCAACTGATGTTTAATTCCGAGGTCTGAGGAAGACGCCAGAAACAAAAACTTCGCCAATCCGTAAGAGAACAGAACCGTTGGGAAACCACCTCGTCTCGCAAAGCGTGCCGGCTACTTCCAGCTGGGAGACAGCACCACCACCCCTAGGTACTAGCCCGATACGTCCCAAACAATGCGACGCGAATGTGAGAGCCAACGAGGTGGCTTTCGCGAGCAGCACGGCAGTTATCCAAGAGAGTGACGAGACGCGCCGTCAGATGCCACTACTGTAAGGATTCGGCGCAGTTGCCCCCTGGCGAACGTATTCGGAATAATTTCCATAGGAGGCAAAGGCAACTGAAATAGGAGGGGAATAGAAAGTTGTATGCTAATGAGAATGAGTACTAAATGCTTTTGTGGTTTTTCCTTTCACGTCCGATTCTCACGAAAGACCTTCCTGAGATTACAAACTGTAATTTATTAATCATTGCGGGCTTATCGCGTAAGAAATACGACCAAATTAAATTGTTTTCCCACATAATATAAATATTAAGGTATCGTTTTATTTCTATGTGCGGGACTAATGCATTATGCATCAACGGAAATTGCTCGGGCAATTAAAATAAAATACAAAACCGAAAGGAAAAAGTAAGCAGAAATGAATGGAAACAAAAATGGGAGGAAGTTCCAATTAACAGCTTGTTTCACTTTAAGTTTTTGACGCTGAGATATTAATACAAAGACGGATCTGGATTATGCAATGTCAGGCATGCATAGGACGATCTGTTTCTAAATAGAAACTAGTGAAAGTAATTTTGGTTATGTTATTTCATATCATGGTTTTTCCCGATGCTAATAGAATGGAAAATATTTGCACACGTATTATTTCTTGTTGTATTTCATATTAAATGAAGGTAATGCACTCCACCGTATATTATTAAGGATTCGCATTGTATTTAATTCACTCTGGATGGCATCCTCGGGCCGAAGCTTAGATATTCCAAGATTCCTCATTTCACCTCATTCCTACGAATAGATAGGATATTTGAAATGCCCAGCAGTGCTCTGTTGATTAACATTTTTAATGTACTCTGACACTCGGCTTCCTCGGAAATCATCAAATTTATAATAAATTCTTCGTAAATCATCAATCCGTTTTAATTTTAATCGGATGATGCGTACGATCATATTTTATTGACGAATTAATTTTCAATTTTTTATTAAAGTATAAAACTAATTTTTATTCACATCCCACGACACCTTTTTCGAACCTATCCTGTGATATCTGATATATGAGGTATATGACAGAAAATTCTGAGTTATTGCCAAAAAAATACCATCATTTTGTCCAAATTTACGTGTTATATCGATTTTAGTTAACCTAGCGTAATTGCTTTTCTTTCTAGCAAGATGAAATGCCCCCGACTTACATCAAAACATTCAAAGGTCGAATTTAGTACCAAATGGTGTTAAAATACTCTTATAAAAAGCGCTAAAATATCACGAGAGTAGATAGGGAAATTAACGGATCATTACGGATAATTATTGAAATTTTCAGATGTCACACCAAATCCAATAATTACCGCAGTTTTAATTTATGTTTCGGTTTCAGTTCATGTGTGTTGCTATTTTATTGAATACATCACATCACCTAAGCATGGCTATAAATTTAAGTTTTTACTAGTGAGCGCAACTCTAGGATACCTAGTGCACTAACTCCTAGATGAATAACATCCGTACCCGAGGTGAAATTCGGGTTGCCAGGTCGACGTGTCAAAAGTATTGGCCCGGTTTTTCAAAGTTAATGTTCACTTTACCACCCTCGCGAAAACCATTGTATTCGTACATGACATGTAAATCACGAATTAACTTAAAAGTAGACGTGTTGCGAGTTGAAACATTCTATGCAGTGCAACATACATGTATAATGAATATATAATGGCCATCCAAAATATATTCCAAATACCTTTGGGCGGATAAACGTCGCATAACCATGGTAGATATCCACCAGTACATTCTTCTGGATATATATTGTATAGTTATTAGATATCAGTGCTATGTCATGGATAATATCTAATTGATACAGCTTTCGTAATAGCAATTTAAAACGGGGAAATTACTCTTTGACCCGGTTAAATAATATCTCGATAAATCTAGTAGTTATTTAGTGTGGACGTAAACTTAACGTGGAGATTACCGAAAACCCGATTTTATATACAAATAAGATTGCTCGGATTGCTCATTGGTGAATGAGTAATCCGAAAAATGATATTTGTTGATAGCGAATCGTAGCAAAACCGTTTGTTAGTTATGGAGCTGTTAGGTCGGTTGATTTTGAACTCAACAAGCGGTCATAAAACAGTTGTGGCCTTAACCGGAGGTTAAAGTTGACCTTAAGTTTAAGGAGGATAATATTTAACCTGAATTTAGAATAGTAGTTTTTTTTATTTTGATGGCAGATAGAATTTCTCGCCTCAAAACACGTTTGGAATTACACAAGGTTAGCTATGTTGAGGATATTCACACTAATGAATTAATGACCGCGGACTTATTCGCCCAATTCCCATATACACAGTATGCATTATGCTTATCATGTTTACGCTTACACTTACGTATATAAAATGCATTCAAATGTGTACCTATGCCCATGCTTGAATATTAGGAGGATACGCATTGCACGAAATCTGTACATACAATTGATGTCCACGGTGGAATATGCATTCACTCCATACCACCGTGTGTACGCATACAATCGATGCACTTGTGCATCGTAGGTGCCTATTACCATCTGAAGGTTCCTTCTCAGAAAACTATGAGAACTTCTAAATGTAGCCCGTGGCTACCGCGGTAAATAAACAGGGTATTTCGCAAAGATTTCCATACCTTTTAAGTTTGCCCTCTCTAGGGAGCTTAGGCTACGCGGAAAGCAAATCAGTCACCACCGAAATGAAACTCGCTGGTTAATTGGTGTATTTTCTACCACACTCTCACTACAGGGCCCATTAAGTATTTTGACGAGGGACTGAAAACTCTGCGCATACTCACCCTCTATTACTATCTCTCGCTCATTTGATTCCCAACATTGGGATATTTGAAAAATATTCAACGCCCTTAAAATCTCACATCACATCGTCGGAACGTATAACCCCAGTAAAATAAACAAGGCTAGTAAGAGATGCGTTCAAGTTCTGAGGTCTGCTAATTTTCCCTGGTGAATACTCATGCCAGAAAGCTAAACCTTCTATTATTTTCCAAACATTATGAACTCATAGACGCATATATTTTTCATAACTTCGACGCCATGATTTCATGGCTTCCAAAAACGCTGCTCTAGGGGACCTTCTGCCCCATTCTTTGCCTTTTTGTTGGAAAATCGGCTGGTACGTTTCTTGTGCCCATTTTCGCACGACGAACGGCTCCTAATCCATCTAACTATATGGTAACCTGCAAGCCTGCGCTAGGGTGTGTGGCAGGGAGTGATTACATACCAGGTTTTCAACATAAAAAATTTAATTATTCTCAATTGTTTGTCATTATTTTTAAACAAAAATATTTTTCTAAATATGTGCGTGAATTAAAATAAATATATATGTATAATATATATATTCATTCATTATATCATTATTATTATATCACAAAGCAAGTAGAGAAAACGGGTGATCACCCTGTTCCTGCACACTAAACGACGATATTCTCAGTCCGTGAAAACGCTCCTCTAGAGGCAACTAACGATTGATTTCTTTTTTATTCGCGAGAATAGCGACTTATTTCCAAAGCGTGAATAAACACTCCAACGGAGGCGACCTTGTTTCTAATTTAGTCAATATACTTTTGATACATTCCGATCCTTTTGTCCCTCTTTCTTGAATACATCCATATAATAAGTTGTCATCCAATGGGAAAATAGAAATTTAATCCCCACATCCTCATTAGCTTTAAATATACCTAATGTAAACTTAAAATGAACGTACCTACTGTCATGAAGTAGTGGAACAGTCGCTCTTATTAATCGCAATCACACACGCACTCAGGTTTTGCAAGGATTCCGCCTGTGCCATTGACCCGTCAATCATACAAATGAATACAAAATTATAAAACGGATTCACACACGTTTTCGCTTATTCACTCAACCACTCGGGTGTGTTCGAAAACAGAGACCTTTGCGAATCACACGTACTCACACTTATGGGGTTTACAAGGATTTCCCTGGAATAGAAAAAACCTTGTAAACCACAAAGTACAAGTAAGTAAGTAAAAGCAAGTACATGTGATACGCAAAGGCCCCTGTTCCTGAACACACCCGAGTGATTGAGTGACTGCAAACGCGAACTTGGGTCCTTCTTTTGCATTTTTAAATTTTAATTAATTTTCATTCCTATGTGAGTACAACGGGTCCCTGGCATAGAAAATATCCTTGCAAACTCTGAGTATGTGTTAATGCGATTCACGAGAGTGACTGTTATTCCTTAGCATGCCCTAGTGATCGAGTGGTTGTAAGTCTGTTTCCTTGTTTATTTTTGCATTGTTTGTGTGTGATTGAGGTACACGTGGTTCACTGTTTCCCAAACACACCCAAGTGAACCAGTGTGTGTTTTCCATTTACCTCTGACTCGTCACCTTGTTTTTACCAACCCTCTTAAACCAACCTAGTGCTAATCAAGTTTACGGTCTTGATTATTTCGTTTTCCATGCCTAAGGCCCTTTCGATTTTTCAGTAAAGCATGTCTCGTCCTAAGCATCTACGTCTTATTCTCTTACTTTGTCTACATTTGCTTACCTAATATCTATCGCATATAAACCCTCTATTTATTCTTTTCACATAATTAGAATTAATCTTGGTTCAATTGGTAATTTTCCTGCCGTATTTTTAATAGTGCGTACGGATTTTCCCTCTTTACTTTCCGTTACGTAGATCATTCACCTTTCTGTGCTGCGCGCATTTTTCTCCCTTCCTTTTTTAACTCTCCCATGTCCTTGTACTGCGTCCTCCACCACGCTTGGTCTGCCCTAATGATTTCCCGCCACAGTTTATTATTTTTCTCCTTGTACTTTCCTCTATCTAATTCTGTGTTTACATTATTCCATTTCATTCTCTCGTCTATCTTCCTAACCGTTCTAATCAATTGTTTCCTTACCCTTTTCCGATTACCCGTTCCTATACGTATTTTCATTTGCGGCTTTCGGTATCCTTTCCTTTTATATGTTCCCATTTTTCTTCTGGTGTATCCTTCTTCTTGTCTCCTCAATTTTTTTCTAAAACTTCATGGCAATGATTTCTTTTCGTCCCGGTTAACGTAAAAGCATTCTTATTCTTTGGATTGTCATTCAAAACGCTCGGGTATTATTAATATTAAATCTCGACGAAACTATTGAAATTTAAGCTTTTTCCGAGCTAAAAATACAAACACAATGCTTGCTTTGGAAAAGACGAATATAAGATAGAGCGGAAACAATGTCACTAACGGTATCTGTGGCCACGCATCTCTTTTTCGCCTCAATTAGAAAGGTTAAAGAAAATAGCGGAAATGTCACACTCACGAGCACGTCGCATTACTCCTTTCCCTGAAACGATGTGCCTGGTATTTTTTGAGGGGGGTGTAGCTCCAGTACAAAGGGAAGTTATTACTCTCGGTTTGTCCAAATGATCGTTCCATTCGGAGGATTCACGGTATTGTTGGTTTTCTTGCTTTGTCCGCGGACATTTACGGAACACCATCGGAAGGATCGGGGAAATTTCCGTCTTCCTCGATTAGAGAAAGGAAATACGCAATTTCGATCTATCACTCCCCTTTCGATCGCCCGTGGGAAATTCATTGAAACTCACTGTGCAGAACCTTCGCAGGAATTCCTGTTAACTGCACCAGGTCAGTCAGTCAGCCTGTTTTATGATTGCCTCTTATCTTTAATCGTTTAGACGCTTTGTCTTGGACAAACCTCCCCCCAATACGTGAGTCGCCAGCGGCACGGCAGAGAAATGAGCATAAATTTGGATAGATGCTGAAGAATCAACAATAGTATATTCTCCGCTGCATAAATGAAATACATTTGCTGCTCGTATCTTCAATTGCTGTAATTGGTCGTGCTTTTACGAAAACCCATTTCAATCTGTCCGTCGTCTCGGACATTCTTTCCCCCTGTCTCTACCAATAATTCATTTCCCACCAAGTAAAAAAACAATGCAATATCATACCGCTGCACCAAACTTAATACCATAAGTTTCGCGACTTAATTGTTTTAAGATATTTTCGAGTCCCTTACCGTCTTTTTTACGTCTGAGTCTTCCGCTGGAGCTGGCTGCAAATAAAAAGAAAATTTATTATTACTCCCCGAGACCTTAATTTCTAAGCTACGTCTCTCAAAGTGCCCATATTTCTCTCTAACCTGAGCACACACATATTTAAAATACATGAATTATGTTCAAGTAGAGGTATCAATGCATACTGTCTACTTTATTATGTGCATATACACCCTTGGTTTGATATCCATCTACCTCCCATTTATTTCCATTGGCAATTCAAAGTATTTACTTACACTACAGAAAACACACTACATTGGGGAATTAAGGCACCGAAATAAATATGTATTTTGAATCCACCCATCCATTTTTCTTAAATAATAAAAATTTAAAATAGCATTATAATATTGGAGAACACAGTCAAAATATTCATTTGTGTTCATCAGTAGTGCCTCGTGAAAGAGCAGCACAGGTTTTGCATATGGAATTTGGAAATCCATGATTGTAATAATTTTCAACTCGCCCCGTTGGGATGAGGCTATTGCAGTGATAGCATGTTGTGCCAACATCCACAAAATCGAATGGCATGCTGGAGGGTCTTCCCTACCTGTAAATAGCTCGCTGGAACGTATCCGACTGCATCACTTGGTCCAAGGGCTCTGCAAGCCCACCAGATACGGCCGTCCTTGCTCAATACCTATGCAAGCGAGCGAGCAAAAAAAAACAAAAAAATGCTCAGCCATCATCAAGCACCAACTAAAGCGACGCACATCAAAAGCCACGACATATATACGTAGGAGACGCAGCGGTCGCACAATGCAACAACGGAAAGGAAATCCTTGACTCGTCACCACCCTATTTGAATTTAAAATTCCCTATAGAGGATTTAGGGACTCGAGGTGGGCTGTATTTTTCGTGACATTCCAATTAAACGTCTTAAAAAAGTTCCCGTGGGTCTTGGAACGTCTTTTCAGTCCTTCCCGCCACAAATTTGGCCGTGATACAATGCAACAACCATGGACGCCACACACGGAACCGTGCAATTAAATTTCCCGAGTGGAAAAAAAATTATCACGAGTTCGCGACCCATTTACAGGATGCTGATTCATTATGCATTCCATCTTAAAATGTGACCCATCAAAGTGCGCGAGGTAGAAAAAAAAACCCAGTAGTGGCGCGTGGGGAAGAATACAAAGCAGCTCATTGTAATGTACATCCAATTACCTCGAACAAATCTCCCTCCTCGAAGGAGAGGAGCGTGTCCAGTGGCGTGCTCTTGCGGTTGTTGGTGGAACCTCCTCCGCCCTCCGTCCTCTTCGCCGCCGATGCCTTTTTGAGGGACGGCTCGGAGCTCGCCTTCTCCAGCTTGTCGCTCGGCAGGGGTAGATGGCGGCACGAGGAGGGCAGCGGCTTCTTGCCGGTCGGGTTGCATTGAACCGCGGCTTGGAGCGAGGACGGCGACGGGGGTGGAGAAGCTGATTCAACTATGACCCGGCCCCTCACGGAAGCGCACGGGGAGGAGGGTGTCGAGCGAGTCATTATGGCCGGGGCGACGGTCAGACCACCGTCGGACGGTCTGAAGGCGCATTTCGCCTGGTAAACGTTGGAAGCCATTGTTCGGCGCAGAAATGAATCGAACGAGAGGGATGAAAAGGGATCACGGGGGATGAACGAGAGGGGTGGACAGGATGTAAATGAGAAGGAAAACAAAAGTGGACGAGTAATAAGTTCGTGTACAAAAGCGTACTAACTCAACACACACACGCACAGAATCTCACACAAAAATTTCCCCTCAAAAATTATTTTCTATGGACAGGATGGATAATGCACCTCAGTTCAGTCGTTTTATTATTATTATTTTTTCCACACACAACTCGCACACCCCATCCCTGAGTCCTCGTCCTCATAAAAGAAAACACGGAGCCCTGTTCATTCACTCCCCGGAGGACGTGATCACGACAGGCACGAACCGGCGACCACCGGCTGATTCACGCCTGCTCTACAGATGCTGCGATGTGTACGTCAAAACACTCCCCTACCCCTGGTCGATTTCACCCCCGCTGAATTTCGTGCTGCGAGGAATTAGACGATAGTTTAGGGCGTTTCACTGAGGTTTAGGGTTTTCGGTTACGTTCCGTTGCGGCGTCTAACGACGTTAACTCCCGATCGGTCGGCCGGCGTCGACTCGGACCGCAGTGAGAGACGGGGTGGGACTGGACGGGGTGGGAACGATTTAGCTGTCGTGCCGGGGGTTGCCTTCCCACTGTCCCCAGCGCGGTGTTGAACCGGCGAGGATCCGACCATTCACCCGAACCGAAAACCTACCTCCTCCCGCTCTATGGCAGAAGAGATCGATAATGGGAAGGAATTGTGACCCCCTTTCACAGTCAGTCCTAGAGGAGGCTTGCTTCGCAGAGGACAATGGCCACCGGGTTTGCTCGTGACCCCGGTGATGAGACGGGGTCGGGTCGGTCTCCACTTCCGTGAGGAATGGGGAGGGGGTTGGTCGATCTGGATGGGGATGGGTTTGAGAAAAAGGGTTCGGGGGAAGGGATGTGGAGGGGGAAGGAGGTACGGGAGGGGAGGGGTACACGCCCGTCCGAATTAGGCGTCGCCGTCGGATGTACAATATATCTACCGGCGATGCTCTCGCTCACAGGGGGCGTCGCTTCCTGGGGAGACGCTCCTCGCCGCTCCTTTTTCGCGTCTGCCAGGAGCAGGGTTTTCGACGCGGTGGGTGATGCGCCCCCTCAGCGGCGGACGCCCGAAACACAGATTCGTTCCTATTCCCTCCCCTCCCGGCCCGCTCCCGGACCCCTCCTCGTCGCCACGCAACCCTCTCTCGCTGCCCCTCTCCCCCTCGGGGCCCCCGTACATTTGCTCCCTTCTAACAACCCTCCTCGCTCCCCTCCCTTATCCGAACTCTTTCGACTTACTCCGACCCCTCCCCCTCCCTCCGGGGCGTATCCTCCTTTCTTCTCGTCCTGCCCCTTTCCCCTTCTAAGACCCCTCCGCGTGCGTAATAAGGGTATCAGGTCCGCGCGCGTTGAGAGGAGGGGGGAGGGTTTACACTTTTTGTACTACTCGGCCCCTACGTCATCAACTCCTGAGGTAAAAAAAAATCGATCCGTTTATATTTTCACTCAGTTGATGATGAGTCAGGGGGGTTTCGCCGAGAAGGATTTCACGGCAGCCCGCGGCGGGCGGTCCCCTGCCGAGGTGAGTTTTCCCAGCTGGGAAGCTGACGATAATAATTATATTAATGACGGCGGCGAAGTGGATATGGCACGCGACGCGTGCGGTGTTTCGGAGGGTTGACTCGATGGGTGGATCGTGATGGTGGGCGTACCCTGGCGCGGGGAGGTGGACCTCTTGTGCCTTGGCCACAGTCCGAACGGATCGTCGCCGATACTCGACCGCTTCCTCTCACGTCTCCCTCAAGAATGGTTCATGTGGATCAGATTGTCCGAGTCAGCTGATCGATAAAACAGTGGCGCCAAGTTCACGTCCTCTCATAGTTGTGCCCAGGGCTCGCGCCCTCTCAGCACGAGGAGGTCAGGGGAGGGAGCGAATGGAAACCCTGCCGCAGCAGGTCATGGGAGGGGGTGTAAGTGTGTCAAGGCCGCCATGGAGCAAGGCACCGACTCATCCCTCTTCACCCTCTCGTTCGCGTCCTATCCTCCCTCCCTTGCGTCTCCTTCTCTCTATCTCTATCTCCCTCACAACTCCATCCACCCTGCCCCGCCCCATCAAACTTTTCCATGGAAACCCATCCCCGAAAAAAACCACAGCCAACCCTGGTCCCGGATGCGAGAGAGAGGAGGAGGGAGAGGAGGGAAAGGAACGCTCCCAGGTCGCGGATGCGCAAAAGGGTTTTTCGCGGTCCGCGCGTGGAGAATTGCGTCGCACTGGGTCGTCGACAAAAATGTTTCCCAGGGCTCGGTTCTTTGGAAGAAAGAGGTCAGTTCTCCCGCGTCCTCATTTCCCAGCAAGATTTATCCAGGGGAGCAGAAATATCGGCAACATTATTATTTTTATTGGCATCACCTCCCCATCTTGTTTCCATGAAACCCTAGCTTATTTAAGTGGCTGCCCCGATATCTTTGAAGAGATCCTCGCGCTACCCTAGGTGAGTTGTTCGTGCACAAAAATTATTTAAATTAAAAAAAGAACTTAGCATAAATATAGAGAAAATAGTAAGGGGTACCTGCGGGCGGCTGAGGATCTAGTAAAGTACAAGCAGCAAAAAAACCTGAGACAAAAGAGTGAACAGGGCACCTGACGTCGGGATCAAGTTATGAAAATGCTATATCCTATTGCATCTGCCGGTCGCACTACGTGGAGCCAGAAATCAAAATATTTTATTTGAAACATAATTTTTTTTTAAGAACCACCTTATCTGTTACGAACCTTCGTTTTTGTTTCCATTTCTTATCTTGTTTCCATTGTTGCTTCGCCCTTAAAATTAATTCGACAAAATGTCAACCTTGGTGAAAAGTCAGAGGACTGGAATCACAACAGAGGCAGGAATTAAATCATCTTCTAGGAAATAGTTCCAAGATCGACTTAATCCTCACCCTCGAATAATTAAAGCAATTAAAAGCAATCGCCTCTCTACACGGCGCCATTATAACCACGCGACCGGGGCTGAAATTGTTCCGTGCTTTCACTAATTTGTCGGGACGCTGCACACGTGAGCTCGTCCTTGGTGGAACACTCATGACCCGAGCCTCTCGCTCTCTCTTTAGTCAAAATATACGCCCTCTCTGCGCTCCTGATGCGTGTTACGCCCCACGACCGTCTCTCCTACGACTCAAAAAGTAGTTTTTTTTACGCGAGAAAAAAAAAACGTCGAGTCGAGAGTGTTCTTTGAGAGAAATCGTTCAGTACTAGAAGCCTTCGCAAATATTTTGAATTTAAGTACGCTGCTTTTCTTCATTCTCGTTAGCTTCCACTTTCCCTTCACGTGAGAGGCAAAATTTAATTTTGTGCGTTCGTATTTCACTCCGTGTGTCACTGAAGAGTGAAAGGCACCCTAAGAATAACAGTAGCCAACTCCAAAGGCAAGCGATGCGACTGAGATAATATGCTCGAATTCCAGTGCGGAACTGTAAATAAGAGGAGTGATAATAATCAAACAAGAATGACATACATAGCAGTACACAATGGGAAACATGAACTGTTGGATGGAAAAAAAAACATGCAAGGCTAGATATTTTGAACTAGGGAGTTTAATATTGAAAACGAAATAGATGAACAAATAGGAAATTTATACAATTTCAGGAATATACAGAGGTAAAAGTGAAAAATTCGAAGGACTCTTTGGATATGAACACAAAATAAGGGAAATATTGGAAAGATATTTGATGGAGCTTGGAACTGTTATTCCTTGGATTCAAAACTAATGATGGTAGTAAATACGAAAACTCTAGGAAGCGAAAGCTCTATAAGTTTAAGACTCCATCTTCCTAAACCTTAATTATGAGTTCCATAGCACCGAAAGTAAAAATAATAAAATATAAGTGGGCATGATAATTGAAAAGGATTTCGACAACGGGGCATGGTAAGGTTAAAAAATTTCGAAAAATGAGTCGAAAGATCCAAAAATACGACGTACCACTGAAATTACAAGATTCAAATTAAAGCCACATGTTCGTTATTCCGAAATCTGATCCCTTATCTGAAAAAGGAAGAAATAATAATGACAGTGACCATTGTCCTCGGCCACACAGCTGACCTTGCAATTCTGCGAACTCCGCAAACTCGGCAAGTTCCCAGAGCAACAAGGACAAGTTCACACCTGACACGATAGATTTTCGAACAACTGGGTTCTAGCCGCGGATGGAGGGCGTTTCGCACACAGGACGAGAACTAAATGAAGTACAAACAAGAACGATGTCGTGCCATTGACAGTTTTACGAAAACGGGGGTTTTACCTGTGAAAAGGAAAATCTAAGAATCTCTATTCAGCGAACACAAAAATAAATGTCAAACCATCACATTGACGAATCTAGTAAGGTGTATTAAGCCCACTGACTTCGGCCGACTTACAGGAGAATTAAGTAGTTTTTATGAGAGGCGACCGACAACTCAGGTCATTTGCGCCATTAGGGATGTACAGAAAAGAATGAATGGTGGAGAGAAACCCGGCGACGGCATTAGCCTACTCTTAACTAAAGGCGCCGCAGCTTAACGTCCCATCTGACGGACGGCGTACTCACTCAAAGTGCCCTCCACAAAACACCTCAGGTAGGAATCGGGACATCACTGACAAATATATGTCGTCGCCGGGATTCGAACCCGGGCCCTCATGATGGTAAGCCAGTACGTTAGCCACCGTACTATCCCGTTCCCCACAAGAATTAAATGCTAAACATTATTCGGTGATGAATTTTTCATATAAGAATCATATGATAGCCTTGATTTAGACAGTCGGGAGCCTTGAAATGAACGTCGCTAAACTGGTTTAAACAGTTGAGCCTCTCCCCTCCCTCATCTCGGCTTTCGGTGTTAAATTTTTATTTTGAATGTGGATACCTACACAAAAATATTTTTTTTAAAGCCAACTGCATACAAATTAACGGAGCCAACGCGACTAACCTGGTGAGTAACCGCTAGACGGCTAACCCCAAGTTTTCGATTTCAAATCGGATCCTGTTGCAGTGGTTTTGTGGTTACCTGAGAGATTTTTGGATGAGTGAAGGTGGCGGTGTAATGTGACCTCAGACATCGGTGCTTTAAAAGCTCAATTACACGCGATGGAGATTGGAAATAAGTGCATTCTGCTTTCATTCAAATTAGTTTTACTCGAGAAAGATTTTATTTTTTTATTCGTTTATAATTTAATTTTCGTAGAGAAAATATTCAATTTTGGTCTATGGAAAATATGTCTTAAACATTACCGATATTATCTCTGAACTTTATTGGAATTACTGTCAAAGGTAAACGCTAGAAGGCTGACTCAGATTCAAGATTAATCCGTGTGAATATGGAGTTGGAGGACAATATGCCTGAACCAGGGGTAATGTACGAGGGTCATCCGGAAAGTAGTACCCATTCGTGCCGCATGAAGTGCTGACGACACGAATAGCCGCTGGACGAGGTCAGATAGCTTCAGTGGCTTGTCTGCCTTCTCTGAGCCAAGTTGCGTGACGCTAGCATTGCCTGTGTTGTTTCTGTGATTGTTTACAATGTTTAAAAAAATTGAGAACGCCGCCAGTTGTGAAGTGAGGGCAGTGATTAAATTCCTCAATGCAAGAAACGTTCGCCCATGTGATATTCATCGCCAATTAAAGGAGGTGTATGGAGACAATGTAATGGACGAGTCGTCTGTTCGGCGGTGGTGTCGCAACTTCAACATGGGGAGGGGGAACACACACGACGATGAGCGTTCGGGGAGACCGTCTGTCATTACAGACCAACTGGTGAGCTCAGTTGACGAATTCGTGAGGAACGATCGGCGCGTCACAATTGATGACATCTGTGAGCATTTTCCCAATATTTCTCGAACAATTGTTCATGAAATTGTTAAACACCATCTGCATTATGCAAAAATTTGTGCAAGATGGGTCCCTCGCATGCTTACAGATGAGCACAAAACCAAGCGTATGGCTGCAGCACTGACGTTTTTGGGACGTTATTCTGATGAAGGAGACTCTTTCTTGACTCGCATAATTACTGGTGACGAAACATGGGTTTGTTATGCATCACCTGAGAGTAAACGACAGTCAATGGAGTGGCATCATGCTCATTCACCAAACAAACCAAAAAAATTCAAGACAGTTCTGTCCACCAGGAAACTCATGGCAACCATTTTCTGGGATCGACGAGGTGTATTGCTTATTGATTTTATGGCCCGTGGAGACACTATTAATGCCAATGCGTATTGTGAAACATTAAAGAAATTACGGCGGGCAATACAAAATCGGCGGCGAGGTCTATTGTCTACTGGTGTCATTCTCGTTCATGACAATGCCAGGCCTCATGCAGCTGGGATAACACAAAAACTTTTGCAGCAATTCAAATGGGAAACTTTCGACCATCCACCGTATAGCCCGGACTTGGCCCCTTCAGATTTTCATCTCTTTACAAAGCTTAAAGACTTTTTGGCAGGAAAAAAGATTTGACAGCGATGAAGAACTTAAAGAAGGAGTGACCCTGTATCTCAATGAGCTGGCGGCGAAGGACTATGCAGCAGGAATACAGAAACTTGTCACACGTTATGACAAATGCCTTAATTTGCTTGGAGATTATGTTGAGAAGTAGTTTAAAGTATCCTCTTTCAAATAAAATTTTTTATGTTTGTTAATATTTACTTTTGTGTCTTTATTTCACGAACGGGTACTACTTTCCGGATGACCCTCGTACAAAAAATATTATGGTCGTAATGTGCCATATAAAATATTAGCGGACGGTATTATACTCATACTGATGTAAGCCTTCAGTGGATTTTAATGGAATATAATTGAAAAATACATTCACTGGTCAAAAATATGTAATAATTAGGTAATCTACCGGTTAAGGTAGGTTTTTGGATGGACACAGCTATCAAATAAACATTTTGTGACTCCCCACCTAGCAAACTAATCTATATCAGGTCCCTCTTCATCTCGGTGTACTTCTTTCCTCCCTTCAGCCCGTCCAACATCCCTATCCTGTTCCTACCCTTACCTCGCTTGCCCAACATTCTCCCCTCTATTAAACTCTTCAACATTCCACTACCGCTCAATACGCCTTTCATCCATTTTTCCTGCCTCCATAGGATTTCTCTCAACAAACCCCTCTCCTCCCCCACCATCTCCAGTACTTCCTCATTTGTTTTCCTTTCGGTCCATTTCACCTTCTCCATTCTTCTCCACACCCACATTTCAAAAGCCTCCAATCTACGTCTATCCTCCTGCTTCAGTGACCACGTTTCCGCGCCGTGCATAGCTACGCTCCATATCAGAGTTTTTACGAGTCTTGTCTTAACATCCCTACTCAACGTCCCCGTCATCAACTCCCTCCTCCTTGAGAAAGCCTCCTTGCCTAGCGCAATTCTTCTCCTTACGTCCCTACCACTTTGACCGCATTGGTCCAAAACACTTCCGAGATATGTAAACTGTTCTACCTGCTCTATTTTTTCCCCGCCTATTTAATATTTAACAATCTTAATATGCCTTTTTCTTTCTGGAAAATCGCATAACCTTTCTTTTATTAATATTGATTCTCATCCCATATTTATCGCACTGAACCTCCAATTCACTCAGCAATGCTTGCAACCCCTTGGCTGACTGAGCAACTAATGCTTGGTCATCAGCAAACCTAACCGAATTTACGAATTCCCCTCCGACTTTCATTCCTACCTCCAGTTCTTCCCATGCCTCTTTAATCATTTCCTCTACATATACGTTGAACAGTACCAGTGACAATGGGCAACCCTGCCTTACCCCTCTTCCTCACACTGCCCATCCGGACTCTCCGTTCCCCACTCGCACCTGAATAGTCTGAGACATGTACAGGTTGCGAATCAGTCTCCTGTCCCTCCAATCCATTCCTATTTTCTGTAACACACGCATTAATTTTTCCCAATTCACTCTATCAAACTCTTTTTCGAAATCTACAAAACAGGCAAAAACGTCCTGATTGTATTCTATATTCCTCTCGACTAGTGATCTCATTACTGCAATGGCATCACGCGTACCTCTTCCTTTCCTGAACCCGAACTGATCATCCCCTAAGTAATCATTTGCCTTACTCTCTATCCTTTTGTTGATGATCCTGAGAATAACTTTAGCTGCGTGGGATATCAAACTTATTGTTCTGTAATCCTCACATGACGAAGCCTTTGCCTTTTTTGGAATAGGAACTAACACCGATCCCACAAAATCTTCCGGCCAGATTCCTTCCTCATAGATACTACGAATCAGTCCATATATGGCCTTCTTCCCACCTTTCCCTAACCATTTCAACATTTCTACAGGAATATTGTCCACCCCCACAGCCTTATTTGCTTTCATCTCCTTTAATGCCCATTCTATTTCATCGTCGAGTATGCCTGGACCTAAGCTATCTTCTTCTACGTCATGTTCCTTTTCTATGTCTAACCTTGTCGGCCTGTTCTTTACCATACAGTGTTTCTATATATTTCAAAAATATATATGAACGAATAAATAAACACGCAGACACACATGTATTACCACAGCAATTAACCAGAGGGTGGCGTTAGCGTAGACCTCGCGTAATACTAAGCCTAAGGTTTATAGAATTCACACATCGGAGTAGGGGAGCCAGTTCCTTTCCTTGGCCATCAGTAGTTTCTCAGGAAGTTCTGGTAACCAAAAAGTCACACATTATGGTTAAAGGTACCCAGAGGATTCGAACGCGGACCCCCAGGTCAACACTCCGGCACCCAGCTCTGCCTAATGGTTTCGTGGGATGGGAAAGAATTGGTAAATTTTATAGGCGAGGATGGTAAAGATGGGACACGTGTTACATTTTGGTCTTTATCATAGTACCGGTGTGGATTTGTGGATGGCAGAGGATTTCGATAAGGTTTGGTGGATTTTAATATGCCCAATGAATTTGTGGATGTTTAAAAGTACCCGAGGGAATTTGCGCATTATGTTTGCTGTTGTTTTTGGTTAGTCGAAATTGGGAAGTGGTCTTTGAGAATATGTCTGAGGGACTGATTCCTGGGAAGTATGTTGTGCAAATGGTGAGGGTGTGCGAGTTAGTGTCTTGGAAAGGTTTGGGCGGGTGAAAGTGGTTAAGGATTTTTTTTATTAAGAGGGGACTCAAGTCATCCGCGGCGGAGGAGTGTGTGATGTAAATTGTGAAGGAATGCAAAGAGGGAGTTTGGGATGCTACAGATACGGTGATCACGGCTGGAGAGCGAGTATGGAAGGGAGTGTTTACTGTGCGATGTGAGGTAGCTGGTGTAGTGGAGGCATTGATCTTTGTTAGTGGGTTTAATTTCGACTGAGGTGTGGAATTTTTTATTTTTGAGAGAAATGTTATTTTTCTTTTTGTGTTTGTGTGAAAAATGTTATTTCTCTTCTCTTTATCTTGTGTTTCTAAGTTTTTATATATCATCACCGCGGTTGTGACTGTACGTGTATATAGGAGATTTTTTCATAAGAATGGTTTCACCATTGACCCTGAAGTAAGATATCAAACATGCAACTGTTCATCGGACTTTGGAATCTGCTACTGTTTCCGTTTTTTATAGAGTTTGATTCCATTCAAAACTTTTTATAACTACTGTGCCCAATCCTCGATTATTGTGTAACAATAGGGGGATTGTTTATGGTCCCGAGATTATTAAAAAGATCTGAAAATGTTTACAGCCGTATATAATTCATGAAAGAATAATTATTGAGATTGAATAATTGTGTGTGAAATAAAACCACTAATCATTGGGGGTTTAATAAATGACTGATCATAAATATAAGTCATGCCTCAAAGAATTTCATTTGATTCTAGAGAATTTTACAAAAGATTTCGTGAGCATAAGGCTTCATTCGAGGTATTCTAGCCATTTAAGGAAGGCATTGCACGGTCCTTGACGACTCTCACTATCTTCTACGTATGGCTTGGATTTCCTCTTGTTTACCCTATATTATACCCTTCTTCAGTTCTTCGTATCTTTTATATTTCTTTATGCTGACTAAATAGCTTATTCTCTCACTCAACAATCGCCCTCCCTTCAAGATCCCGCTCTCAATATTTCCTCCATCCAATTTTTCTGCCATTTTCGGATTTCATCCTGCAACTTCCTCTCTTCTCCCTTCGTGTTAAAAACTTCGTCCTTAGTCTTCCTTTCAGTCCAGGCTTCTTTTTCCATTCTTGGCCATACGTACCCACATCTCGACAACCTTTAATCTAAGCTCATCTTTTTACCGAGACCGTGTTTTGTATCTACGTGAGTATGTAGCGCTACGCTCCGTATTTAAAGTCTTAAATAATCTTTTATTTACGTCTTTACTCTGAGACCTGGTCATCAATTCCCCTCTTCTTGAAAATATCTCTTTTGCCAATGATATTATTCTCCCAGTGTCCACACCACACTTCCAATAAAACATCAATATACTAAAAATATGTAAGGCTATTATTTTATATTTATTAAGCATATTATCGTATCAAAATCTGCAATCATTAGGTATAGCATATAGTCTGATACCGCACTGCCCACTTAAGTCAAGAAAAGAATAATCCTCAGTTTGGCTAGAGAGGACATTTCCACTGGGTCTGGGCCACTGGGTCTAGGTCACATTAATATCATATAACTATCAATAAATACATGTATATTGAGAGTTATAATTAGTACATAATAATAATTTGTTGGTAGCAGAATTAGATAGATCATATATTCAATCACAGAAACGCTTAAAAGCTCACCTGTTTAAAGGGGCAGTGATTTTTCAATAGAAATCGTTTCAATACTCGTTGCTTAAGAGAATGTATGAACTCTTCGCGGAATCATTCAAGATTATTCGCACCATTTTATCGGGAACATCCTTTCATTAAGGCTGTATTTACGAGTCAAGGAGGCCTTCGGGTGTTTTAAAAGGTGTAAGTTCGCGATTAATCGGTATGAATTGCGTATTTGGTTATGGTGGTTTCTTTCGTCAACTACACCTAGAGCGGAATAATTTTTTAAAATCTAATAAGGAGCTGGTATTTGGTTTACCCATTTGCATCAAATTATTTATTCCAAGCTGCGAGTCATTTGATTTGGTAAATACTAGATTTATTAAGGGCAATGGTATAATTTTGTACTTGGGGGAAGGTTTTTTTTAGTTCAAATTTGTTGAATAAGGCGATGGATCAAATTCGATGTTCGAATATAGAGAGAATTCCTTTGATTAAAGCCAGGCAGAATGGGTTGAATGAAAATAACTCCAATGGCCTTAACAACATGGAACGCCAAATGTCCTAAAATGAGTCCTATCTAGGGACTATACGTCGAGATTTAAGGGGCGCTTTGTCCCACTCAATGGACCCGTACGTAAGAAACTCCTGCTCTTAATTCACTCACAAGATATGGCGCATCAACGTCGGGATTTGCGGTTTCATCACCATTGAATTAACCCTCGTCAGCGATCAGCACACGCGCAAACACAAATAGAGACAAGGGGCAAGTAACTGTTTACAGGAGAATAGACTCCACGCCGGGTTAAATGAACCAACAGAGTGAGTATAATCAAGTTTTAGATAAGATAGGAGGAGAATGATATTCGATGAAAATGATAGCGAAGAGGAAGACTATGTAAGTGGGTCACATCCTGAGGAATGACTGCTGAATGAATAGAATAATCGAGAGAAAAGTTAAAGGGAAGAGAGGAAGATAGAGAGAGAGAGAAGATGGAGAACGTGGAGGGGGGTGGAAAATAGCATCAAATGAAGAACGATGCTGGGGGGAGGGAGGAGAGGAGAAAAAACCACCTGATATGTATTTTAGGGCAGTTTCATCCAAGAAAAAGAAGATACTCCTTTGCCAGGGAGAATATTTTAGGTGCCTAGACACTCCTATTTTGTTCGAGGGCAATTAATTCAGGGGAAAACGTACTATTTAAGTCTTCTCCCAGTAAAATTGAAATGAACCAATGAAAGAGCAGTGTTTTACGAGATGACAGTCCTCTCCGGGGTTGCGGCTTATCCCTTTTCCCATCTCCTTTTCCCTAACCGTTGTCTCTCTCGATCAGACTCCTCTCGTCCCTCATGTCCAATCCTCATTCTCATGATTTCCACTTCCATAACCGGGTGATAACACTCCATCTTGTACTGATCCAAAACAAGTGCCCCAAAACGAACAGTTACTGCAGGCGATCATCGTAAACAGATTCCTCAGCGAACGGCCGAGGCCGTGACCTACCATTCCCCTTTTACAGCCCTATTTCTTTCTCATACTAATCCTTTACTCTCCCTATTTCACCGTTTGATAGCCGTCCATAATCTGTAAATAATTTAGGAACATTCTTGCATGAACAATGGGAATAAAAGGACTTCATGACTCCGAAGAACTTTCGATTACAACATTATTGCCGTTGTTTTATTATTACAAGGACACCTAAAAATCTGGTAGGGCAATACGAAACCAAGGCAAGGCCTTAAAGTTGGCTACACTTAAGTTATAAAAGTAGGAGAGGAAAGTTGTAGGTGTAAGGATTTTATTCCCGAGTGACAAGCGTAATTCCACGAGTTACGACTAAAATAACCAACTTATTTTATGGGACCTAATAGATTCTTCCTGATTTATCATTCCTGCCCAATATAGCAGTGATCCTCTGTAGGATATCGTGAAACGGTAGAACATATCACAATTCTTGTTCTTTATCCAGTTGTGAAACGTCTCTCTCTCTCCAGTTCTTTTTTAGAATTTCGTCGATTCAAATCGTCCAAAAACTTATGCCTAATTTTCATTATTTAATTTGTCCTCACTACATACAAACATATGGATAAAACAATAAAAAATCTATTGTCTTAGATACAGTCTATTGCCTTAAGAAAGTCTATTGGCGGCGTTGACAAAGAAGAAGGAAACTGAGTAGATCAATTATTAGCAAGCTCTAGGCGGTTTCTGACGCGTGGCACTCACATCATCCGCGGATTGCGAAGTGTGTGGTATCTTCAATTAAAGTGTGTATAAAACTCAAACGGTAACATCAATTATTGTCCTACTTGAATAATATATACACAAAGTTATTTGTGCGATTAAATACGAATCAGAGTTGGGGTTTGAAATAGTAGGTAATTAACTACCTCACCAACAACTTACTACACCTAATACTGAAAATGCGGCACCCAAAAGCGGAATTTCCGAAGGTTGTCATCAAGATTTGCATTTTTTCAATTTTTGTGAACCATGGCTGAATTATCAAAGTCGTATTCTTCATAAAATGGCTACATTACCTTTGATCAATAAATACTGTCCCATTAGGACAAAAATGATCGACTTATTCTCCTGTTTACCATAAAAATTCAATCAAATTGACACAATTAATAAATTATGACCGAAATCGCTTTGTACACAATGTTTTCCAGTATAATCATGAAATAATTTTTTTATTGGCCTCCATCTGAGAATATCTTCTTGATCCAAGACACTCGTCTGAAAACTAAAGCAACTTCAGATTTAAATAAAACCTTTTTTTCCTACTACTCGGCTACCTTATTGCGGTAGACCGTAGGTTACTTACTCCATAGTTAATACCGGGTATATTTTGTGTCGTTAAATTTTTCGGGAGGCAATAATCAAGGAAAAATGAACGGAAAGAAACAAAGAGGAATGTACCACGTGAACCATATAAAATTGTTAACGCAAGTCGAAAAAACGAATCTAAAAAGAGACCGGTAGGTGGGAATCGAGCGGTGAACCGCATTAAGACATTCTTTGGAATATGTAGCGATATAAATTTCATTAAAACTGAATTCGCACATGAGCATTTTTACCGGTAATGAATAATGACAGTATTCTGTCTCTCCATTATATCCTCTGAAGGAAACTACCACAAAGTTTACCACAAGTTACGCTACTAAATATACTGGGCGTCGTTTTCGAAAAAGAGTTATTTATTTAATTAAGCCTTAGTCCGAAAACAGCACTTTTTGGCCTTTACATCGGGCTATTATCAACAATAACAGTGATCACATTTACAAACTCCTTATCTCTTGGTAGAGGAAACCCATCCGGGTGGGAATCGAACCCGCGACCCTTGGACGAGACCCAGACGAGGACGTTACCCCGCCGCCACCAAGAATAGGCAAAAGTTATGACATTTTATCAAGAAAATTAAGCTATAATGATAAGTGGTAATGCCTATTATATTATTTGGTTCATTAACATTATTTTTTATAATAAGGACCCTACTGGGGCCTACCCTTGGCATGGGGTAAGAGTAGGAGTGTTTGATACTCAAACCACCCCTTTTTAAGTACCGTAAGTTTTTAGGCTGTTAAACATTTATTAGTGCGCATAATTTTATAATATAAGCACATAATCATTATTTGTTGTGGTCCTATTGTGATTTTCCGAGATTTTCAAATGGACCGTCATTATCATAGTATGCTTTTAATTTCTTGGAGATCATCTTCCCTGCATTCCATTTAAAATCCCTTTGGCAATGGTTATTCACATTACCTGGATAAATTTGCTAATTGGCAACAAAATCGTTCATTTAATATACCTCTCAATCAAATATTTCATTACTACCTACAATAACGTCGTATCTTTTTATCGGTCCAATCAATTTATTTGGGCTTGAGGTACACTGTCTCTAGTCGTATTTGAAGATCCCTTAGCTTCATATCGATTCAAAATTTATTTTGTAAAATAGTTAAATGTGCATGAACGGGAATAGAACTCAATATACACACTCCAAAAATTCAAGATAGTTCACAACGGATATAATCCTCACCTCTTGTTCACTCGCTGTTTCAAAAACTTGCAAATGAAAATTTTCATAATCCTGCAGCCCTTTTCCGTCCCAGATACCAAACGAATAATTTTGGATACATGATTAGTCCTGATCTTTAGATATACCTCCTACAAATATTCCAAACGGGAAAAGGCCATAAGTAAGTTATTTTAAAAATGAGAAAAATTACTTCTGATCCACTGACAGAGAACTAATGACATTGCATTGGGCTTATTATGGATTTTTATGACGCAAAATCAACCAATTACTTCAACGAGTAGCGAGTTTTTTTCAACTTGTTAGTTGACTTATAATATGTTGGGTTCCAGTCATACTATTCATTCGTGGATAGGCGGTTCTCAAGCCAGTTTGATTTTATAATATGAATCAACAATTTACCGCACGGAAAAATTTGAGCGGAAAGAAATATTATTCATGTGGTCGTATTAATGGTAGTCTATCATTAAAGGTAGGTTTTGGATGGACAAACTTAACACCGCTACATTTCTTAGCCTCGTCTAACAAGACACAATCACGCACATCTTACTACAATAAGCTCCTCTTCAATTCTGCATTATTTCTACCTCCTTTCATTCCGTCTAACATGCCCATTATTTTCCCAACCTTGTCCCCTCTATTACAGTCTTCAGCATTCCACCGCCAATCAAAATACTTTACGTCCACTTATCGTTCCTCTTTTGAATTTTCCCCGAGAGACCTCTCTCTTTCCCCACCATGGTGAGTACTCCATTGTTTGTTTTCCATTCAGTTCATTTTTTTCCATTCCTCCCCACACCCAAATCTCCAAAGCCTCCAGCCTTTGTTCTTGTCTCAGGGACCACGTTTTCTCGCCGTACAAAACTACACTCTGTATCAAAGTTTTCACAAATATTTTAAAACATACTTACTCAATCTCCTTGTCATCCCTCCTCCTCCTCATAAAAGTTTCTTTGCCTAATTTGTTCTTGTTTTATGTGTTTAAGGCCCGTCGAGTTTTATGCAACATGAATCCTCGTCTGATTTTCAAAAATTGAATGCGTAACTTTTGGATTGTTGTAGGTTACAACCGTATTTAATGAAGGTATACTTGTATTCCAAACGTGAATAATCCTGGGCATATTCCAATCGGAGTTGGAAACATGACGTAGGGGAATCGGTTACCAAGACTATCAAAGAAGTTTATACCCATGCTAAAAATGGAAATGCGATGCAAAATGTATTCACCCATGCTTCTACAGAAATTTGTTAGAAAAAATTGGCAAGTCCAAAAATCAGGTGGAGAAGCCGATGTGTATAATATATATTTGCTGCACTTTTATATATGGTGAAAGAAACTCATATTTGTAAAAAAAAACTTGCCATAACGACGTATCTCAAGAAGGTACGAGTCAACGAGATGACTCGGTAAAAACTCGGAGACCGCAAACAAGAGTAAATCAATGGGAAAACCTGGACTTGGGGAGAATATTTGAAACGCTAAAAATGGCGCTTGTGAACACGATAGGAAGAAAATTCCACGAATAATAAGAATTTGTATACAGGAAAGCATCTCGGGCGTCATTTGATGACAATATTTCACTTCCGTTACAATAGAAGACGACAAAATTCAATGTTTACTCTAGATTTAATGCACCGACATTTTTTTTTCAACAAATTTGGACATTAACACTGACATAATGGCACTGTGTTGAAATCAAGCTAGGTATATTGCGCCCAGATTTGTTAAATTTTGATATCCGCTCATATTTTCCTCATGAAAGTTTACTTGCAATGTCCGTTGCAATAATAAAAAAAACCATAAACACAGTAATCAACCCGAAGGTCGGTTTAGTAGGTGATGGTAGAGCTCACCCATGTACCAAGCCCGACGGCGTGTGACTATTCACACATCAGGGTAGGGGGGCCAGTTCCTTTCCCTGTGCCGGTTATGGTTTCCCAGGAAGATCTGGTACCCGAAAAATCAACTAGCTTGGGTGGAGCTGCAGGTTCCCAGAGTGCCTCGCCCGGGAATTGAACCCTGGACCCTCCGGTCAGTAGTCCAACGCTCTACCCACTGGACTACCGCGACCCACCGTTGCAATAATATGCCCAAACAAATCAGGTGAAATCTATTAAAAGTTGGTTCCGGAAAAAGTTAGAAACCGGATACTCTCTGCACAAATGTTTACCTGGAGACGACGACGTTCAGATGCCCTCGTCGTGTGCGCCGTGTTTCACTTCCGGCGGCCAGAAATAGCGCGGCCCAAATCCGAGAGTGAAAGATAAAACAGAAGCGTGAGGGAAAGCATGCGGCCGGACAAAAGACAAACGCAATGGAGCATCCCTCTGCCACACCGTCCCGTTCCCGCGGTCCTCCTCCAATCTTTTTCACGGTCCGAATGTGATTAAACGGTCGGAGAAAGTGTTATAAATTTCCTAATTTCGTGCATCCTGTCTCGCTTGAACTTTTCCCTCAAATGTCCTCGTGAAGCGGACGAAAAGCCCTGCAACGACGGACGTGCCACTTCAAAGATGTCGAGACACGCCCTTCCTTCAGTTTACCTTTCTAAATGATTGCGATGCTCGGGAAATTCCCAGTAATGTGATTAAATTTGTCCCCAAAGCCGCAAAACTAGAACAAGCCGCCGTGCACACAGTTTGTAGAGGGTGCTGAGACAGCATAAATAATTTCCAAAATAACTCAAAAGGTGGTTTGAGGTCGCCATATGCATTTTCCTGAGAGCGGTCTTTGTGTATTTTGGAATGGTCCTAGCTAAAAAAAATAATAGTGATTATAATGTGGGGGCTGCATTTGTTTGCCCGTGGCCTAGTATCAGGCCATAAAGCCGTTAGGCAACTTTCGATGAAATTTGGCGCGTGAGAGAATCCTTTTCTAGAGCTCGTTAAATTAATGTGTACCGTTTGAACTTCAGGTATAAATTAAGAGCATTTACTTGCTTCTACAATTGGTGCCCTCGTCAGCATTTGGAGAAACTTCCGAATTAAAGGTTTTATTAATAATATTATTAAACAATTTATCATCACGACCGTGCATGAACTGCAATATGAAAACTTGTACTACTGGCCGAAAATGAAAAAAAAACGGCAGTGGTAGTTAGTTATAAGGGCAGAAGGCCGAGAGCAAAGGTCTTTTGCACCATAGGGGATAGGTGGGCATCCCTCGTATTGGGAGGATTCTCAGGGATCGTGGTATGAGTGGAGAAAAAACCGGCGCCAGCATTATCTTACTCTTGACGAAAGGCGCCGAGGGGTTACACAGTTTTAACGTCCCATCCGACGGACGGCATACTCCACTTGAAGTGGTCTCCTCGTAGCATCTCAAGTAGGGACCGAGATACCACAGAAAAATACTTCCACCATCAGGATTCAAACACGAGCCCTCGAGTTGAGAAGCCAGTAGGATGGCCACGGCACCAATCTGAACCCTAATGCAAAACAAGTTCATGAAAATTGAACAACTCATAACTTCATGAACTACATAATTAAATTTTGCGAAACTTGGGACTTGAAGAAATAGAAAAACGGATAGCATTTCCTCAATGCATTCCAAAATAGTAATCCCTTATTGGTCTGCATAGCTTCAATAAAGGAGGACGCGATCAATAGAATGGTATGAATAGAGATATACGCAAATTTTCTCGGTATCAACATCACGGAAAACTTCATTGCAATTGTTTATGCACTTGGTAAGGAGTCATTTAGCTCAAGTAGCTCAAAGTCTTTTAGCTTAACTTTTAACCTATTTTTTTCACGAAATAAATAGAAAATTATGATGCTCATTTGTTTGAATTCAATTGTGAAATATCGTATTTGATCGCATACAACTGTATACTACTGTATTTCAAGACGAACATCAAACCGTCGAGGAGTTGGGGCTATGGTCGAAAATTGTGATAAAAACCCGTGTGCTGTACGTGTTCTCACAAGCTCTTTGATACGACACCGGTTTACGTGTCCCTACTCCACCACCGCTCTTCCCCCCTTAGCACCCCCCCTCCTCGCCAAAGTGTGCGCTCCCCCTTCCCCTCATCCCCCGAACGCCACCCTTATTCAAAATCGAAGACCGGACTGACCTGATTCGTGCACCTCGAAGTGTGACGTCACGGGTGCACGGGGACGCCCGTAGTTACCGCCCTTATTGCCCCTACTTGCATTCACCTCGCTATTGGACGCGTTGTCATGTTCGATGTTGACTCGAAGGGAAAACGAGCCTGGTTGCTGCTGCAGTTTTGCTTGGACGAACTATGTCACGCACTTTCTGCACCGGGAAATTGGATTCGTTTTAAGAATGATGCACTCACGCACGATAGTAGAGAGCGATTCGTGTAAACGCATTACGCATTGACATGTCGACGCTTCTCGGAATGACATTTACACGATTTGGAAGGGAATTGATGTATTCCTATAATAATCCACATAACCTACGGCTGAAGCAAATTTTAGGAGTCCATCGTAGGTATTTGAGATGAGTGAGAGGTGGAGAAGGATGGATAGGGTGAATGGAACAAAAAGGAAAGGAAAGAAGAAGTTCTAGGCATGGTGGGTTTGTTGGAAGATATCCAAAGATGTTTGACGAACATTTTGATTGGGGATTGAATGTTGAAAACTGTGATACAGAGATGAATGTTAGGTAAGTGAGGTGTAAAAGGATAGGAATTAAGGGGGGTAGAATTTATGCGGAATAAAATAAAGGTTTATTGTACGTAATGTGGGATGTCCGGTTGTGTTATAGCGACGCTAATTCTGTGCCCATCAATCAAAGTCTTGAATCTTAACTCAACAAAAATTATAATAATTTACCGCGCTTATCCTAAACGGGGGTAGATTAACATGTTAAAGTGATGCTAGAATCTTCGATAATCTGAAACAATCGTAAAATCGAAGATTTTGTTTTCAAGGTCCTGAAAATTTCATATGCAGGGAGTATGATCTTTAAAAAAAATGCGAACATAACTCGATGTTGACTTGACATGTCCTGCACACTGCTTCGGTGTAGTATCATTGCAGTAACCCTATTTATTTCGGTATAGCCACACCAAATTTCCTCCTTGACGGACCATTATCGATTTGAAATTTCTGACCAGAAAAATTGAAGCTTAGCTCATTAAATGGAAAGGAGAAGCCACCAATCCAAAACGATATCAATGTGAATTTATCCATAGAAATAATGTTCAGTAATTATTTTCAGCCACAACTGAATTGTTGAGACGTATTGCATGAATCAATAATCATTAGAAACTGAATCTTTTAGATGTATTTTCAGTTATCCGATGGATATTTTCGTTCATAGCTTTCCCAACGGGCAGAGAACGCTTGAATGGTAAAGGATTTATCCCTTAAAAATTTGAGTACCGTCATAACAAGCTGGATAAGCTCGTTGCTAGGGCCAAGGGCATTCGGGCATGCATTCCCGCGCATGTACCCTATTGATCTTGTTGATATTTATGAATGAATTTTGTTTCGAGCCCTCAATCGGATGCGCACGGTAAAACGGAGCTAACTAGATTAAAAAGAATGCATTCTTTTTTAGGAAAAAACTATACGCTCCAGATAACTCTCCCGAAAAGCACGATGCAGCGTTTTATCTGAGGAGTGAGGCGAGTCAGGCAGATGGGTGGCAAAGATTTGGGTCAACGTCTTCCACTGAAGCGCATCTGGCGATTTGAAGGCGATGGATCCGTTGTCCCGTGCTCGTCCCGAAGGCATAGGTTTATCGTTCGGATTTTACGATCCGGTCTCGGGGATCACATGGGATATGGAGTAAACTATTCACCACGAGTACAGTGCGAAACTCTAGCAGAGAGGAGATTTGAAAATTCGCACAACCACATGGCCAACAGGAGAAGAGGATCTGAGATAGAATCATTCCTGTTTATGGCACAAATATTTATTTGTTAATCGATATTTGCAATACATAGTTGAGTAAAATTTAATCAAAACACGTCAGTGCCATCCAACAAACATATTATTTAACATATACTATTGTACTACTGCATAATTTTTGAGAAATACAGGAATTTCGCAGTGTAAAAATCATTCTACTCGACCGTGACCGTATATATGTCGCGATATCTCCCGCTGTTTTCAATACATTTTTGTGATTGTTTAATTATTTCATGCAAAATGAAGAGATTGCATCAAATTTAGACTTGAGCGTACTTATAACAATTTTTGCGTGCAAATCGGATTGGTTTTAATGATTAGAACTTCGATTACCAATTCGTATCGAAATATAGTATTTTACCTGAGGTCATATTACAGATTAATTAACTTGTTTATAAGTGAAAGTTGTATGTGGTCTGTTACGAACCTTAATCATTCATTTAAAATCAAGTTAATTGCTATTTCATAATTAAAAATCAACAAATAAACGAGTGAACTAAAGATATGAGATAAGCATCGAAGTGCATACATCATTTTAACTAAAGTAGGAAAGGTTTTATCAATTGCTGATCACTCCCAACTCGATTGTTGACACGAATGAAAATCTACGTGAAAAAATGAATTAAATTTTAAAAGGAAGACCATTTACTTATTCTTGTTAAATAACCACGCTTGAATATTATAAGCATTTTGAACACAAGTAAAATATATTTGGTTTCGAAAACTTTTCCATTTAACACAGCCCCTTTTTTTCAATATTTTTTCTGGTTTGCGCCTTCCTCGCAGACCGGCTCTCAGTTCACTTTCATCAGTTTGATGGAGTAAGTGCTTATTGCCAATTTATAATCCCAACTCACTCCAAATCCATTAAAGCCTCCAAAAAGAAATTGATGACCTTGAAGTTTATTGACGACGCAAAATTCTTCTGGACGAATGCAATGATTCATGTCTCACTTGATCACATTTTATTACCATTGAAGTCAAATGATTTGATACAATTACAGAAATATTTATGACAATAATGTAGAACGCCTGCTGCTGCTTGATTGACTACAAGTACTCGGCAATAAAAGCAATAAAATGATAAAACTTTATTTTTCTTGCTGTGATGCCGCTACCTTCTCTAACCTTCAATATTTTTTTACTGAACTTAATATAGTATGGCCATGAGGTTTTCTTAATTGCTTGATCGCTTTGGAAGATATTACGTCGAATATGAGTGGAACAATGGATTTTACTCCTTTATGATGAATATCTGAGTTAATTATTCATGTGAAACAAGCTCCAGTGATTTTATGCTGTTAAGTATCGCAATGGAAAGATAGCGAAAGGTTTCCTCCCTTGAGAGGCAAGTGCACTAAAATATGTACGAATGACTTAGTAGTTATTTTTAGAGGGCGGTGAATACCTTGGTTTTTGAAAATCATTAATAAACAAACTACCAAAACATACTTGTGTAGAAGTGGATACGATTCAAAATCGAGGCCACGCTTTTGCTAGACTTTCTACGAGTCCCTATTTACGGAAGGCCTAATGCTATAAATCAACGGACCATTCATTGTGTCTCGCGTATACGCGAAAATGTACGCATATGAAGTATCGCCCTTCCACTCTTGTTCAAGTAACCACGGTGCAGCTCAGTCACTTATCGAAAGAAAGGGCTTCGATTGAGATCGTGAGCGAAAGAATGGCCCGAGGAAAATATATCTCCGCCGTAGATTACTCGGAAAACCGTGAGAAACCGTGCAGGTGATGCCCTCGGTCCGCTCCCAGCGCTTCATAGTCTCCACCGCAGACCACCGCGGCGGCGGCGGTCAGCGAGTCCTACTTTTCCGGCGGATCGCACTTAAAAGACGCGAACGATCACGACGGAGATCGTCGACTGTAATTTTCAATCTTCCGAAATAAATCGGACGGTTGAATGATTCGCGGATGGAGAGAGGAGAAAGAATTCGGTTTCAAAGTGGTGGGATCAAAGACGCGTTCGAAGAAAGGGAGGTTAAGCCGTGGACATAGAGATAAAGGTGTCATCAAATTATGACGACGTTATTACGATCCCTAATCGCAATCACCTGCCATTTGAATCTTATCTCAGATATTTTGCGTCCCTTTGGAAAGAGATAATTAAACGAGCTGAGATCGCGTTAAATTCTGAGCTTAAGCCAATTAGTATTTTTTTAACTTTTGAACCAAACGCGTATTTTTAGATAAATACATTCACACTGGTTAATTATTTATGGAGCCAAAGTATTTGTTCATCGAACCATGCTCTAGAATTGTAATATACCTGTTGTGCGGTTTAATTTTAGAAGTACGATTTATACTGATAGCGGATTTTTAAATAAAAATTAGGCCTATAATATTAGGTGATTTTCCAGAAAGTGAACGGCTAAGGTTAACATTAAAATAGGAGGGAAAAAACTAGAGCAGGTGGAACAGTTTACGTATTTCGGCAATGTTTCGGACCAAAATGTTCAAAGTAGCAGGGACGTAAGGAGAAGAATAGCGCTAGGCAAAGAGGCTTTCTCATGGAGGAGGGAGTTGATGACGGGGGCGTTGAGTAAGGATGATAAGAAAAAGCTCGTCAAAACTTTGATGCGGAGCGTAGTTACGTACGGCGCTGAAACATGGTCACTGAAGCAAGAGGATAGACTTAGATTGGTGGCTTTTGAAATTTGAGTGTGGAAAAGAATGGAGAAGGTGAAATGGACCGAAAGGAAAGAAACGAGGTATGTGGAAATGAGAAAGAATTGTTGGGATAAATCAAAATGAGGCGGGAAAGATGGTTAGAAAGAGCGTTCTGATTAGCAATGGGATGTTAAAGACTGGGCAAGAGGAGATAATGTTAGACAAACGAGGAAAGGGCAGGAATAGGATAGAGTTGCTGGAATGGATGAAGAGAGGAAGGAAGTACACAGAGATGAAGAGAGGCTTGTTTTAGAGTAGAATATTGGGTTGTGTTTTGTCAGGAGAAACAAAATATTTATTTGATAGTAATGTCCTATCCAAAACCTGCCTAAACTGGTATGTAACCTTAAAAAAATAAAGAGAGAATGGAGGCCAAAACTGTGTTGAATGATTAGTCGAGGATTTTGCATGGCACACGTGGAATTATCTCAACGCAGAAGTTGTCGCTTTAAGGAGCTAACTCACCGACTACGGAGTTCAAAAGTGTGTATACGAATTCACTGAAGGGGTAGGGGGTGGGAAAGCACCTTTCCATTCGTGGTCATAAGTAACAATTTTTTATACAACCCGTTCATGAATTAAACAATTCTCGAAAAATGAAACGACTGCCAAATATATGGAGCGCCGTCTTGAATAAAGTTTAATCATGCTTCGAATTAGAACTTACAAATATTATAATCAGTTTTGGGTTCAAGAACTCAAAATATGAAAGAAGAGCTCAGCTCGTCATAATTCAATGAGCATATCATAACCCGCATAGGATGATGGCCTTGTACATTTCTGAAATGCGCAGTGCTTTTTCAATTGAGTTTCACAACTATTCAGGCAATGACGAATGTGGTTTTGAGCATTTATGCCCTTGATTCCTACAGCGATTAAATTTTTACTTCAAATATTTGAGTAATTGTGTTACTCAGTAGGAAGGACCAAGAACCCCGCTACTTATCATACGAGGTTTATCTGCAAGCGTATGTTTGTATGTATAAATGTATAACCAGGCTTGAATACATCGCTTTTATTTATTTATATACCTTTAAAGCGACCGCTATGAGGTATGGCAGGGGGTGAACAAACACCAGAATAGTGTGAACGCGAACGTGACCCTACCAGGGTCGAACAATGTTATTTTCCACGAACGATCCATTATCGTTCGTGGAAAAAATCACATATTAAATCTATCTGTTTTACACTTAATCTCCAACTTTACTAACATGATCTCTCCTACCCTAGTAGTACTGTGGGTAATAATAAATTTTAAGCATCGCTGCTTAAGAGACGCCCTTCCAATTTATGCAAGAGCTTCAATCTGTAATTTAACCTTCGCTCCGTGAGTGATTCCCAGCCTAGCTGCGCTAATCTTTCGGATACACTGCTAAGTTTATCATGACAGCGTTTTACAAATCTAGCTCCTCGACGCTGCACGCAAACCAATTCGGCAATTAATCCAACTTTGTGAGGATCCCATATATTTGCAGCATATTCGAAATGAGGCCTAACCAGCGAAAGATAACATTTCTCTTTGACCTTATCATCACATTAACCAATTACTCTTCTAATAAACCCTAATTTTTTGTTAGCCTGTCCACATAAGCCCCGTATGTGTTTCACCCAGGAGAGATTCCAGCTAGGAATTTATTGAGTCCTCACATTCCATTTCGGTATTTCCAATCCAGTAAGCGTTCGGGAGGCAATTTCTCTTTTTCCAAATATTTATCATTAGGCACTTTTTAAAATTTTAATTCTAATTGCCAATTGTCGCACCAGCGTTGTATAGCATTAAGGTCATCTGATAAAACCGCTCTATCTTCAGGATGACGGATATCACCGTAAACCACTACATTATCAGCAAATTAACGTACGCACCATACTAGTGATTACGGAGTAATGCCATTAACGTAAAGTAGGAATAAAAGAGGTCTGATGACACTAACCTGGGGAACACCTGAAGTAACTTCTACTGCATTTCAGCTAACTCCATCTATCACTACTTTTGAACCCGACCATTCAAAAAGTCTTTAATCCAACCCCGGATATTTTTATGTATACCACATGCTTCTAGCTTTGCGAGTAGTTTCCTATGAGGTACTTTGTCGAAGGTTTTCTTAAAATCTAGAAAAATTGCGTCCACTGGAACATTGCTCTCTTCCGAAATAAGCATATTATGAACAAAAAGCACATGCTGTGTCTCGCAGGATCTACCTTTTCGGAAACTGTGCTGATTTTTCATTAACAACTCCTGATTATCGAGGTGTCTCACGATCTAACTAGCAACTGTATGTTCCATAACCTTGCGCGAAATGGATGTGAGGGAAATAGGTATGTAATTACTCAGTTCCTCCTGGTCTCCGTTTTTAAATATTGGTGTCACGTTAGCCGTTTTCCAATCTCTGGGAACCTTGTGATCTACCAGCGACTTCTTAAATATTATTTCTACACACGGCGCAATTTCCTAAGCTAAATCCTTAAATATAGGAGCGGGTATTTCATCGGGCCCGGAGGATATATTAGGCTTAATATTTTTCAGCAGACGTTCTATTCCATTATATGAGATTTCAATTTTGGGCATCGGCTGGTAAGCTATCGGGGTTATTTTTTGAGATATTAGTGAAGACGCTTTGAAAGAAGAAATTTAATAAGTTGGCCTTTACCAAACTCCTGGCTTTCGCCTTTATCATTTTTCAGTGAATTAACAGTTGACTTATTTCCCTGGAGTTCTGTGACGTATGACCAAAATGATTTTCATTGTCTTACAAATTTTCCGCTAATCTTTTCCTTTTGAATCCGCTTAAAGCTTTCCGAAATTCATTCTTGGCATTCGCCTTTGTTATCTTGTAATCATAAGTGATCTCATTCTTTTTGTCGCTAGAGATATAATTCCTAACCTTGTTCATCTTGGTGTGACATAGCCTTTGACGTCGCAATGCCTTTCCAGCATCCGCGTTGTACCATCTAAGTTCCGTGTTATCTTTTATAAATATACTGGGAATGAACTTGTTGACTGCTGAGCGCGTGATCTCAAGGAAGTGATTCCACGTATCCTCAGTATTTCGGTGAATACTATCTTTCTTAAAACATATGGATTCTGTAGCACGCCATTTGCCAGAAGGGGACTTCAATGGCCTTCAGGTCATTGAAGTCCCCTTCTTTAAACAAGTAAATTTTCGGAAAAGACTGATGATGTTATACTATAACGAAACCTGGGTCGTGAGAATAAAAATTTTATGTTGGAAAAGCAAAGTGGTTTTATTTTTAAAAAACGTCAAAGTAAATTTTCCTTTTAGGCTTCTTATTTCGGACCCCATGAAACAAAAACTTGGCAGGTACTGCCCTGCGGTCAATAATTTCTTTTATAATTTCTATAGTTAAGACTTATTCGGGAATATTTGTTGCGAACACATCAAGTATATAATCGCCCCTAGTTGGTAAAACAAGTTGACGCAAGGAATTCAAAGTAAAAAATTCGATAGCGATTCGCAGATCTTTGCTTTTACCGCGCATTTTAAAATTGAGCTCCTGTCAATAGATAGGATAATGAAATCTCCGCCAATTATAACATCGCGATCATTTTATTGGGATAAAAAAATCTTTGATTTACTAATCTAATTCTAGTACAGAATTGTCTATGTCGATTGGCGTTCTGTACAATGCGCATACAATATATAAATTCTTTTTTGGATTGAGGACTTCTAATTGAGCACCAAAAGCTTCCCAAACAATTACCCGGATTTACCTCAGCCCTGCTGATGCAAGAAATTTTACTGCAATGCAGATATCGACTCCGATTCTATTTGTTTTGTCATTTCTGTAAATGTTGGGAAAATTTCACCGTCGATAATATGAATGAATAACTAACTTTATGTTCCAATAATTATATTTGCGCCTGTGCTTTGAATAAGGTGATGATATTCTGCGACTTTGTTTTGCTTTTTTTTAGATACTGCCTTTGAGTACCACTTGGCTAAGTAGCAGTGTACAGGTACCTGTATTTATACGATTAAACCGGAGGAACTCAGAAAGAGGAACTCTTCAGTTCATAGGAAATTCAAGTGTGAATCGCGGGTAACAAACCATGGCAGTTACATCAGTACATGCAGCTATGAAGGAATGAAGAGTTAGGAACAAAACATGAGGTGTCGGAGGAGTGCTCCTAGATTTCACAGACATTGACGCTTGCGTTTTTTCGGCATTTTTCGGTTTGGAATCCATAGCACCGACTTTCAGGTTAATTTCCTAATTAGGGCAATGTCCGATGAGATAATTAAAGAGCTTCCCAGAAGAGCCAAGCTTTTTGTGCCCGCTCATATTCACGTAACTGAAAAATTTCATCAGATTTGGAGAGATCGCTGGGATTTCCGGGTCGTTGGAACCGTGGACTGATGAACCCAAAGGGTTCGTCGCTGAAACTTGGAGTGGGTGTGACTAGAAAGAGTTGGTGAAATCAATCAGTATGTATTGCAACATTTCACTGAAACATCCCCTCACCTCGACAGGTAAGAGTCCATCCCAACTAAATAGGTAATCTCGTTATGAAACATGTACAAATCAGGATATTAAATTATTGCTCCAGAGGTTGCTTATGATATACGCACGTTTTTCAAACCTTCATTTTTTTACTAAGCTTAGAATTGATTTTCGTCGGAGGAAAAAACGATAGGCAATAACATTTGACCCACAAGATGGTCCGCCTACTATTCAAACTGTCAAAATTGATAGCCGCCTCTCCTTCGATCAACGGTTTCCACGCGAGTGAAAAGCCCGACTAGCAAGAGCATTCACGGCCTTGGGCGCCTTACAACCTTAATGAAGTTAACACGCGCATGCATGAACCTAATTTCGGCGCGACCGACACCTCGTAGAACAAATCAAAAACTTTTATCTTTGAGGACACGAGCTGGGGGATATTTCTGTGGGTATGGTGTTTGGAAACCCATACGGAGCATTGAAATGTAGGGTATGCTATATACCCAACAGCCAGCAGAAGGGAGCCACGATTCCTTTTAACAAGGTCAGTAGCGGTCAGGTGTGGGGAAGTGTCGCCTCGGGTGATGGACGTGGTCATCGCTGGGTAGACGAGGCTATCTTGGGACGTTTTGGTTATTAAATTTTCCCGAGACATGTGTCGTACTAATATCTGAACCCTTTCCTCACTTTCTTGTTTCTTGGTCTCTCATTCTAGCCAGTTGGTTTGCTTCTCTGTATCGATCTCTCGCGAGGATAGTGTGCGAAGAAAATTGTTCCTCACGCTTAGGTATTTAAAACGCATTCTAAAATTTCTCAAGACGAGTATCGAAACAGTTATTTCTGAGTTTTCATGAAAAAGTGTGTATCCTTGAAAACTAACGTTTCTTACGGATCATTGTTACGTTAGGTCAAATCTTACTGGTTATGTCTATACTATGTATAAGATTCATCGGTTCACGGAATAATAGCAATTACTCTTTCCTAAAAATTAAATCTAATAATAGAGTTGAAGCAATTTACAATGACATACTCTACGATTTTATTCATCGTGATCAACGATGCAGTTCGGGGTCAGGTTTTTCCTTTGTCATGCGCTAATGATCTTGTTCTCGGAAAATTACGATCGAAGAGCAATCAAACCATGACTTTTCAGAATCAATTTATAGAGGCAAATAAAAAAGTTCGCACACGATTCGAAAACTAATGCCCTCTGTACTAAAGGAGCCGTAGCGTCTACAAATCGTTATATAAAAATCAAGAATCTTATCATTTGAATATCTTGTTCTATAAATTTAAGAATAATTTCGTTATTAAAAGCTTTTGAATAAATTAGCGTAGGTCACCCTACTTTTACATAAAGCAATGGGCAGGCTTCTTGCAACCTCACCAAGTGCAACCCTTAAAGTGATTTTCAGACAGGCCCTGCTACATTCCTAAGAATTTGATGGTAAAGATATGCGTAGGCATATCGGCGAGTCCAATCTCCACGGTTCGCTAATGACCTGGTAGCACAAACCTCGGACGTTAGCCTTAAGCTAATGAATGAAAAATCATCACAATCTAATTGGTAAATAGGTCAAAATAAATGCAACCAGGAGTTTATGACCTGGTGCAATGAAACACTTTTGGAGAGAATAATAATCTCATGGACCCCAGTAAGCTAACCTCTTTTTTCAGGTGACTTCTAAGTCCCGAATAAAATGTCTCAACAATCTTGTATTTAAATGTTCCATTCGTTGGAAGATAAACCTGTTACAAAAAATTCCCTCCACCCCGCATATTAGTAATTGAGGCTGGAGATCACCCAATATAGAGTAGCTGCAAGATGCTACGTTGAGCCAAATCAACAACAAATATGAATACAATTTGATTAGAGGTGGAGAAGAACATAACCTTGCCCTCTGCTGCCTGCAGTTTCCGTGCGTGGAGTGCTAGTGATCAGAATATTATACAGTATGAGTTAATTTATCTGGAAAATTCCTGAAGCATCACTTTGATTTTTATCCGGCACCTTTGTGGTAAACACCTTATGCATTGCTACTAAGTAGCCAAAACCTCCATAAGAATTCGTTTGCCTATCTCAGAATGCAGACACCAACACCCGCGAAAATCGTTGCTCCCGCCAGGTGCGAAGTGCGTGCTGCGATTCGATTATTGTTCGATTATTCGGTTATTGCAAATGAATCGTCAGCTGCTCAAATTCATTCTAAATTCATATAAAATTACTCTTACTTTTTTCTAATACCCCTCGTATTACTGCAAAAAAATGTGACATTAGTCCAAATAAGTACTTTCGTCTCATCAGTCGGTCCTTATGCATTGGATGTGGTCTCCGGTACGTGAAATGATTTTCGCTCAGTGAGCCATTGCCTGAAATGTTGGAAAATCTGATCAAAGCACAGGGCCGTCGTTCCCTTAACGTCGCCCAAAGAGTCGGGGAAAAATCCTAAGACGATTCCATTTCAATCTCCAAACTGCGATTCAGAAACACACGAGTTATGTAAAATAACTAAAGTTAACAGAAAATCTTTCAATGACGGAATCCGTAACATCAGATGATAGAATTTGGATTAGAAATTAATCATTCCCGACACCGGAAATCTTAAAGGGGCGTAGTAATCTTCCAGTTACCTCCCTGAATCACCCTTGTCTGACAACATATGTCCCACGTTGATTGGGACCATTGAAGGTACGAATTGATTTTCCAGTGAGACATTAAGTATAAATTCTCTTAAGACTCTACTTACAGTTGGGGTTTTAGATTGGTCAAAGTCGTGCTGCGCCGTAACAGGTGAATCACTCGCATGGTCGCCCACAGAGTAGTAACTTCTTAAACCTGGGTAATGTGTCTACACGCTTTCTGCAGAACCACTAAAAGAAAGGCACTGTCTCGGTGCACTAAGCGCGCGATTCCTCGCGCCGATGCACCGCAGGGCCCATCTTACTATATAATCACGAGGAGAATTGCACTCTTTCATACCATAAACTAATCACTTAGTGGGCGTCTATGAAAATTACAATCGCAAAGATGCAACAAAATATAGGTGGAAAAATATTTTTAAGAGTTTCATCAAATTTTATTTTACTGTTGTGTTGTCGAGGGAACTGATTGGCGGTCGCAGGCTGCACCTACTGACCAATTAATTTTATTGTGATAGTTTCAAGTCATTTTTGAGGGATTTTTTTGCCTTTTTATGTAACTTGCGTTCTGGAATGCAACGAGATGATAGATAATACAATAATGAGGATTATGAAGAAACAGGAGCAATATAACCGTTCTAAAACAAGTCCACATCACGTTTAGATCTAATCACGCACGATTTGATATCTTTGATGAGTGTACTTCAACGTTACCGAAGTGAAAATATAACATACGGAGACAAAAAATATACAATTACTGCTAAGTGATATCCTGTAACCACTACAACGGTCTCTAGTACCACTTGTCAGGAATTAAGCAAGGTAAAACACTTATTAAAGTTTGAGACTTTCTTTTGAATGGATATGAGCCACGATTCAAAAGGATGCATCCTTTGCAAAACCAAATCTAGAAACTCGTGAGTATTAATTCATGATTTTCTGGCTTTGGTTTTGTATAGGATCGCGGTTGCCAATGGTTGCCCATGATCAACAAAGTGTTGACTGAAGTTAGAGATATGTGACTTATTATTCTCTATCACAGATAGAAGTAGTATCTAATATTATATATCTACTAATTAAATAAGATTGGATTAGTATTTTCTTCTCTTATTGTGGTCACGTGTCGTGAGTTAGAAAAAATACTTTTTATGCCTATTAATCCCAATAGAATGGTGTTTCGTTTATTGATTTTGAAGTGCAACAATTGATATTCAGTAAACACGAAGCGTCAAGTGATGTAGTTGGTTGTTCGACTCCTATTTTATATCACAATCAATTAGACATCTAGACTACTCCGAATATGTACAAGACACGGGGTTATATAGCATTAACTTTAGAGTAATAGAAAACAGTTTATGGTGGAATGCATGTTGCTCCCGGGCGGCGAGTTTGAGACTCCGGGCATAAAATTTTAGGTATGATCATTCGGTCATTCTTGAATGTATTTCGTAAAATGCCACTTATTTTGATGGAATTCATTATTCGAAAACCCTAAGAATTAAAAAAGTTATAAAAATTTGTATCACTCTCCCATAACGCAGAGTGATGATGCTCAAGGTAAATCATTGTTTCTGTAAAAATAGAATTTATGTATAATTATAGCAATACTTGATTTTTTCCAAAACCTAGTGAGATGAAAGATAACACACAGTGCCAAAAAAAGTCATTATCTCAAGGCTTCTCGTATATTACCACTGATTTTGAATTATGTTGCATTTTACGATTACATTGCGTGAAAAATTAATTAATTATTAAAAAGTGGCAAATATTTTTTTTAAACTGTTCGAATAATAGTCATTGCTAAAAGTAATGCAAAATTAAAACAAATGAAATATTTGTTCAAAATTTCCAGCATCTCAATAGGATAATGAGGCTAGCCTAGCCAAGCCATAGGGTTTTATCTCCTAATAATGGGTTTTATGAAGTCTGTGGTCTTGTGATTTTAGGAATCAGTCCAAGAAAAATAGGGAGCTGGTCCCGAAGAAGATAATCCGTGCTCTTTCTATGCAGATGTTTTACATGTTTTCATATATTTTAAAGCATTTTACATTAAAGGGGCGCACGAAATGAAAATAAATTAAAGGCTCGATGGTTTCAATTCAGCAAAAACGCCATTTGTGAGCGGCATGAACTCCTGAAAGCTTGACACCAATTCAAAACACTCTCTTCATGATTATTCATTCAAGTAGTGAATTGCGGGCGAAAACTAGTAAAAAATTAACATATACAGGCCAATTAAAACAATACAACACGTTCTTTTCCGATTTTCTAGGAAATATCTTTCCAATTGCTTAGCTAAGAAATAAATTTAGATAGAACCTGTAAACAGTATTTCCAAAAAAAATCATAGAGTTTTTAATTTTTTCAAATTTCAATTTACATGTAATAAGCTTTTCCGATAATATCGAGGTTCAAGGAGCAACTAAATATGGACACGACTGTTCCTACACAACTTAATACGCAACATTTTCAAAATCTCCCAAAATCCTTAATATTCCATGCATCTTTTGAAAATGTTACCAAAGATAATAAGTATTCCGTCCTTCACCACGTCAATCCTTGAAAAAAAAACGTCCGGGTGTGATGACCTTGTAGTGGGAAATTCAACAGCGCATCGCACGAGCCTGCGTCTTTCAAAACTGAGGTTTCGTAAAGGCATCGATAAGCACTTTCCCCAATTGGAGTCAACCAGCCATTTCCCGGAGTTGCTATAGCAGTCATAAGTCATCGAATGGAGGTCCGCACACGCCTAAATTCCCGAAAACGCGAAAATGCGTGAAATCGAAATACAAACTTGATAATTGGTTTTCCCGTTGCTTCATCTCGCATTTGCCTGGGTGCCCACCGGGGAGGTCGTTCGGTAGGGTGAACAATCCAGCTTTTGAAAGTGGAGAAATGACTTTTTCCGGAAGAGCGCACGCTTGGACCCGCGATTTCATCGACAGATGGACCTTCGCCTGACGAACTGATAAGGAAAATGCGACTTTCGAAATATTTACCCCGAAAAAAATATAATAAAATAAATTGGCTGGTAAGAGAACGAAAGTTACCAACCAATATCTTAAACAATTCTCTTCCCGCTTTCTAAAACAGAATTCTTCCGAAATTATTTTACTTTCGAAGGATTTGCTGTTTAATACGATTAATTTACGCGATATAAGTTCGTTATCTTAATCATTATGAGAAGGAAGTCTTTTACATTTGTTATCTTGATGCATGCTAATAATTCATTAATGATTTTAAAACTTCACTAAAATTAATTTTCTATATTGTCTTTTGGTCAATGACTATATTTTTAAAACTGTTAATTTGTATATTTTAATGTTTAAATTGAAAATACAACCTTCTAACCAGAGAGACTTCCTCGTATGTTTGAAGGCTTTTATTTCCATATGAGCCGCCACTGTCAATTGTGGTTGGTGGTGGAATCCTCTTGACAGATTGTATCCGATAACCCTAAAACTGTTCAGATAATTAGTAGTAATTGGACCTCAGGTGTTGTTACAAGGGGAAAATATCTTAAGCCTAATGTAAAAAATAGGCTGTGAAGAGTGACAAATCCATGTCAAAATAATTGCCCAAATGACTACCAAACATTTATAATAAAATCGTGTATTACTTCATTTTTAAGGAGCAGATAATAAGTATACGTAAGTGTGGTAAGAAATAAAGCATTAAACGCCAATCATCTATAGCTATACTATATTTTCAGCCATTTTGGGATAAATAAATGCATAATATAGACGTCACCCAAAATTATTTACGTACCTAAAATCTCTTATAAGGTAATATTAGATCATTATCGCTTTCTACTCATGATGTGACCGTGAATAAAATTCGCGCAAACATATTCTTATTATCTATTCGTTCCATGGTCCAAAACGATTAGCAAAACCTCCGACTTTCCTCTGGATTTTTCTAAACTCTTGAAATAAAAACTACAATGAATCCATAAAGTACAGTAGACGAATTCAACATTAGATCCGTCAAATGAGAAACAGAGATTCCTTTAATGTTGAGTGACTATGCGCATTCCTTGACTTCGCGTTTGACGAAATCAAGTTTTCTAAATCCTTCAATTGAAATTTTCTTTCGGGACAAAGTTAAGAGGATATGATGCAGGAGTAGTCAGATTAGGCTCATTGCGCATAAATATGTTCGTAATGATGAGTCGATACTGTCCTGTAATAAATTCTAAGAATACCAGTTATACATTGCATCCACGACATTTCGCTATAACTTACTATTAGTCTGCACATTGAATGTGCAGCAATTAAAAAAGTATTTCAAAACAATCCGAGACTCTTAACTGCAGTTCTGTCCCAAAGGTGTTTGCGTGGACGAAGGTAACTTTTTTTTAACTCATCCATTGAATAGCATTCAAAACATCCAATTTCAATTCATTGCAACAATTTCAGAGCGTAAAAATCATTCGCCTTGACCGGGATGACTCCGACTTTAGCGAATGACTCCGTTAAAAGTTACCGTTGCGGCATCTCCCGCAGTTTCTTGAAATTAGACAATTTCAATTCGTTTCATCATTTCAGAACTCAGTAAAATCACTCTTTTGCGATTTATTTTCATGCCTAGCAGGAGGACTTTTTTTTCTGTGTATGGAGAAAATTTTGGGTTTTACGAGCGAAATTCGTATTTTCTTTTTTGTAATGAAATTAATATTGCTGTTAACTGTACTGAATTAATTCGGAAAGTCCAGAAGATTCTTCTACGCATTTTGAGCTCATTTTTTCCTTCACTACTTTTTGTTTGCGGTTTGAGAGAAAGTAGTGAGCCCAGTTCTTTGCCCTATAATTAATTTCATGCTTGAAGTTTTTACGTTAGTATGGCGTATGGAGCTTTCGATAAATGTTTAAAACATTTTAAAAATGTATTTAATATATTTGAATAAATCCGTTTTTATCACTTTTGTTCGTTTCGCAGATCTTCTACTCCGAAATAAAGTTTGTTCCTTTTTATTCGGTTCTCTTAAATGGTGATCATACCATGGGAAAATGGTAAAACAATGGTAAACCTTTTTCATTGGATATTAAACTTTGAACATCGATGACTTTAATGAGCAATTAATGACGGATTGAATAATCTATGTGATTTAACGCTTTTATATTTTATGACTTCGATGGATTAAATGATTTATCAAAAATCATGCGCTAAATATTTTTAAGAGAATGAATACTAATGAAATAATTCGTCAATTACATCGGCTGTATCTTGCTCATCGTAAGGGGAGATGACGTCAAGTATGTCTTTAGTCCTCGGGAACTAAACCTTCTCAAATAGATTTATTCAACAACAAAGTAGGGCAGTGTGCAACTATGAAACTTGATGGAAACTTCTTTCACTTTGCATTCTTACCTGCGAGTAAATTTCCTCAAGCTTGGGAGGATTTGTTGATTTTATGCAAAGACGCGGAGACACAAAACTGTTGATCTATGGCTATTTGCGACATTTAGCTGCTCTTCAGCTACAACTCTTGGCTAAATCTGATTTTCCGTAATTTAAAAAGGTCCCGAATATTCGAATCGTTTTACTTCGCAATGACTTTTTTTCTTACACGTCCCAATGTGCATATTACTTTGAATATTAAATTCGATGACATTTATTAATTTATTGTTCGCTCTCCTATTGAGACACTCTGAGATTAAATTATAGAGCATTCACCTAGGGAAATTTCGCCACAGTATTTTTGTGCAATCGATTTTCATGTGCCAAGGTTTAATTCAGATCAATGCTCATGGTGAAAAAGCTGAGCTTCTGTTTGCCTCACGGGGAATACCCGTCCACTAAAACACAGAGAGGAAACATTATCCGTGTCCACATTTACATATTTGTCCAATATAAAAATTTCACTGTGGGTTCATGCATTACATTATAACCCGGCTCGTGTTTTATGTTGGATCATGATTCGTGTGATGCCCTCTAAGCTCATTCTATTATCTTCGGAAGCTCACTTACAATGGCCTTTTTTTCCTTATCGGGACGTATTCTGGTGACCCCTGGGAATATTCCTCTGTCTCTTCGTAGGCGAACCACCAGGGTTTAAAGGATTTCTTCACGATATAACCTTCACAACCGGAGAGTCTATCCGAATTTGAACTGGACTAATTCAAATAAAAGAAGAGAAACGGCGTTGCGCATTCTTGCGGGTCCGCTACCAATTTAGTGTCGATATGATCCTTGGAATCAGAATGGCGACAGCTCTAGCGCAATGGTCATTATTCATCCGCGTTCCCTTTCCCTTTTAGCGCGCGGTACTGAAAGTGAAAAGACGACGCGCTTGGCACAGGGATGTCAAACTCGGGAATGAATGGGGAAGGGGGGACCTCCGTCGCTCCGACGCCTTCGGCCAAACGGCCTTCCAAACCGTTACACGAAACCTTAATTATCACGTTGGGCGATATTACCGGAGCGTACCCAAGCGCCGAGCAGACAGCTCACGACGCAATTGTTTCATCGCTTTAACTGTTCTTGATGGTGAGATAATTGCGTCGTGGTTCCGTCTCTTCCTCGGCAGAAAAACATAATAATTTTCATTAGTCTTTCCGAAATAGCGTTTTTTTTCAAACGAAAGCATGTAAGACTTTTTTATGAAACTCCTTCCGTAGATTTCTCCAAAATAGTTCTGCATAGAACGCACGTAGATGAGTCATCAGTCGGATGGTGTCATCTCCAAAAACCTGATTAACGTTACAACGACACTTTCACTGAATGAATCCATTTCTCAAGAAGAAAATCCGTCTTAATTATAATTTCCTTTAGCGAAACACGCAATGAAAGGAATGCGTAACATGGAGCCATTTGGTGGGGTTCATTGCTCTCCATAAGCCACTACTTAGCTTATCTGGCCTACAAAAAATTAATTATTTTAGAACATAATTAACGTTATAGTTTATCTTCTATCTAACTTTTCATGCGGTATCCTTTTTTTCTCTGAAATGTCGTTATAAAACTACGAAAAGAGTAAAAGGGTTGACTTAAGAAAGATCCAGTAAAAGTAAGTTGAGCCAATAGCTTACGTGCTTCTTTTGGAACGATTACACCATAGGAAAGAGAATATTTACTCCTATTAACTGCAATCGCAGTCCTCCAAATGAAATAATTGAACCGACAGCTTAATATTCTTTAGACCCGAAAGATATTTGGATGATAACTTCGCCATCCGGCCTCCAAGGGTAAGAGGCGCACCAATTTAGCAAAACCAAGATGCACTGCAACAATGTTGACGACCAAAATCGAATAAAAAAATCTGCCCTTCGTCAAAGTTATGGTAAAAGCGGAAGTAAGCAGAACGTTGGAAAATCCTACCAACATAAGTAAAACATGGACTTTTACACCTCATTACGTCATAACCCTCAACAGGAAGTCGATCTCATCAACTTTCCTTGAACTAATGTCATAGGCAATGCCGACACACTATTATCCGAAAATGCACTTGATCGCAAGCCTTTAAAGAATAATGGATGTCTTTAATACAAAAAACCGATCCAGATGAAATGATCTTGGTGATGCAGCACCCCGGAACTAGAAGGGACTCCTGGGGAGAGAAGTGGGAGTTGGAGAGCAGGCAGCAATTCGGCTTTCGGCGGAAACGAGGCAGAGAATCGCATGAGAAAATCTTGGTGAACATTCAGATGTAACAGCGTATAAAAAGCGAATGATTTGCTCCCGAAAGTAAAGAACCGTCTCCCAATTACCATGCATGAACGATTCTCATGGTCGGGTACAACTGCGAAAGGAAGGACCCGAAATTACCTTTCTTGGAAATGCCTCTTTCTGAACCCACATCTCATGCGAGATTCACTCCCAAGAGACTCGATGGGTCGTTTAACATTTCAGTCCAGTCGGATTAATTTTTGTGATAGTTCAAATTTTACACTCTATTTGCAGTTTCCGATGAAATATTTTATCAAGACGCACTTGACGGCATGGGCCACTTTAATTGTACTTGCAGTCTACCGATTTCCTTAAAATCACATATCTTGTTTCTGTTTATGCTGTCGACATTTTTAATTAGGCCGATTTTTTTAACACTGTATTTACAACTAATTTACCTTGGTTTCTTAACCAGATTTTTTTACCGTCAGCCCACGATCCATATAAGTGAGTACGAATGTATTACAATTATTACTATCACAGAAGTCGATTTCAAATGAATTCATAGCTTGAATAAGAAAAAAATATTAGCATTAGTAGTGAGTGATCCACTGGTTGAGGGTAGATTTTTGATGGACCATCGTACTACGGAATACTATACTTCTAGGCCGTGACTAGCATACATAAACTAATACTAACGATTACAATAACTTTTTTCTTATATCTGTGTACTTTCTACCTCACTTAACTCCATCCAAAATACCGTATTTTTTCCTTCCCCGATCTCACCTACCTAACTACAGCACTCGTAACCCCTGACGAATGTGCAACAAATATCCCATATTTCGTACCCCTCAATTCTATTCAAAATACCTGTTCTTACCCTTCCTCGGACCACTGCACGAAATATGAAGAGGGGGACTGCATGCCAATGAAAAAAACACAATTGAAATTTTGAGTCGAATTGGACAATATTTTCATGTCAATAATTTTTTTAACATAAACTATACTGAAACACTGGAATATTTGAAGAAATTGTTGGTTTCATTGATGAGAATTGAGATGACTGTATGAAATCTGTCTGCGGCTTGCTAAATGCGTGCATCTAGTTTTGGAAGGGCGATACTTTTTCCTTCCTCCTGAAGTTTTCCTGAAAGCTCACCTCGATGAACACCGAGGAATTGACAACAAATATATTTATTTAGAAAATACTTTTCCCTTGCCCTTAAAAGACGGGTTTTTAAAGACCAACATGACGGCAATCTCAGAAACACTACGATTCTCGATTAAATTTTATTCGAGTTATATATTTTGCTAAAATCATAAGATCATTATTTTGGTGCTCCAGTATGTTATTCACGATTAATTTAAAATATTAAATTTTCGATTACTGCCTCTCTCTTGACAGACACATTTAAGTTAGAGCAGAAAATTCTTCTTTGTGGCAAAATTTGCATGAATACAAATTGAGGGATTCAGTTTGTCCATTTAACGCGGCTTTAAGCCCCATAAATTCCAAGAAACTGCGGGAGATGCCGCAGCAGTACCTTTTAACGGAGTCATCCGCTGATATGCATTTCAATGAAACAATATCAGAGTGTAAAAATCATCAAACCGGGATCCCGATCAAGGCGAATGATTTTTGCACCCTAAAATTGTTGCATTTAAGCTCCATATTTGAATATTCTTTTTTCCTTTACTCTGAGTCACATATTCATTGATTACGACTTCTTCATTGCTAAAGCTTCTTTAGTTGACACCAATTTCCTGATAATGGAGTCACTCCATGCCCCGTGTCGTCCACAGTTCCGCCTAAATACGTGAACTGTTCAACCTGCTGTGAGATATGTCCCAGTTCACAAACGGAATGTAAATAAGGTTACCATTAAAATTCTAGCGAAACATTTTTTTTCCAAAAAAATCCCGCCGTGGGTAGACGCCATCGCATTGTGTACCAGAGACGTGTTATATATTCAAATTCATTCCATCCATTTTGCAAAATTCCATACTAAATGAAAAATATTTGCAACTTTTAAGGTTTTGAAGTTACAAGGGATGAAATACTCCATGTTATTTCCCAGACTATTCAAATTAACCTTCTCAGAAGTAAGTAGGAAACGAAATGGCAAGTGTGACACTAAATTCGTTAGCTCCATATAACAGGGTCTGGTTCAATATTAGATAAATTATCGCAATGGATAGTTTTAACTGTCCACATAAAACAAACGAATAGAATTTTTTTAACATTTTCATTTTTGTAGGTGCTATTAATTTCGGTGCCTAATTTATTGTCGTTGTTCTATGATCAAATGGGCAAAGGAATTTAAGAATAGCAATTTCACCTTTTTTTAGTCATGATACAAGTTCCATTTCCGGCAATGAGAATAATTACACAATATATATATATAGGTTTCACTATTTCATACGGTAAAGTTCTGATGTAGAAGAAACGAAAAAAAAGGAATTGCTCTCTCTTGTTACGGGAAGTAATCTCGTTTTGTCACCGTAAGGCTTCACTAAATGTGCATGGCACAGCCACCATAAACTAAGCATGCCATTCAGTTTCTACTGGAAGACGATGAAAATTAATCAGATACATTTTTTTTACCTCACAGTCCCTTCCATGACTTTCTACCCGAGGACAGGAAATGAAAGTCTTTCTTCCTCCTCCATTACCATTACACCGAAATTTGTTGGTAAAAATGCTGGATTACTTTAAGAGCGTCTGCGGTAAGGTATCATTTTACAGGCGTTTAGTTCAATTATTATTTTAAACTATATTTCATCCAGCGTGTCAGAATAGTCACCGCATAGAAAAAAACGATAAAAGATTGCGTAAAGAAGGTTATGAAAAGAAGATTGCTAAAATTCGTTTCAAAAAGACAAAAAAACAACAGTAATCAACCCGAAGGTTGGAACGGTTTTCGTTTCTCTTATGGAACTAAATTACCTTCTAAAGGAGAAGCCAAAATTAATTTGCTCACGTCCAGGTAGCAATGAGTTAGAAAGTCTCCCCGATGAGGGCTACATCTTTTACGCTGAACGCACTATTCCTTCCTCTGTGATTGCAACATCTTTGGTGATGCTGCTCTCCGAAAAAGAATTCTCCACTTTGGCGAAAAACCATAGGATACATATTTCTGGTCCAACGGGCAATAGCCGTCGATAAGTCGGTTCCCATAAAAACACCTCAAGACCTCATGCATATTTGACGGGTTAAATAGTTTCTTTCTCGACGCATTTTGAAGTCTACATAATGTCCTCCGTCCTCGACGGCCAAAGGACGATGAACTCTCGACGAATGTACTTCGAAAAATGGTTTTTCATAGGGAAACTTATGTGAACTTGCTGTAAGTTACACTTTTTTGCGTGTCTACGCCTTTCACGCCGTTTTATGCAAATTCAAATCAATAAAGACCATTGTAAATCCTATGAGGAATGTTTCAATTAAAATTTTACTCTGTTTTGCACGGACAGAATAACATTCACCAGTGCCGTTTGTAACCTTATCCAGCAAGCTACGACTCAATTTATAAGTTCTTGTAGACTGGTCACTCAGAAACACATTTTTTATGAATAACTAACAAACCATTCTTCCAAGTTACGCTGGATGAGATAATAAAGATTTATATCACGTTTACGACTGCTAATACAAGGTAATTAGAACAAGAATTTGAATCGGATTGCTTTCGCAACAAAATCCCTAGAGTTTTAGAAGCTTGAAATAGCGTCAAAAGAAGTCCATGGTCCATTATAAAAACAAAGCACATGATTTTATTGTACCGCGACTAACCATGGCATCGTGGTAAAACCGGTCAGTAAATGTGTTGAGGGTTCTGCCCTTCGAACGCAGCCGGTCGTCAGTTTGCTCCGAGCAGTATGAACGGAAAGACGTGCCTTCGCGTGAAGTGTGTTTTTCGACTTTGAAACACGACGCGATGGAGCGCCCAGACACACGCCAAGTGTATAGATGCAGGGGGAGAGAGTATTTTGAAGAATTTTAAGCATTTGTACTACTACGATCAATTAATCTATTTTCCCAGAGAATGCGCATTACTTTCATAGTGGATTCAATATTTAATGGAATATTCCTTCGGGGGTTTACAAAATCAACTCAACCAAATGCTAAATCTATGATATTATTGCGATAGAGGGACAATTACTGATCGAGCCAGCAGGCTGATGAACTGTACGAATGTCTGAGTAAAAAACTGAGGTCCTGTGATTAACTATAGAATATAGAGAAAATTCTCTAAAAAAGTAATGAAATATAGAGAAATGGTGCTCTTACTAATATTATACGAGGCATGCTCATAAAGTAAGGGCCGTTTGGTCACAGGAAAAAATATACTCGTATGCAACAATTTATTGGCACTTATTTAAATATAAGCAAACGGCCCTTACTTTATGAATATGCCTCGTTGATAAATGAATGCTATTTGCTGCCATCACATGCAATTTGGAAGCTCACATTACAAAGATAATTTATCAGTGTGTGTTCAAATTTTTAGATAATCTACCGGTTAAGCTAGGTTTTCGGACGGACACAGCTATCAAATAAATAAATATTTTGTGACTCCTAAGAAAACCTACTCTACATCAGGTCCCTCTTCATCTCTGTGTACTTCTTTCCTCCCTTCATCCCGTCCAACGTCCCTATTCTGTTCCTGCCCTTTCCTCGCTTGCCCAACATTCTCCCCTCAATTACCTTCTTCAACATTCCACTACCGCTCAATACGCCTTTCATCCAATTTGCCTGCCTCCATAGGATTTCCCTAAACAAACCCCTCTCCTCACCCACGACCTCCAGTACTTCCTCATTTGTTTTCCTTTCGGTCCATTTCACCTTCTCCATTCTTCTCCACACCCAAATTTCAAAAGCCTCCAATCTACGTCTATCCTCCTTCTTCAGTGACCACATTTCCGCGCCGTACATAGCTACGCTCCATATCAGAGTTTTTACGAGTCTTGTCTTAACATCCCCACTCAACGTCCCCGTCATCAACTCTCTCCTCCTTGAGAAATCCTCCTTGCCTAGCGCAATTCTTCTCCTTACGTCCCTACCACTTTGACCGTATTGGTCCAAAACACTTCCTAGATATGTAAACTGCTCTACCTGCTCTACTTTTTCCTCGCCTAATTTAATGTTTAGCTTAGCCTTTTTCTTTCTGGAAAATTGCATAACCTTTGTTTTATTAATATTGATTCTCATCCCATATTTATCGCACTGAACCTCCAATTCACTCAATAATGCTTGCAACCCCTTGGCTGACTGAGCAACTAATGCTTGGTCATCAGCAAACCTAACCGATTTTACGAATTCCCCTCCGACTTTCATTCCTACCTCCAGTTCTCCCCATGCCTCTTTAATAATTTCCTCCACATATGCGTTGAACAGCACCGGTGACAATGGGCAACTCTGCCTTACCCCTCTTCCTAACACTGCCCATCCATTCTCCACTCGCACCTGAGCAGTCTGAGACATGTAAAGGTTTTGGATCAGTCTCCTGTCCCTCCAATCCATTCCTATTTTCTGCAATACACGCATTAATTTTTCCCAATCAACTCTATCAAACGCTTTTTCGAAGTCCACGAAACAGGCAAATACGTCCTGATTGTATTCTATATTCCTCTCGATTAGTGATCTCAATACTACAATGGCATCGCGCGTACCTCTCCCCTTCCTAAACCCAAACTGATCATCCCCTAAGTAATCATTTGCCTTACTCTCTATCCTTTTGTTGATGATCCTGAGAATAACTTTAGCTGCGTGGGATATCAAACTTATTGTTCTGTAATCCTCACATGATTTAGCCTTTACCTTTTTCGGAATAGGAACTAACACTGATCTCACAAAATCTTCCGGCCAGATTCCTTCCTCAGAGATACTACGATTCAGTCCATATAGTCTCCTTCCCACATTTTTCTAAACATTTCAACAGTTCCACAGGAATTTTGTCTGCCCCCACGGCCTTATTTGCTTTCATCTCCTTTAATGCCCTTTCTATTTCATCGTCGAGTATGCCTGGACCTAAGCTATCTTTTCCTACGTTATGTTCCTTTTCTATGTCTAACCATATCGGCTTAAGTTCTTTACCATACAGTGTTTCTATATATTCCTTCCATCTCTCTTGGATTTTTCCTGGTTCAACTATTATCTTACCCCACTTATCTTTAACTGTTAGCACAGATCTTGCCTTCTTACTTCTCGATAATAACTTAACCTTGCTGTATAGCGCACCAATTTCACCCGTCCTCTGTAAACTTTCCATATCCTCGCATAGCGTTTTCCACCATTCTTCGTTTGCTTTATTTATATGCATGCAAAGGAACACAAAATCTATCTAAGAGAGGGATTCAAATCAGCTACTTTAGGTCAGTCACTCACCAAAATTAGCTTGTTACATCTGTCTTTGTAATTTTAATGTAATAAAATTCTCAATATGATTGTATGTTAATAAATGAATCATTGTAAGATCCCATTCTCCAGTCCAGAAATCTTTAATGAAATTAAAGGATTGAGTTTTGACTAAATCCTCTATTTAAAGTTAATTATTAAACCAGACTACATTAGTGAATTATTCAAAACGAAATGATGTACTCACATTTTGGTTGATGAGCTCGTCCCTTGAAAAACTCGATGGTCATATTGAAACTAAAATCCACGACAAATCTCAAGCACACTCATTCAAAATACAAGTTGTAGTTGCGGAACTGTATTACTAACACTGATTTGACAAGTGACCCTATCTTGTTTTTTCACAGGAAATCATTTAAGTAGATGCCACGAGATGTCATGCCATTCGGTGCTACCGGAAGTCCTATTGTTCATTGAGTCACGATAATAACGTCACTTGATATCAATCATTCATTGTTTTAAAAATGTTGTAGCTCTACAGAACGGAGAAACCAGCAAATAAATAAAACCTATGAGGGATTGGTATCAGAGGAGGATGAAAACAGACAACATATTCGTCACAGTTTGAACTCTGATGCGTATGCAGGCATGTTAGTACTATACCATATGAGCGTACCATAATTTATGGTGTACATTTCCATGAGGTTCCAGCACGCATGTCTCATGTGCTGGATTACGCTAAATTAAAATCTAAGAATTTAAACAGCTAAAAGTTACCTTTGCCCCAATAATATTACATAAGTTTGGTAGTTAAAGTTTTCCAGCGCTTCGCCGATACAGGATCCTTTTCATTATCAGAACGTCTTGACCGTGTTCTGGGGATCGGCTAGCATATAAAAAACTACGTCTTGCCAGGTACTCAAACAAGAGTCCAGATTGATGAGACATTTTATCTTCACTTTCGAGAAATAAACCCCCTTTCAGGGTCATCTATTTTGAAGTCCTAATTAATCTGGTTTTACGAGGATCCACTCTAAATACAAGTGTGGGATGGGGTACACATGGGGGATTGAGTTCCAAGACGGACACTGTTGTAAATATTAATTTGACATACTACTAGTTTTCAGGGCCTTAGGAGAAAGATTGAAAATATAGTTTGAGATAAGTTGAAAGTAAAGTACCTAACCCTATTGAACAGAAACCGTACTTAACTTACGGCAAACGTAACTCAACAGGGAACGAACCTATATACTAGATAATTGTTAGACAATATTTCAGCACATAGCTCAAATATTTTAGCCGAATAGCCTTTCTATTGCACGTAATTAGCTGGTTGGATTGAAATAAAAAAAATTTTCATTTTTAATAATTTTTATTGTAAAATATAAATACAATTCTTTCGATATAAAAATGGTAACATAAAAACCTGGATTTTGTATGTCAAGTTAAATCTCTTTCCAAGCTGAACATATGTTTGTATTTACATTTTATTTTAATACAAAAAAACCGATTACCTCCCTTCTCCTTCCCCCTCATCCCCTCATTCAAAGGGTTCAAATAACGAAAGGTCAGCGTGGTAGAGAAATAGCCTTTCTGCTCCTCTCCAAGCTAAATTGATCGAAATAAGAGAAGGGAGGGAGCGAAAATGATTTTTCTTTCTCTTCTTCTTTGGTTAAAGTATCTTTACAATTAACATTCTCATTCACTCGTCTTCAGCTATAAGCTTCAATCATTCCTGAACAAAAGTAAGTACAAAGACCAGAATGATCGCCGACAGGGATAATACTACGTAAATTTGATTCTTAATCACAGCTCATACACGATTTTAATCATACAGATACAGTTAACAAGCACCTGATATTTACATTTGCATACTTTCTTTAATTATTATTACCTTAGCTAAGATTTCATTCAGTTACAAAGATTGCAGTGTTTTCAACGGAAACAAAAATATATTCTGCGTAAGACTACAACTATGCGTCCAGGTAAGACAAACGACTACACGCAATTGCGTGTACTAAAAATAACAGATTTTTTTTCAACTCGATGTGAATCCTAAAGGTTCAAAAACAATCGTATCGATTTCAATGCTCTCGCCTATATGTGGACTTATAGATTGAGCAGATTTGTGTTCATTTTTATATTTACAAGTTCTACAGCAAACAAAGCCATACATATTTCGCGTGCCTTAGCCATAATTTCACACGGCGATCAATGTTAAAAGTCATTTTGGTGCATCCGAACGACTGACTCATAATGAGTGCATTGCCCTCAAAGCTTTATGATTAAACTCGTCTTCACATATATGAAAGAAAAAACTTCAAATATCGAGTAACCACGGTTGCACCCCACATTGAAAAGCTCAAAATGTGATTAACGCATTTTTCCTATCCACTTGGCCGCAGAAAAACAAGTTTGCTTGATGAGAAGAATCATCACTGATTAAGGTAACTGGTCTAGTATAGAGTATCCACAGATTGAGTTCTTTGCCTGGTGGCTGCTGAGGATATATCTGACTTTCTGGTGACGCCACTTTCGCCATTTGATGAAGTCGAGGACCAAGAAGCAGGTGATGCAGGAGACGCGGGCGTGAGCGGCCCCTTGCTTCCCGTCGAGCCGCTCCCCTGCAAACTCCCCTTCTTCCTGCACCTGGTCAAGAACCTTCTCATCGCCCTCTTCACCCTGCTCGTGCACGTGAATGCCACCGTCAGGAAGACTCCGTGAAGCGACGTCAAAAGCACGGCAACAAGCCATAGGGGTGGAATGTCTAACCAGCCAGCCAAAAGACCGGCAGACCAAGAGAGACCGGAGAGCAACGCAAGCCGAAGGTGGAGACGGAAAGAGCGTACGGCCTGGGGCGGGCCGTGCTTGATTGGAGCTGCCGAGGTCGGGGCGATTGACTGCCTGAACGTGGCCTGCGAAATTGTACGAGCGCTGAAAATAAACAAAAGAGCATTGGCTATGGTGGAGATGGCTAATGGAGCGGCGAACAGAATCAGCAGCGATGACCGTCGGCCGAACCAGCAAGCACCGCTAGGGTGCAGGCCAAAAGCTGGGGTTAGGGTTGTCAACAAAGGAGACAAGGGACAGTGCTCGTTGGGAACATTCTGAGTAATCGATGTCTGCGGAAGAGTTGTTGGAATCCCGACCGACATATTCATGTTCCCGTCGGACCGATAGGATACCGAGGCGGTGACAGAGAATATGCAAGCCTGACCTCCCGTTCGGATGTCCAAGGACAATGCAATCGCCGCGAGGGCTGCTGGAAGGGCCCACGAGAAAGCAGAGTAGATGGCGAATCTACGTTTCCCTCCAGAACCGCCAACAGAATCGCTCGGAGCGTGCAAATGCACCGTGGCGCGTCGTAAAGTTCTCCAAACGTCGAAAGCCAAAGCGGAAGACCAACAAAACGCAGCCAGAAGACCGAACAAAGCTAGCGTCGCCGCCGTCAAGCATCCCCCAGAGACCTCAGAAGACCCCAAAGGTGTAGTGTTAAACGTTCCGGCGAAAAAAGCAGAACAATCAACAGCGCAACACAGAGTGATGCCAGATTGCGGCCGGATGCGGTGCGCAGTTCCTTCAGTAAGGAGAACGCCACAAGGTGGAGAATCAAAAACAGTGCAGATGCTGCGACACCGATGATGGTAAGGTATCCCATTACGACAGCTGCTGGTGAAGGGTAGAGATAAATGGTCGTCAAGTTCTTTTCTCGGGGATGCTCCGCACCATTATTACTCAATCCCACCACCTTCACAACCCCGGCGGTAGGCACCTCTCTTGTTTCCTCCTCAATCACCCTCCCGATTTCCACGCAGCGGTTGCGAACCCATCGTTGTCCCATTTCAGGACAGAGAAGGTCGCGGCACCGTCTGAGGAAAGGATCAAATAGCGGCGTCTCATCCGGACATCCATGGGCAGTCAGTCGAGCGGACAGGGGTCCAGGATCCACGCCGCCCTTACCACCAGGGAGATATTCGCCCTGAGGGATACCGAAATCGAAGAGGACGGAGAAAGCAACCGGGTTGAAGTCTTTGGCCGCCGCGCCCAGGGATCTCGTCAAGGGAGGGGCACAGGAGAGTTCGTGAACGGGTACTCTGTTGCAGACCGCGCAAGCCGCGTTGCGGTAGGTCTTCGCCCCGAGAAATACGTGGGCGGTGGATCCAGGAGCACCGCAGCGTCGTTTGATGGCCGACCGCAGTCCAACGATATCGTCAGGCCAGTCCGGAGCGCAGGAATTGACGACGCCCGTGCGGCACCTCCGTACGAGGGAGGTCGCGATGGGCGGTGCCATCGGATCCGCGGTGCAGGAGTGGAAGCTTCCCTTCTCCATCACTCCCCAAACGCGTCGGGATTCATCGTAGGTTGGAAGCCATTTGGACGGCATCGGGGGCTCTGTGGTGGACCCGAAGGGGATATCGTGGATGGACGGGCACTCGAGCCTGGGAGTCCAAACCACGAAGTCATCAGGAGCCCTCCCGTTCAAGTCTCCATTGCAGAGAGCGCAGTGGGCGTTGACATACGTCACGTTCGTCACCAGGGACGTCACTGGCATTTTGATAGACACCACGTCCTTCACGTCCTCGTTCCCCTTCTCCTCGCATCTCCTTCGGACATCTTGACTGGTTCCGGAGGGGCAGGAGGATTTCATGTATATCCCTCCGAGATGGCGCATTGGCACGCAGGAGAAGTGACCGACGCCTCTGCTGGGCTTCCATCGGGAATCCGGACAGCAGTCATCGTACGTTTTGCAGGTGGAGTCGCACAGGCAGTTTCGATCACGCCAGTCGAGCGATTTGGCTCCCGAAGAGCAAGAGTCCCTCTCGTCACAGGTCCCATTACCATAGGCGAGGTTGGAGTGCGAGAGGGAGAGCGGGGTGGCGCGGGAGAAGGGCGGGGAAGGCAAGGAGAGGAGGAGGAGGAAGAGAGCTGTGAGGAAGAGGGAGGAGAAAGGGGAGGGTAGCAATCGTTTTTGGAGCATGGTATGATCTCCTTATCCCTCTTTTCAGGTGAATCCCAGCATTCTGGTCAGCAGGTAATTAGTCGTTCCAGTTAGTTCCGTCTGGCCATCTTCACGGTCGAAATGTCGTCTCGAAATGGTGAGTCTATAATAAGGGGAATAAAAAAAAACAGGAAATGTCATTTCGATTCTATAATAAGGTTAGAAAAGAAAGTTGAGGTTCATAAGACCTCAAGATATACATTTTTTTGTACCGAGGCTTAGGTAGGATGGAAAACAAGTTTATCTATTTCGATTCAGAGATTCAACTACATCAACAAAATTCAATCATTTCACGATTCAGTTATATATTTAAAATTTTAAATTCCATCGAAACATGAAATCCATTTCACCTTTGCGCATCACCGGATGCTATCTTAAAATAATTATTTCAATGCAAGCGAGATAAAAAGCCATCCGTTGAATGGAAATGAATAATTAATCGGAAAATATAACCATTGTGTACACATAGTTCAACTTGAAATCTTGAACATCAAAATTTGAACTTAAAACATTGACATCATACATGGAGTTCTGGAAAAGTACAAATTATATATACATAAATCTATATGTGTGTATGTATATATATATATATATATATATATATATATATATATATATATATATATAATTACTTCAACGTTTCGTAAAATGTGAAAGAAAAATGCAAGTCAGTTTTCACCACCAAAGTGAATCGAAAAACCATTGTAGTTTTAAAGTTTCAAAATATAAATTTGTCGATTAATGGCATATTGTTTACAGCTATCCTAAATATGCTATTTAAATTTATTAATATCAATTTATAAACTAATAAAATATCCCAAATAAAAATATCCCATAAATATTCAAATTAGCTTAAATTATATTGCTATGTTCAATGAAAAAGCACGTAAATGTTTTAGCGAGATACCAAATTTCTGAGAATTTTCTTAGCGGATGTCTTGAGTAATTGTGTATATTAATGAAAATTAAGAGGTAATTGATTGATCATTTCCGCAATTATCAAGATAATGATTAATTAAAGGCAACGACGTCACCCTCACCGAATTTTCCCTCTCAAAAATTTGTTCATGACCTCGAATATTTGTTTGTGGATCATTAATGGATCTTCAAATTAACATTAATAATATTTCAGAGGATAACAGTGTTCTAAATATATAGAATTTATCACTCTAGGGCACCTTACCTTGTTGATTCACTAATATTACACAAGAACAAAAAGTATCCTAGTATTTTTCAATATAAATAGTTTCATTGTACAAGCAAACCACTTTTCATTGACTAGTAGGAAGATAACAATATCGGTTTGGGTAAATGCAGCATTACAAAACTTTAATACCCTTGTAGATAGGAAATAAATTAACACCAGAAAACAAAGGTCTTTTTGTTCCTACTCCTTGATTTTTTGAAGCATTGTTCCATTTTGTTTCTTTTTGTTAAGAGCTATCAGGAAGATATCATCTTGAAAATTTGAGGTTATATACGATTATAACTTGGTTAATTAATAAAGATTAAATTTAACTAATGATGGACAGTTTGCCAAAGTTAAGGAACAATACTATAAATATATTTAAAGAAGTGGACTCCTTAGAAGTTAAAAATATTTAATCCTCTACTATTGTATAAATTTAAGTGCTGGGTGTAATTCATTACGAAAATTATGCAAATTATTTTATCTTACAGAAATGTCCTCATTATTTTCACATAAGTATTAATTTCCATCCACGACTAAATTTATGATTTAATTCTTATATATGCATAAATATGCGATTAAATATTTTTAATTCAATTTTAATCATCAGTTGCTTGAATAAAATCAATGTATTACTTTATAATCATGAAGATTGCATTACAGGTTAAAACTAAAAAAAAATACTTTTTCGAGTTAACTCAATCACTATGCCTTCCATAGGAGCCCTTCCGACAATCTTATATTGAAAATTAAGAAACGTTAATTTTTCATGTTGAATGCCTGTTGAGTAATCTTTCTCTGCTACACACCCTAGCTGTGACTTGCAGGGTATTATGCAGATGTATAAACCAAACAAGTTCCACCTAACACGGTAATTCAAAGGTATTTCTACGAATCGTACCATTGATTGCTCCAAACATACAATGTATATGAAAATGATGAACCAAATGGTGTCAGAATCAGCTTCATGAAAAATGATGATCACTTATTGAGTAAAATTTTGTATATTCTCACAAGAAACCTATTACGGGACTACCGATTTCGACCCATGTTTCATCAGATACTGATTCTGACAAAGGTAAAGACAGCCTTGGTAAGATGCCATAGCGATTAAGAATTCCGTTAATCATTAAGTGATCACTCAACTGAAGCTGTTGAATAAAAATAATACAAGCTTTGGCTTAGCGATCTTTTTTTCGTGCCAATCTGGTACGGTATTAAGAAAGGATTTATTAAGTATTATCCTAGTTCAACTCGTGGCCTATTGTACGCCAAAATTCAATGATAAACAAGTATTTTTCTTTTAAAATTCGCGTATGTTATAGCGTGGAATTCCACAAAATGTTCATTAAATATATTATTTCAGTTCACTCCAAAATTGTATAGGCTGCTTCCATTATTCGAAGGCACACAAACCACCTTCGGAGGAAATATTTTCGCATTTTGACCATTAGCATTAGCACTAGGAAAAAAATGTAGGCCGAAACTCATTTTTTCACAATTCAGAAAGAAGCTACAAGTGTACCTGTTTTCGTCATCACTGACTTGAGTTAGCAATTTGACCCCCAAGCCGCAAAAAAACCTACCTAAAGCCCCGGAGAAATACTGGAAATTAATCCATGGTGTTATTTCTCAGGCCTTCGTTTTTATGGTCAATTATAACTTCTTTTGTGTATTCAAAGCTGCCAAAGTATTTAGTCGGCATACACGCCTAAATATGTAATTGACTCTCCTGTAGGTAAAAAAAATCATTATATCACTAATATGAGATTCATACGAAAATAATTCCCAGAATACGCCTAGCCAATCATTAAGTGCACTTAACGCAGCTACTTCTTGAATTTAACCATTATTATTACATTAATTCCACGATTTGTTTAACATTAAATGATGTACAATGGTCACACTGTGTTAGATAAGACTAAAGATACTTCGATGAAATAGTATTTGTTATTTGTTTTAGTCCTGACACAATATTATTAATTTTTTCATTGCGATACTGTGGTTTGAGGTCAAATATACAACAGTGTAAACATAAATTACTATATCATTATAGTTTTACCCTGGTAATATACGTACCCATCGGCGTTACTGCATCAAAGGAGGCAGATGTTTCATTTAGCATATCATTATTTATCAGTTCATTTTTAACGTGAGTTTGAAAATACTGTCCATATTATTGAAAGCTAAATATCTGATGTGTCCAAGACGCTTCATCGCACCTAGGAAATACCGCGTTAAAATTAAAAAAAAAAACTCATGGTAATGTTTTTATTTAAAAATAACGAGTGCTATTTTGAATTGTTGTTTGATTTGGGGATTATTTTCTGAAAAGAGGAACGTCAATCGGAAAATGGAAACTAAACCTTGCAAAAAATGCATCAAATTTAGTTACAAACAAAGGCGATTGATTTAAAAATATCGAATAAACATTCTTAAGCTATTTCTATACGTAACTATACTCTCATAATGTAAATCTCAATAACTTATCAGCCCAAATTAATTGAAATCTCTGGAGAAGCGTACAATTGGAAATCCCAAGAAATTGTGCTAATAATGAAACGAATAAAAGAATAAATAATGAAGGAATTAAGGAATTAAGTTAATGGTACGGCCCAAACGTTAGATTAGTTTAAATATTCCATCATTGAAGAAATTATCCTTTTTGGTCTCAAAGTAGACATTTCTGAATGCTTGAAAGAAGTATATGATGCCTGAGGTGACACTTCACACATACTTATATTTGTAAAACAGAATAAAGTTTACCAATATCTACCCTGAATTATTCGTAATAATTTATTTTATTGGAATTAGTTTCGAATCCAGTTTTAGCTATTCCTCCAAAAGTAGTGTGTGGAGTGGAGATTATAAAATAAAGATTATTAATATTCAGTATAGTTGGGCTATCTTGTCCTTTTTAATTGAACATTTTGACGGTAAAACCGGTTTAAGAAATATAAAAGAAGCTTGGTCTAGCAGTAGTAACCAACTGTTTCTAAAGCTCATTGACTAAGCACTTACAAAATTCCGTTCCAAAAATATACAGGTTTAAATTCATCTCCACATTGTTGACATAACGTAAATATGAAGAAATGCTTGTTCACATGCTTCTACCCGCTTGAAATGAGAATTACGGGAAGCTTATACGACTCTCTCATATCGTCAGTCCGCTTTCGTTATTTCACATGTCTGACAATGGAAGAGTTTGCTAAATGTCGTGTTAAAAAAGTATCTACTATTTGTTTCGATTTGGACATTAAATTTTAAAATGAGTTATACCGATAAATATCAATGTACCATAAAATTTACAATTTAAACTACTCAGTATTTTATCTATTTCAATTTAAAAGTTATTGTAAAGATATTTCTTAAGCATTTATTCTTTACTTTATAGAAGCGTAGGGTTATTACGTAGCAGATATTCCTTTTTAAAATAGCTTATAAATACAATATGCACGTTCGGGGATAATTTCGGACCTACTACCTTTGTTCCATCCCTTGCTATGTCGAAGAGCGTTCATCGAGTGACTTAGATTTATTCAAATTATTCAGTAATATGGTGTAATAAATACGTGTTCATAATCTATAAAATTGTATGCGTTGATCGAACGCGAGTTGACATTGTACTGAATCCGATTAAGTAGCGTTGGGGTAAAATAATTTTAAAATTTATTCTTGGGAAATTCCTCTCGAAGTTTCAGATGCAAGTTTAGTGAGACTTCGGCATTAAGTATTAATAACCAAGTATGTATGTAATATCATCACCGTAAGTAAGAGTTTATTGACCCCATATTCATAAACAAGAATGATATAGTATATCGAATAAAGAGGTGCACAAATAATTCCCTTAAGCCTATTCCCTTTCATTCTAGTGCGACAATCCAAAATGACCTCACAAACACTACAAAAATATGTTCAAGGAAGGCATTTTGAAAGAGATAAAAACGATAAAACAATTAAAACGTCGACGTCATTTGGGGAACTTTAAAAGGAATTGATAATATAAACAAACTTCAGAAAATCTATCAATAATGACTTTAACGCAGTATATGGGGAAACCTGCGAGCACCGAGAGGCGAGAATTTCACAATACAATTCACGGTGCAAGAAGACGCCTCGGTAGCTCAACTAGCTTAAGCTTTCAACCGGAAATATAGGGATCCGGGTTCCAATCCAGGTCGAGACGAATGATTTTTGCTCCGTGAAATTTTGAAAGCGCATAAACGGAGAGATATAACTAACGGTTTCAATAAACAACTGGAAATTTCTTGTACATCCATGCTATCACTATCTAGTACTAATACATCACGGTATTTCCCACCGATTACCAACCAAATATAAAAAAATATAAGGACCTTACCCCTTGGCGTATTTCTTTCCGAGGACCTTATCAACCAACAAGCATTGAAGTCTCCACCTCATAACCATCGTATTCGTGTCCGCGCCATGCTCAAGGACTACTGCAATACCAAACCATTGCATTAATTCAACAACGGTCACTTTATTTCGAAACGAGGGCCTTTTCACCATATAATTACGGTTGTATCCCTCACGTTTTATGCGCTATAACATATATTCTCGAGTCATTGACAGACCCCCAAGTTCTCGAGACGATTCCATTTCCTTACAATTATCTATCACCATCCGGTGGCTTAGAGCCTAATTCCAGGTTTAGAAGCAAAGAGTTTTCGTAAGATGAATAATAAATTTGGAGTGCATGGGTTTTCCTATAGTTACTACTTTGGATGCCAAGTAAGTTATTTGACAGTTCATATTATCTTAAAAAATTGTATTGTCTCGAAGACATTGAGTGCAATTCGCTACGAAATGATATTGATCAATAACGCTATTCTTCATATTTTATTATTTCAGTGATTCACTTGACTGAGTAGTGCTTTTTCAGGATTAGTAAAAAACCTGCCTCTGAACGTAGCGCTCCTGTTAATGACTATTTACCTGAATAGCAACGTAATTTGAATATTCGGCTTACTATAATGTCAGTAAATGAAATAAGGTCATTGTGATTAAAATATGAACGTTTCTTATAATTCTAAACATTATAGTTTTAAACGATTAACTAAAAGCTTCCGCAGGGTTCATCTTAGTTTAACCATACCCAATTCCAAAGATACTAAAATGGAATTATCTTCTTCTAACCTCGTAAAGCGCAACAACGAAAATGGAATAGGAGTTTTCCATCTCTTTCCAATTCTTCATTAGTGACTTCATGGCGTCAAATGTCGAATCGCAATTTTAATATAAAAAAACTATCAACAAAGTAATCAACCCGAAGGTTGGTTTGGTAGGTGATGGTCGAGTTCACGCAGTACTAAGCCTGACGGCGTGTGAAATTTACACATCAGGATAGGGGGCCAGTTCCTTTCCCTTTGCTGGTTATGGTTTCCCAGGAAGATCTGGTTCCCGAAAAATCACATAGCTTGGGTGGAGCTGAAAGTGCCCAGAGAGGCTTGCCCAGGAATCGAACCCGGACCCTCCGGTCAGATAGTCCAACGCTCTACCCATGGACTACCGCGACCCATTATTTTAATGTGAAATTGGAAATTTAAGAATATTTATTAATCTGAAAATAAATCGTTCCACATCGGCTGCTAACACACCTTTGAACGTTTCGATCGCCCTACACAGATGGGGTATATTTCATTAGGAGTACAAATAATTAGCACTTATTGAAACAAGACGACGGAACTATCACCCCAAGGTTTATTTTCGTCTACTATCGCGCTATATAGGTACTTTAAATAACATGGAATGGACGATATACTCGTACATTGATTGATTAGATGTAGATATCAGGGAAATGGGCCTCCAACTTGCACGATTACTATACGAGTAGCGGGAACTACTCATGTAGTAGGATAATGTATATGCGAGGGTAAAGTGACCTCAGCCATGTTTCTACGAGAAAGGGACGGAAAGGAAAACGAAGTAAGGGGCACGGTATAGGAGAGGGGGTCGATGAGAGATTTTTCAATGGAGGCAAGAAAAGTGGATTCACGGAATTTCGATTGTCAGTGGAATGTTTTCTGATGGCTGGGAGGGTAATTGAAAAGTGAGGTAGGGGGAGGAAGAAAATAGGCATGTTGAACAGAAAGAATGGAGGCGGAAAGTGTGAGGAATTGAAGAAGGGTTTATTGCGGTGTATAACGCATCACGTTGTCCTGGGTTAGGCTAATCAATGAAGCAGAGGTCATTCATTGTTTTTTGTCAAAACCTAGTTAAACCTTTAGATTATCATTAACAATAATATAAATTACTTGCTACCTATAATTTCCTGAAACAGGTTAATAAATGCTTATCATGGCGCAAATGTTTTCTTCCTGTATTTGTGGTGAAAACAAGCAGCGTTACGGTGGGGAGAACATACTCGAGGACCAGAGAGTCATCCCATTACATGAATTGTGTTTCCCTTGATTAAGCTTTTGATCAATTATGGTCCACACGAAAATATTTCGATGAACTTGCACCAAAATATGTAAGTAAGAACTAATCATCCCGACTGAATTACAGATAGTGTTGCAACCTCAAAATATTTCGAAACAACTAACAACATCCAATATCAGAACAAATATTTAAGCTTTGTCTCAGGATGCAGCCGGTCTTGCATCGTCTCCGTTTCGACCGGCAAGAAAGCAGGCAAACCGGTCGAAGTCGACCTCCCTAAGCCAACTGACCGCTTATCGTTTGAGAGATAGCGAGTGGTTTTTCATATTCACGCCGCAGGCCACCACGAATGTTTACCGTCTGATTCATTCACGTTCATCGTTCCGCGTTCCAAACGCATGGTGAAATGGAAACGGAATTAAAATATGTCAAGATTGCGCTTGTCTAATGGTTAGCCAATAGCAAATAAGATAATTGCATTATTATGTTGACCTCAACTTAAACGCTATTGTTACAAATTTTCAATTTCACGGTTAAAGATGAGATCGTAATTATCCCAATTATGCATACATACTAATAATCCCAATCCCATAATCAATCTTAGCACCTAGATTTGAAATTGGAACGCCCGTTTTTCATTCAATTCAGTGGTTAAAAGAAGACGGTGTCTCTTCGTGAAGCCTTTAACTTGTGTCACCAGATTCGATTACTGAACTATTTTATTTGTGCATTCAAAAATAGTTTATCTACATTTTAATAACAGTGACGTGAACCAGACAGGCCCCTTACCAGTTGTTGATAATCCTTCTTGAAAGTAATCCGTATTCTTATCGACGTCGTCGAATATTCCCGTCGCTGAACACGAAATCCGTGAGCAAGAACAATCACACCGACGGAAATCCTTTATCAACCCGTCTGTAGGTCACACTTTCCTCCAAATTAGAAGTCCAAAATTAACGCCGGCGAAGGAGATTCAGGTCCTCCTCCTTCTGGTGTGGACCAATCAAGTTTAACACAACACCTCAAGATCGGAACTGCCAGCTTCTTTCCAAGTTCCCCAAAGTGGAGTTCGCAAGCACCAGTCTGGATTTTCCCCCACGCACACGCACAAGAGTATTCGTGAGGTCCTAACACGTCGAGGGCTGCTCGGGGACTAGCCCCAACAAGCTCGTCTTCCCACGAGAAAAAAAACTTCACTCTCCCCTCGACGGCGTCGGAAGAAGAGACGAAGGGGAGTGAACGAAGGGGAGGGGGAAAGAGGAATACCTGCTAAGAGGCTTCGGAACGCGTCCGGTCTGTGAGTGTGTATGAGAGAGAGAGGGAAGGAGAGAGCCTACAAACCGCACAGAGTCGTCCCAGTCACCGACTGAACTCGCCGGCAAGTCAGCCGTTTCATTGTGGCGCGCGGTCGGACGGGGATAGTGCGTGGAGGGGAAAGGTAGCGTTGGAGATGGAGGGGCGAGGGCCGAAGGAGACCCCTACCACCGTTCACGCGAGTCCATTGCCTTCCCAGACAGAATGCCTCCTCACGCACGCCCGAGAAGCGAGCTTGAGGTGTGGTAAGGGCGCAGGTCGGCACCGGGAGTCTCGGGGCGAAAGGCGAGTCCCGAGAGAGAGGGGCAAGCGGGATGGGGAAGGCAGAATGGAGCAGAAAGAGAGGAACTGAGGGAGGGAGGGGGGAAGGAGAGGAGGCGTCTGCAGCTTCCGTTTCCACGAGCTTTCTCGAAACGTCTTTCTCCCTCTCTGTCCGATGAGAACTGGGTCATAATATGACCCCCTTTCTCCCTCGCTCGCACCTTCCCTCCTCGTCCCCACCTGCGCTTCCCTCATCCTCATTCCATCATCTTCCCTCCCCTCGCCGGTGTAATCCTTTCCCCCTTGCATCTGCTCCCTTGTACCCTCCTCCATCCCATTACCCTCGGCACCTCTCCTCGAGGAGTCCGTTGTCCCCACCCACAGTACCCCAAAAGGAACCCCATCCGTCTTGGAAACGACTGTAAACAAAGCGAATCAATGCGGCTTAAGTGCAGACGTGCTCGCCACTCATCAGTTGGTTTTGAGTGGACGAAATGAAAGTTATGATTCCACATACGCGTAGGCATCGTGTACAACCGGGTTATCAAGAGGTGGGGAAATTAAGGCTCCCTGGGCAAATGCAGCACTCCGAGGACGCTACTCCGGTATGAGACGGTGTAAGATATGGTTCGCCCGGTGGCAAGTATTTTTACTGTTCCCTCGTCCAAATATGCAAGTATGACCCCTCTGATAACATTAGATTTATGGAATCACACACTCAGCTTGTAAATGTTCATGCCTATACCTTAAACGCAGGATTCAAAACGACATTTTTCTTGCCAGAGCTCCTAATACTTCCTGTTTTTTATATCCATTCATTGCCATTCGCTTTATTTTGTTCCAAATTGAGTACGATGGGGATGAAAATATTTAATTACGTATTCAACTCAGAAACCTAAACTAGTTCATTGAAGATGAAATCATGAAAACAAACGCGAGAGGAAATGTGTGGATTAAATATTTGAGGAATGTGAGCAAAAGGCTTTTCGATGGATAGACTTTCTCAATGCAGAATGGGAGCCTATCGATATTAGTGCTATCCTTGCAGATAGCATCGATATCAATAGGTTGACAGAAAACAAAGCTGATATTTTAAAAAAATCGAAAAATTTGGTTATAGCGGAAGATAAATTCCTCATGAAAAACACATTTTAACAAAAAATTATTTTCTTGTACTTCCTCTTTTGAAAATAATATATCTATACATATATATATGTATGAAAATAATATATATACATATATATATATATATGTGTGTGTATGAAAATAATATATATATATATATATTTATATAAGAGTATGCTAATATGAAGTCAAAGTTTATCATAATAATAAAGTTGAAGGAAGCAAATTATTCGACAACAGAGGAAAAGATCGGGATAATTCTGTATTCATACCGCAAGTATGACTACTTGTTTCAGCCTCACGAAATATCGTCACATTTTCGCAAGAGTCGTAATGAGACTTGTACCGTAACACATTCAGCTATGCATGAGAAGCGGAAATCCGAATGTTAGAGAAAGCTATACACAAGCAAGGAGTAACAGCCAAAGAGATGAGTTACATCACTCCCGACAAGAAAGAATCCGACGGGAGAAGATTTTTGACGCTTAGAGACACGCTATGTCTCGCTAGATTTTTTTCCCAACCCAAGCCACACCTTTTGTTCCGTCTCTTCTGCACGACCGTCCTCCTCGTCACCGAAGACTTCCGAGACCTCCTTCGTTCCTCATCGCGACATCCGAAACTCTTGAATGTATGTAAAAAAAAGGAAATACCGTTACAAAGGAGGAGGGGGTGCGCGTAATACCCAAGGACCCAAACACTTTCACCCATTCCGGATCCGGCCCCACTGCGATGCCTAGCGTCGCGTGAAAGGATAGACCGATTACGCTCCATTTTTTTCGCATGGGGCGCGCTTCTCATGTCCTGGCCTGACCGGAAGATCTAATTAGCTCGGTTTTTTCGCGCCCGCCTTTCTTCGCTCCCTTCATCGCTCGGTCAAGGAAACGGCCAGTCCCAAAAAAGGGATGGGGAGTCGAGCGGAGAAATCCTACCCTGCCCCAAAGGGGAAACGACCGGCCCCAGAGGATCAGGCACCCGCAGGCAGGTGCCCGAACGAAATAGCATTCCTCTGGGCGCAGTCTTATTTAGGCGCCACTTTCGCGCTCTCGTCTTAATTGAAAAATTGCGACGTGCAGGCAGCCCGTGGTACAAAAATAGGGGGGCACTCCCTATATGTATTGCTATGCTCTCCTTAGCCTCCAAGAGAGAACCACAAGCATTACGATCCTTGCCCTCGATATTCTGAAAATATACGCGGAGAACACCCGGGGAAAAGCGATGGCGCGCTGTCATTACGCACGCCGAGTGAGTCCCTCGCACCAGAGTTGGATGGGTTTTTTTCTTCACGTCATGTTCCTTCCTTACACTCGGCGAAATGGCGCGAGAGGGATGGAGATAACATTTTCCTTACTGCAGCGGAGAGATTTCTAAAAAAAATATTCGGACAATGGATGGGAATTAAGTTAGGCGTTGAAAGAATGGAGGAACTCTCTCGAGTCGAGACGTTGGCCAACCATCAGGTTTAATCCTGGATTTTTTTTTCTTTTTGCTACCTCACCTCGTTGCCCCGAGAATAAAAATGCCTTTTCCCACAGCGCTAGGTTGTAACGTGAATGGAGCGAAACAGCCGAGTTGCGTAACGAGCGTGTTCTGATCGTAGCATGAGGATGTGAGGGAGGAGGTATCTACTAGCGATGTAGTCTCTCTATCCGGGAGGCGAAAAGCACACTCCCACTTCCCATACCAAAGATTTGTCCAGAATAGTTTTACCGAAACTCAGGGTGGGTCATCCTGCGGTCTTTCGGGCAAGATACCTTTCGGAGGCGATGGCTTGTGTAAGAGTGTAATGGGAATTTTTTAGGGCACGCATCTTGTAAGAGAGGCAAGCCTGTCAAAAAATTCCACCTCCCCCGAGGCCGGTTTTTTGGAAATATTGCACCACCGGCTGTAAAAAAGAATGATGGACTTCGAAACACCAAGACGCTATTCATCACTCTTATTGACCAACTAACTGATTACGATTGTTGTATCGATTAAGGATGGAATCGAAAGCTTTCTCTAAAGCAATAGTTGGGAGAGAGTACTTTTTTCAATGGTGATAGAGATTTCTATTTTAAATATTAAAACTTGGAAGGAGCAAATTTTCACCTGCTCTACCTTAAATCACTCCTTTACTATTGCTATAAGATTATGCGAATTGCTGTTTCGTCTAAGTAAATGGGAGTTAGCCTGTACGTGAATTTTTCGATGAAATTAGACATGCACAGGCAGCTCGACTTAACTATTTTCAATCCACATAATGTTTCTATACGGAAAGCGGCGGTAATTGCTTTAGTTTGAACTTGTAAAATACAATGCATAATTTGCGTTAGCATTTGGCCGTGGCTAGTGCATATCCTGTTATTCTCTGAGATTTTTCCTTCATTTCGATAGGTTTTGCATTTATTATATGTCACAATCGATCACACAGAATTACATCGCCGTAGACCAGAAGCACCTCAGGGGTAAAGTGATCCCATTCTGCAACTTATATTTTGTCTCGACATCATATATTTAAGAATTGGCTGAGTTTAGTCCACATGGAAATAGTGAGTTTAAAAAGAACGAATAATAAAAACGGGGAGATAAGTAGAATCTCCTTTCAAAGAAAAATGTTGAAGGTTCAAGAGAGTGCTAGTCACGCTCTGAGAAAATTTTACCGGCGCCTAGGATGATGACAAAATTACACGGAAGAAGCTAATTTATCATCATCGTCGAAGCCTTTGCCCACCAATTTTCCTTTATTTTGGCACCGAGGAAGCCTGGGTCTCCGTGGTGCGGTCGTAGGGTGTATTTCACTGAAGCGCTAAAACGGGCTATTGAGTGCAACCCAACCTCCAACCAATAGCCAACGTAACCAAATCACGCCCCCCGCCTGAGGCACCGAAGAGCCAGTCCAGCGAAGAACGCTTACAGCATACGTTAACTCAACCCGCAAGTAAAGCGCGCGATGATAAAAGCTGTTCCCATTAAAAAAAAGCTGCACAGTAGATGATCGATTAAATTCCGCTATCTTAGAAAAGGAGAAGGGTGGAATTTAGTCTTGTAAGGGAACTCGCCAGGAACATATCACGATGTAACCGTTTATTTGCTACTTTTAGGTAGTTTCTTTTCCAGCTAGCTCCTTAAACTGTCCATGAAACGGTTCCATACGTTCAGCGTACGTTCATTCCGCCAAAGTTTATTCCTTCTTGGGAAGGAGGTCGACCAGCGGCAAAATCCAGTATGTGGACGGAATATTTTCCCTCCAAATAGTCAAAACTTATATTGCATGAAACAGGATGACAAATGGATTTTTTACTTTTAAAAACAAAGGATAAAAAAACGACAAGATGTATTTACAAAAATAGAAATATGTAACGCCAGCGAAATTCCTCGTTGAAATTTCAACGGGAAAATTTATAGGCACAGGTATAGGCAATTTTTAAAATTAGATATTGGGTCTTCCATTCTCTAGCACTTGGGAAGTAAAATGTTAATGGAGACTGCAAATATATTTGGCATAACACGAGAATGTTTGAAGGCGATCGACAAACATTCAAGTGGACAAAGAAAGATTTTTAATGAAGAAGTCAATTCATTATTTAATAGTATATCTGAGAGATTTAATTTTAAATAGACTTCATTCAAAGTGAAATAAGATAAATTGGTTCTTTTCCGGTCACTCTCGCCGAGTGCAATTTCCTCTCGGGAGGCGCTTCCGAAGGTCTGCTCTCTTTAATTCGAATTGATATTTGTCTCATCAATTTATAACCGCACTCTTTTAAAATCTTAGAGAATACGAATCATTCTTGTTCACGTGATGCAGCCAGTGTCATCGACAGAAGACAAATTACTACCGTCGATATGATTATACTGTAATATGGCTGTTAGTCTTAGGAGTAGAATCATCACAGTGAGTTGACTCTTCTTGTTAATGTTAATTGACAGCTTCACATGAGTTTACGGCAGTACCAATGGAACAATCTCCTCTTCCCTTCCTCATGAACTTTTTATATTTTTTCAGTTGAGTTATTTTGAGGTAATATGATAGGTCCTTAGCGGCAAGTTGTCACCCTTGGCCATGGATCAGTAACCAGTCTGAAAAATAACCTAAGAAGGGTTTTCCGCATTTTAGTTACCTTTGGCAATAACATTTGTACCGTCCGCCTATCCAACGGCACTGCACGTGAGAGACACGTGTGGACGCGGTGAAAGGGAAAGACATCTGCCACTTGGTTGTGCTTTTACCGTTGATACGCACAAGTATGCATAGAAGTCACCAACTTTCAAGAAATTTCGTAATCATGGATAAGGTGAGCAAATGTTTTTGTAAAACTCAATTTTTAATCTCCTCTGCGTATTTCAAGTAGAAATATTTCGGATACTTTCCAAAGAAATGGTTAACATTAAATCCACTTATCGATTTGAGATCTCAGGTGAAATGATAAGCGCGGATTTTGATGCTAAAGGAACATGGGTAAGGAATGAAAAAATAAAATGGGCGGAAAGGAAAACTAACGAAGGGGTGCTACTACGTACGTGCGACTAGAGGAGAGATGGTTGTTGGGAGACGATCGAAGAAGTCTGAAATGCAGTTGTAGGAAAAACTGAAAGGTAATGGTTAAGGATGTTAGAAGGAAAAATGTTAAGTAATGAGGTAGAATGAGGAACGCACATGGCATACTGGGTGGTATGAAGTTTCTCCAACTGAAATATGGTCAATTTTCAATTCCACAAATGGCGAGATGAAAGCGTATTATAATGGTGTTATGTAGAACTCAAGTGGTGTAGCGGTGCTTAGACCCAGGTTCCATCAAAAGCCTACCCTCATCGATAGACTACGATTAAAATTTTTTTTTAATATTGTCCAAACCTTTTAGTTTCCTCAGGCTCTAATGACGAAAACGTACTGTATAAGACGCTATTGTTCAGCATAAAATATCACAAGTTATTAAATTAATTTATTATAAAGAAATGGCGATTTATTTTACCATTTATTTATATATTTTTTCATAATGCGAGGTGGACGACGCTGTGCGAGGATATGGAAAGTTTACAAAAGAAAGGTGAAATTGGTGCGCTATATAAATACAAGGAGAAAGCATTATCAGGAAGTAAGAAAGGAAAATCTTAACAAACAATGAAAGTTATCAGGAAAATTATTAATTAAACCAAGGAATATTCAAGAGAGATTGAAAGGAATGTATACAGAAACATAAAGTCAGCAAGTTAAACAAAGAAAGAGAATATGACGTATATGAGGATAAGGGCGAATGGGTAGATTACATTCCCACGGAGCTACATAAGGGTTTAGCAAAACGTGGGAGTAAGAGTTTTTAAAGACTAATTCGTACAATTAATAAGGGAGGAATTAGACCGGGAGATTTCGTCAGATGTGTTAGTTCTCCTATTCCAAAAAAGGGAGACGCTGTCATATGTGAATAATAATAAGCCAAATTATTACCTAATAACAAGTTTGTTTTCGCGCGCAGCTAAAGTTGTTCTCAGTATCATCCATAAGAGAATGGAATGGAATTAGCGGATGATCAGTTCGGATTCAGAGTCAGCAGTTACGCTGCTGCGTTGGTCATAACAATGTTTGACAAATCTAGTCCCCCTCCGCTGAACTCGATCTAATTCCGAAATCAAATTTATATTTTGAGGATCCCATATGCTGACAGCATACTCTAGTTTGGGCCCGACTAAGGCAAGGAAACATCGTTCCTTCACTTTTTCGTCACATTTACTGGCACTCTTCACAAATCCCAATTTTATATTAGCACGACCGCATATTTCTCGTATGTGCTTTCCCCAGGACAGATCATGAGTAATTGTTACACCAAAGTATTTATGGGAATCTACCCTCGCGATTTTGGTTTGTTTCACTTTGTAACTATAAGGGAGGGAATTACTCTTTTCCCAAAAATGTACTACTACGCATTTTTTCAAATTTAATTCCAATTCTGAATTGCATTTAGGTCGTTGGCTAACACGACTCTTGTCTTCGTAACTTCGAATGTCCCCATAAATTACTGCATCATCGGAGAAAAGTCGGAGCTTGCTAATAACTTCGGTACTGAGGTCATATATGTAAATAAGAAATAGGAGGGGGCCTATGACACTTCCTTGTGCTACACCCGACGTGACCTTGACAGCATCGGATGATACACCGTCCAGGACCACTGTTTGAACACGATCTCATAAGAATTGAGAATCTCTCTCTCTCATAAGAATTGAGATCTCATGAGAATCCATCATATAATACTCTCGTGTATTCCGTAAGTTTCCAAATGGGCGAGTAATTTGCAACGAGGGCCTTTATCGAAAGCTTTCTTAAAATCTAGGAACATCGCATCAACTGGAATATTACTTTCACCGAAGTTCAATATAACATGAACAAAGAGTGCGAGTGGAGTTTCGCAGGATCTACCCTTATGGAAGCCGTGTTGGTAATTAATCAATAAATCTAGATTATCGAGGTAGCTCATTATGGAACTATCAATGATGTGTTCAAGAATCTTACAGGAGATGGAGGTGAGCGATATTGCCTATAATTACTGGGGTCCTCCCTGTCTCTGTCTTTAAATACGGGTGTTACAGAAGCTACCTTCCTGCCGGTTGGCATGCTCTCTTCTGCTAATGATTTCTTAAATATTATATCAAGATAAGGGGCAATTTCAGACGACAGTTCTTTATACACGCGTGCCGGTACCTCATCACATCCCGGAGATTTGTTGGGGTCGATGGTTTTAAGGAGTAACTCTATTCCGCGGGTGGAAAAAACGACTGCTTGCATCGATTGTTTTTGATTGACTGAAATTTTGTCGGAAGATCTCTCAGGTATATTCTGTGAGCACATTCACAGGTATATTACGTTGAAAACACTCGGGAAGAATGGGTTTAATATGTGGCCGCAAAAAAACCCGCAGTCGGTATGATTCGAACTTACGCTCCCAGAAGAAATCTGATTTCTAGACGCCTTAACCACTCGGCCACGACAGACCGTTACATATCATCATAAAATCCAATATTACCTATCATAATAAAATCACTGCGAGAGAGATGATTCGCTCGATCTGGTAACAGGTATATTTGATCAACTGGGTCTAACTTTTGATAGTTCAATGTAAAAACAAGTAAACCTCTACCGAAAACAGCAAATTATTCTCACCCTCCTGCTCCATCCTGAGAAACATCTAAACGGCACTCCAGCGCATGGTACCCGCATCTGCGATTACAAGTATAGTAACCCACTCTTTGAATAATCGTTAAAGCGTAACTGGTCTAACGGAGAAAATAGGGGGAGAAATGAGTTTGCTAGAGAAGCATCTGGGAAAACCAAAAAGTTTACCTAATTAAAAAGAATTATGAGCATTCAATAAACCACATACACAGAGGAATTTACATGAAAACAACACCCGGACTGAATTCTTTCGCTGCCAACATTTGTAAAAGTACTGTAAACTGTATGAATATACCGGGGACTAATTTCGAAAACGTGAAAGTCGTTTGGCGAGAGCAATGATTAAATTAAATGAATGGCATCACTTACCGTGTAACCTGATAGGTCTTAAACGTGCAATACAATGGCAGCTGTTGATCCTAAAGTTTAGTCAAAATGATTCCAGGCATCGTGACAGCATAGCATCTTTTATCACTGCTATGGCCTCAAGTGTTTCCCTTCTCATACCCCTAGATGACGTTCACCTAGGTAGTCTCCGTTCTGTGCAATCTTCTATTACTAACCCTTAACGAGATTAAACTAATGGTTTCAGAATCTGCGCAAGTTCACAGTTTACCCATTCACTGGATGGGATATAGTAACCTAGGCGAAGATCAAGTCCCAAATTTTAAAATTTAATTAACGCACCTATTAATTTATGGATGAAGTCGCACAGTTAGGACTGGCGTATTACCTTGAAGTGGATCCAAAGTATAGGGTGCAGCAACATAACTTGCCGATTTGAAGGATTTTCCAACTCAAATCAATTAGTTATGCTGCAGCACCCTATACACGTATTCGTCATTAAAATGAACAAAACTAGCCGTAGGTTGTACGTAATTTTCAAAATATTAAATACGACAATTCATTAAACACACTTGAGTCATATTTTTCCAGGCTAAGAATCCCCATACTCATGTAGGTGGACGGCATGAAAACGACACAAAACCACCCCTCCAACACGGTCGGAGCGCCAGGTGTTCCAAGGGTTCCATTTAATCGGTACGAGTTAGGTTGCTTCGAGTTGAGGGAGATACTTTTCCATCAGGACCTTGCAGACACCTTCCCTCGTTTCAATTCAGAGTCATATAATCTAACGGTATAATTTGAAAGGTCCCGCAAAACGGATTTCAGTTTTAGTCAACGAAGATTTTCGCGTAGAGACTATGTTTTTGCATTGTAAAATGTCATTGGATTCACATTTTCGCACAAAAATGATGCTCCTTGCTAAAACTAATACCAAACTCCAGGTTAACAGTTGTAACACATGTATGCACTTTAATTCTGAAATATCGTCTTTTTTTACTAATGTATTTAAAGGAAATCTTAAAACGCTTTTATCAATATAGACTTTAAAATTAAAACAAAAAAATGATTTTTTTGAAACTTAATAAACGCTTACCTAAACTCAAATCTTGCACAGAAGCGCGAATCAGCCACAAATTCCAACTTCTCCGAATCGTCGATTATCCTGACATTTGTCAGAATGCAATCAACACTCGCACCTTCACTCCTTACACATGCTGTCAGCCGATTATAATATCAAATATGTATGATTTCTGTAGCTCTATGGAAACACGCGTTCCCATTTGTTATAAAAAAATATTTCTAATGAGAACTGAGCCCTTTACGAAAATCGACGACCTGCGAGAAAAGATAAATCTAATAAATTTCAAAATTACAAAAAGAGTTCATCAAAAGGCGTTTTCTGAAAGACATTGTCCATTTGACTCTACACACACCACTAAAAAGGCCACTCAACTTCAATTTATCAATCAATTGATAAATTGAATTCCACGAACAAATTAACAGGTTTGAAATGTGTTTAAGGAAAAACAGGAGTTATCAATTCTTAAATAAATTATCTATTCTTACTGGAAAAAACTTACGGTTATAACTTGGAATGATCTGTCACTAAATTAGGTCAAGATTGAACACAATTTTTGCGGATGATCGCTGAAGGAATGACTTCGAGAGTAGTGGAAATGTAGATCCATCAGCAAGTGCATACATTCGGGTAAAAGTGCACAGTCCAGCCAGAAACCACAACTGCCTGAGGAGAAGATAATCAATGAGGCATCAATCATTTGTCTTATGTAATCACTCTGTATGCCCTGAACTAGATCCAGAAACAGACAGTAAAATTTATTAAAGTTTAATTTATTAAAAGTAAAAGTTAATAATAACATGTCCATCACTTTGGCTTAGTAATTGTCTTTTCTAAGACTTTTATAGAAGGGCGATAATAGATATTTAAAATCATACAAAACAATGACTAACAATAATATCACCAGGTAAAATAATGGCGCATATTCCCCATCTCCGCTAGAGTACTCAAGAATAATTACATCAAAAAACTTCTTCAATATGCATCAGGAATCGAAAATTTAAGACCTTGCATCCAAGGTCTCGTGAACAAAATCACCAGTGTTACCATGGATTCCTTCCCTTTGGGTCCAATAAAAATACACCAGACCAAAGAAAATGAAAGGGGGCATGACATGTTTCACACAGTCCCTAAGATTTCTCAATCCGTGGGAACAACTCTGTAATAGCTTTGGAGGACAGAAGACATGTGGGAAATCAAGACAAACTATTATTCTTCTGAAAGAATGGTTTCGCCCGAGGAGATATTCACAGGAGCCTAAAGAACAGAAGAGTGTGAGGAGAGAGGGAGACATTGACGGGAGTTAAGTGGAGCCTTCTTCACAGGAGTTAATCGCCCTTTTTGGCGGAATCTTCTTCCGCGAGCACCTCGTTGAATCGACTGAGACTGGCCTTCACTTCTGGTTGACTATCCTGTTTCACCTCCTTCAGGACGGAACACAGAGGGCCCTCAGTCAAGGCAATGAGCTGGAATCGGCGACCAGAATCTGTGGGGGTAGAAACGGAAATATATTGATTCGTACTGGACTCAATCCTCCAAAAGATGAAAGTTTGCAGGCAATGGTGCGAACGTCAAATTGGAAGATGAACTAAGATGAAAGTAAGAAATAAATATTTAATATATTAAAAAGACCTGATTCTAGAGAAAGTGCTTTCACATAAAATGGCCCAGATAAAAAAAATAATAAAACATACCAGGGCGAAGCACCACCACAATTTGCCCCGAAGGATCGAAGAGAGATCACGAGATGTGTCGCTTGGAGGGCTCGCGGCGGCAGAGCGGAGGAGTTTGAGAGGATGATGAGAAAAACGAATTTCCGGAAACTTTCATTTGGACACCCGAGAAAGATGTTTTCATCATTTTTTTTAACAGTCTGACCTACACAATATTTCGAAAATCAGTGACTGCCAATAGGAATAAAAACTTCAAACGCCAACATAACCGTCGACGAGATGAGTGGTTTCATGAATAATCTAACCTTCAATACTCAAATTAACGTTAGCCTTCTTATTTTATTTTTATCGAGAACAATTATTTGACTCATTAAACTGAATTGTCCCAATAACTAAACGACCTTGTGAAGTATCCCCGACCGATATTTCGAAAGGTAAAGTTCACACGGAGAACACTCAAAAAATAAATGATCACATACATACGTAATGGAACAAGCAAAAACAATGTTTTTCGACAATTTTTCTTAAGCAGAACGATCTTCGACGGAAAAAAATACATTCTACACGTAGCATGGATAGAAAAATCTCCAAAAGTGTTCTCCAAGTGCATCGACAACGATTTAGGCAGCTCAAAAAACAATCAAAAGATTGGGACGAATGCCTGGAAGAGTAAATTTAACGCGAAAGAACACGGGGCGGGGTGAATGAACTTCACAGTTCGTGTCTAATAAATTTATACATATGTACGGTGCATACAGTTCATTCACTCAGAAAATGTTACTACCGCGCAAATTAAATTGCAATCCTACATTCGTTAAATCCCTATCTGAAAAATGAAAAAAATAATCAAGAAACAGAAAATTAGGAAAACTGTAGAAGTATAGCACAAATTAAAACATCCCTTGAGGATCCAACATGTGAACACTTTCATGAAGTGTACGTCTACAGGGTTGTTATATATACGAGGTACGAGTACATCCATGTATATACATGGTACTCTGCAGGTAACCGCTAGCGTGTAATTACACACCAGGCATACAAAATCAAAAATGAAATTTTTCTTAATATGTAGTTACAATATATAAATGTAAAATATTTATTCAAATAATACATATCATGACAACTAAAAGTACATGCAATACGGCATCTAAGTAGGACATACTTCTCCACGTATGCAAGAGGAGCTGTTAATATCAAGGACAATAACTAAGACGAGATTATACAATGACAATCTACTAGACTATTTAGAATGGAAAAAAGAAAATACTATTTCCCCCATAGTGCGGCAGGAAACGGTCATTCTGATCCCTCGTCGTTTGTGGGAAAAATCACATGTTATATCTACCTGTTCTGCACTTCCACCGTAGCATGCTGGCGCTAATAATATCTTTTTAATATCATCAATAAAACCACCTCCTAATGCATGCAAAATGTTTAATCTTTAACTTCACTCCGAGAGTGATTTCTAACTTAGTTTCTCCAATAACCTTGATACGCTACTCAGTTTATCATAACAAAGATTTACAAATCTACCTCCTCTACGCGATCTAATTTGAAAATTAATTCAATTTCGTTAGTATCGCACATAATAGCAGCATACTCTAAATGCTAGCGAAAGATAACATTGCTCTTTAACCCTTTCCGTCACATTTCCCAAATACTCTTCTAATAAATACTACTTTTTTGTTAGGTTGTCCACTTATTTCCCGTACGTGTTTCACCAAGAAGAGATAATGAGTGATGTTTACGCCTAAGTATTAAGTATATTCCACACTTTCTATTTCGGTATTTTCGACGCAATACGCGTTCGGCAAGGAACTACTAATATTCCAAAAATTCATTAATGTACACTTTTTAAGCTTAATTTAATTGCCAAGTGCCGCACCAACGTTGTATTGTTTCATTAGGTGGTTTACTAAAGTAATTTTATTCTCAGGACTACGGATAGCTTTGTAAACTGGGTCGTCGGCAAATAAGCGTAATTCACCATTAACGACTTAGTTAATACCGTTAACGTTAAGAAGAAATAAAAGAGGTCCGATAACACTTCTCGGGAGAACACCTTTTGTGGCTACTTCTGCATTTGAGCTAACACCATAATATGACGTACCCTTTGTTGGTGACCATTTGAAAGTCTTAAATCCAGCCCAGGACATTTGTATCTATGCCATAGGCTTCTTTCTAACATTGTTAGTAGTTTACTATGAGTATACTTTCGTTAAAGAGTTTTTTGAAGCCTATAAACACCGCGTCCACTGGAATATGATGATATTCCGAGTCCTAAATATCAAGAACAAAGAGAGTAAGTTGCCCAGCCCAAGAACTATCCTCTCGGAAATTGATGTTTTTTTTATTCGTAACTCTTGACTATCGAGGAGCCTCATCATCGAACTAACAATAACCTAACATAACAATGTTCCATAACACTGCATGATATGAATGTGAGGGAAATAGTCCTGTAATTTCTCGGTCACTTATGTCACCACTAAGGGGTTGGATGAGGTCCAAAGGGTCTAGGAAAGGGTCACAGTGGAGCCGACAAGATCAGGGTCACAGTGACTGGTGCAACCGCAACGGCCTACAAGTTATTGACAAGACTGGGCCACTAAGGAGCAGATAATACGAAAAACAAAAAAAGTCGATATTTTTCTCGCTGTTGCTTGAACTAAACGCGATAAAAAAGAAAAAAATGTAATCACCTTCTAAAGTAATAACAAAAAGGAACCTTCACTATCGGCGTGCTTACTTTTTTGCTATGGGAAAACTTTTCGTAACTGTCCTCCCTACAATTATGATTCCTCAATTGTCCTACCTCGCCTTGAAAATACCTTAGTCCAAAACAATGAATCAGTTTTCTTTCTGTTTGCGGCAAAAAGCAGCACCCTGAGACTTAAAACAATGATACTACTTCGATAGGTTATAACTGGGCTGTGTTCTCTAGTGGATAGCTGCTAATGCTACAGCTTTGAACAATGATGGTTAGTTCATAATTATTATTCTGGGGTTTCAACAAGTCTTTCTCTTAAATTACGCATCTATGCACATTAAGCCATTTAAGTAAGTGTGCTATCTCGAAAACATTTGGCCTACTCTGAGAGTGAAAACATCTCATGGTACTTAAGGACAAATGTAGACGTTTTCGCAATTTTTAACACTTACTGAAATAATAACATTTCGCCCATCCTTGAGAAACTCGTGTCAGCTTTTCACATATCGCTAGTGAATAATTTAACAAAACAAATGGTGCGTTCTATGCATGGCGTCGACATGTGTATATCCAGCGAGGCCAGAGGCCACCAAATATTCCTTATTAATCACAACCTTCCCTTTGCCCTGTACTCATTTTCAAAGGATGCCAATTTTTTCCAGCACATTCTTGGTAGGCTTGAAAGGATGCGTTAACAAGATAAATCATAATTTATCAAAAATCTCCGAGAATATCGATGATCTAAGGCGAATACATCTTCCATCACGTCGACGGCTAAAATACTAATGAATAATCACTGTGCACTGCCCTCCACAACACAATGGACTCCGATTTCATGATACGTGAAAGAAATGCCCACCTGCGCATAATTTAGGTAGAGCTTTTATTAACACAAAAGAGGCTAACTCAATCAAAACGTAGAGCCCCAGTATTTGTGATAATGAATATACCATATGACCTGAGCTGTCGGTCGCCTCCCATTAAAACTACTAATATGAATACACCAGGCAAAATTCGCTTAAAATAGAAGTGTTATAATCCTTCGGCAGGACATAAAAATCGTGATCGAGATAATACTAAAATAGAAAGCCCCGTAAAAGTGGCGCCTGTTTAGCAGGCGTGACAACAAGCGTTCAATAACGCAGGTATCAGAAAAGCTTCATATGTGTGCTCTACAAGTAAAAGTTATTGTGAATGCATCTGCCTTGAAAACAATTATGAATGTATAAATATAAGTTCGCTCTTTTTTACGGGATTTAATTTTATTCCCCTTGACATGTGAAAGATAGACATTTAGCATGATTTTTCGACCTAATGCAATTTAGCTGCCTTTCACAATGTTTGTATGGAAGTATTTTCAGTAAGGTAACATCGGACGATATCTTTTGGAGTAGTTGTAGCAACTTTGAACCTTTCTGTTTAAAAAAAATTCTGAGCCGAATGAGCATTCCACTTTTGTCCAATTATTTCCACTTTGACGTTAGTGACGCTGAATAATTCTAAAGAATGAAAGGCTTCAATTTGGTTCGCGGTGAACACCGGTGATATATGAAAGATAAAATACTCGGAGTTCATGATATTTTCCCCAATTGTCAGCATGTCGATGATCCCAAACTGACTGCGTGACAATACGTTGTATTTATTTACTTAGTTTCAGAGACATTCATTAAACCATTAAGTCAAAGTACAAATAATCCTCCAACCAACAGTTTTAGTGGCATGTCTCCAAAATAAAAAAATATTCCAGTGCAAATATATAAAAAAGCAACAAACAAATATTAAACGATGCTCGAGTAAGTACACAACTGAAATGATCTTGACAATGAGACACGAATAAAACCATATGATTATGACCGAATTCATTAACGAAGCAAGTCTGTTTGAAATAATACAGTAAGTAAAACAAATGTCGCGAAAAATAAGGCTGCATATTTCACAACATTGTCAGTTGTGTGGTTTCACTTCAGTAACTCTACAGATTAAAACCTAAATTTCTTCCATGATTTCACTATTCGGAAACTCGAGTTCAATAAGAACCCAAGCCCGTCGAGTTAATTTCTGCTTTATAGGATGTTTTTTTAACACTGATATGTCCTTGGATGAATTTTTCCATCCACGTAATGGCTGTGCTTTCCCAATTACTTCTCCGCATAACTGTCCTACTTGTATTATCTCTGCACTTCCGATTATTCGCAGCAGTTTTTTCGGCGTGATGAAGTTAAACTGCAATTTCCATTATACAGGCACAAATGGATTCCATAACCGAGGGCGCGGTCTTCCCAACGACTTCATATTCTTCATCCAGGCGTGAAAATTTGCTCCTGAATCTTTTTGCGCCCATTCATCATCAAGTGTTACAAATTTATTACTTCCGACCAAAAGCACCGATGCTTTTTTATCTAGTGAAATCTTCCCGTGTAACCAGTTAAATGGAGTGACAATTAACCGTGGGAAAAAACTTTCTCCTCACAATTTTTTAAAACTCTTTCCAATGACTGGTATCTCAACTTTCCATTTGCTTCGCACTTGTTTCAGTGGCTCGTCCAAACTTTTTCTACGCACATCCTAAACTTTTTACTGTCATAATGTCATATGGGCGGTATTGTTCCTGATTCCTACCTCAGAGTTTTCTTTAGAAACGGCTATTTCACTTCGCGTGCATTAACAATACGATTCAGTCACCTCCGAAGGAGTGAGTGATTAGGTTGAATTCACTCAAGTTATTCAGACTAAAGTAAAAGTTTTCACTTCACATATAAATAAAAAAAATCCGATAGAACTCAAACGTCAGCGACATAATTATACGTCACAATACTTTGTCACGGATTTACGCTTAAATAATCAATCCGCAAAAATCTTCATTAGTTTGAATGTTTTTGTCATGCTGTTTGGAAAATCCTTCCTACTGCAAGCACCTGGGTCTCAAGGAATTTTATTAATTACATCCTAACTAAGTATATTGGGCAAAGAGGAAGGACGAAAATTCAAAGAATTGATAAAAATACGCAAAACGTGTGTAAAGAATAAGAACATAACACCATTCTTTGCGAAGCACCTCATCGAAAGTGATCACAAAAGTGACTTTGTGACTAAATTACTTCATTTTGAAAATGAAAGTCAAAGACTTGATGCCTTGGAGCAGTTGGAAATTTTGAAATGGGTCCATTGCAAGGATGAACTTGTCAACAAAATTTTGTATCCCTCCCACTCCTAGACCTACCACTCTTCCAAGTCAACCATTGACACCAAAAGATCTAATTCTCTTTTCCTTCCAGCTATATTTTAACCTTTTTACCCCTCCACCCTCCTTAACCCTCCTCTTTGATCAACCCTCCCTCCCCCACTCAGAAGGTTTATCTACCAAGTCAGCTTCTCTGAGGACCACCTGATGATGGCGTTCAACGTCAAAACCTGTGTCGTGTTTTAAATAAAGTGTGTGGAATTACAAAGTCAACAATTTCATTTAATTTCAAAATGCCTATATAATTTTCTTTGAATAACCTTGCAAAAAAATTTATTGTTTTTCGGTATGGAATGCATTATCATTTTGAACATTACTTTATATGGAAAAAATGATTCAACAAATTCGTATTTATTTTTATGACTAAGGTGGTGGAACGGATCATGCTCGTATTACAAGGTTCCCCTATATGTACAAGTAATACTAAATGAACTTACTGATTAAGTTCCTTGCGAGAAGAGCTAAAACGTTTAAGGCTTCTTTCCTCAGTTTTGTGTACTTTGGAATACCTGAAAAACAACAATTTCACCATTCAACTAACATTTTGATTGCAATCAAGTTAATCTTAATTTCATAAAAAAAATCTCGACACTCAAAAAGCTACAAATTAATAATACAAGCAAAAGTAAATTAAAGGCACAATGTGTCAGAGATATCTTCTTAAGAATCAAGAACATACCAATAACATAAGAAAGGGTCTTTCCAAGCCCTTGAATAACTCGCTGCACATCTTCCTCAGCTTCTTCATCCAGGTCATCTTCATTGAAAGTTGGCAATATGAGACGATCCACAAACTGCCTCATGGCTTCAATGATAGCAATTTGCTCTGGACGTGTACTCGCTTGCAAACACACCACACACTTTTCCACAACAACTGCACGGAATTTAACTGTAATATTTACAAAATGCATTTCACAAAGGAAAATGTACGCTCCAAAATACAATAACAGACAACATGAAGAAAGAGAGCAGAATGAAACCCCATGTGAGACAGAAACTAACCTTGTGTTTCTAATTTACTGGGCCAAGCCTTGCCTAGAGATTCACATGCTGCTTCACGTAGCTTAGTTACTTCTTCTCGATCGAAATGTGGAACATCATCATCATCACTGCCCATATTCTCTCCTTCAGAGCCACGTTTTGGTCCATGCTCCTGAACATAACATGCCAACTCATGAGTCCAAATATATATATATATATATATATATATATATATATATATATATATATATATATATATATATATATATATATATATATATATATATATATATATATATATATATATATATATGTATGTATATGTATACATACTAAAAATTACAGTTCAAATGCCTTAAGCATTGGATAATTTATGAAAAAAAAATTAAAAACATGCATACCATTGAGAGCATATTATCTGCAATCGCAAATACGTCAGCAAATCGATCCACTTTCAACGTAAACAAGAGATCTCCAAGGGTACGCAGAGCAGTACACCGATACAAAACACTTTGACTGCTACCCTTTTTGCGAGCATCAAGAAGCACAGCCTCAATCACTTCATTGCAAAGTTTTCCATCAGTCTTTAATTCATCTGGAAATGAGTCTCTGGAAAATAAAACAAGTTACAAACTGTAAATGACAAATAAACATTGACCACATTAAAATGTGTTCATCATCATTTGCTTAAAACAAGAAATTGTAATAAATAATTTTAACGCAAAATCTTAAATGGAAAATTTTTAACATGATCAACCTAATATACATTTTTCACAAGTTTTTTTTTAATTCGACATTAGATTATAATCATGGGAATTTTAGTAAAGCCTTAGTGGATGGTGTTGCTTTCATATTTTATTTTATTTACATATACCCTGCAAGCCACCGCCAGGGTTTGTGGCAGGGGATGAATAAACACCAGAATAATTTAACCAGAACATGACCCTATTGCGATCAAACAATGTTATTATGATCCCCTATCGTTTGTGGAAACAATGAAATCTTAAATCTATCTGTTCTACACTTAATCTCTTTAATTTTATTAACGTGATCTCTCCGGAATAAAAGAGGTCTGATGACACTTCCCTGGGGAACACCTGAAGTAACTTCTACTGCAATTGAGCTAACTCTATCTACGACTACTTTTTGTACCCGACCATTCAAAAAGCTTTTAATCCAACCCCGGATATTTTTATTTATGCCATATGCTTCTAGCTTTGTGAGGAGTTTACTATGAGGTACTTTGTCTAAGACTTTCTCAAAATCTAGAAAAATCGCATCCACTGGAACATTGCTCTCTCCCAAAGTAAGAATATCAGGAACAAAAAGTGTAAGCTGTGTCTCGCAGGATCTACCATTTCAGAAACAGTGCTGATTTTTCATTAACAACTCCTGATTATCGAGGTGTCTCACGATCTAACTAGCAACTGTATGTTCCATAACCTTGCGCGAAATGGATGTGAGGGAAATAGGTCTGTTATTGCTCAGTTCCTCTTTGTCTCAGTTTTTAAATATTGGCGTTACGTTAGCAGTTTTCCAATCTCTGGGAACCTAGTGATCTACCAGCGACTTCTTAAATATTATTTCTTCTATAAACCCCTTCTTTAAACAAGTAAATTTTTCTTTTAGGCTTCTTATTTCGGACCCCATGGCAAAAACTTATGATTTACTGCCCTGTAATCACTAATTCTTTTTATAGTTTCTATAGTTAAGACTTTTTCAGGAATATTCATTACTAACAAATCAAGTATATAATTGCCCCTAGTTGGTAAAATGACACGTTGACGCAAAGAATTCAGAGTAAAAAAATCTAATAGCAATTTGCAGATATCTTTGTCTTTACCACTCATTTTCAAACTATATGTACTGCAGTCAATATATGGGACATTGGAATCTCCACCAATTATAATATTGCAAACCTTGTGTTGAGATAAAAAAAACCTTTGATTTGCTGATCAAATTCTAGTATTGAATTGTCTCCATCGACTGGCCATCTCTAAAATGTACTTAGATAAATTCTTTTGAATTGAGGACTTTTAATTGAGAACCAAAAGCTTTCCAAACCATTACCTGGAATTACCTCAGCCCTGTTGAGGCAAGAATTTTTAGCTGCAATAAAGACACTACCCCCGATTCTATTTGTTCTGTCATTTCCGTAAACGGAAAAGGATTTTGGGAAAATTTCACCATCGACAATATCAGTGTATAACCTGCATTCTGACCCAATTTTATATTTGCGCCTGTGCTTTGAAAAAGGTGATGATATTCTGCAACTTTGTTTTTTAAACTTTGGCAATATACTACCAATACACATAATTCCCTTGACATTACGGTTTTCTGAATTTTTAATAAGGATCGTGTTCTAATTGAATCTCTTATAAAATTTCCTGTCTAATGCTATCTGATTGGTGTTACATGAACTATTGCTAGCACTGAACCTCACTTCATTTAAAGCTACATAATCTGGCAAAGAAGACTTAAGAGACCCACTAATTGACCTACATGCTGATCTACCTTAAGTGCTCTAATATCATACCCAAAAACAATGTTAACGGAATCAAACCCCCTGACTTTTGGGTTTTCAATCTAATACCTTACCCCTCAACCACTGGGCCCTTTAAGTCATTCCAGTCATATCACACATTAACACAAAACCAATGAAATAAACCATCAGTAGCATTTTAAGAAATCAATAAAGGACTTACAAGCAGGTAGACGTGCACACAGGTACTAGAGCACTTAAAAGGCTTTCCTTCCCTGTCCAAGTTCTTCCTTTAAGACCTCCAATCAACATTCTGACAAGTAGTACCCTATGATCCGGCCCCAACTCGGAACCAAGTTTGGCAGCAACAGTTCCAGCTGCTCTTGCAGCCTTAAGAGGAGAAAATTTCACAGTTGAATTAGGCACTGAAAGGTGCTGCTTGAAACAGTACAAATTGCAGTTGAAGTCCAAGTATCCATCATCATATGTCCTGCAACTTTCTGTGGCATTTTTAAAAACATACCTTAACACACAAATGAAAACTATCATGTTAAAGGCATGACTGATTTCATCATATTTCCCTACTTATTTCATGACAAAGCAACAAATTGGAAAGTCAAAGGGAAAACGTAAACATCAAAGAGAATACCATGAGATTTTGAGAATGATAAAATTCTTGTTTTATATCAATCTTAGTTTTCAAGGTGCCCATGACTAAACTATAAGAATCAGTTGATACAGTTGAGTCCCTTGGTAAAAAGATACAATTTTGTGAAATAGAATTAGCAGTCCTGCCCATCAACATTAGCATGTCGAAAATTGAATAATATTAAATATTTGATGAAAAATTTAGTCTACATCGATTTTGTCCACTTTGAAGTACTCTTCACTCATTGCTATGCACTTATTCCATCTTCTTTTCCACAGGGGGTAAAAAATAAGGGAAAATTTTCACTTCCACACACTTTTAAAGTAATACAACCATGGTTTCGATGCTGCGCAGCATCAAAGCCATGGTCGTATTACATTAAAAGTGTGCGGAAGTGTAAAGTTTCCCTTATTTTTTACCCTCATCATGAAGGAATTCCACAAAGTTAAGCCTGAAACTGTTAACTTCTTTTCCACTGTTTAAAGCACCCTTGGAAGTCCAGGCTTTTTAGTTTTCTCCTTATTTCTTCCTTTTTTGTGTCCACATCTTCCCAGTGATGTCCCCTCATCACATGTTTGCATTTTGGGAATAGAAAAGAGTCGCAGGGGGTGAGATCTGGCGAAGAAGGATGATCAAGGATGGTGACTGAATTTTTTGCCAAAAACTGGTCAATAATCAATGGTAAATGTGCAGGTGTCTTCGTGAAGGATCCATCCATCACCTCGAGTCAAATTTGTTTGCACACGACGCACGCGATCTCTCAAACACTTGAGAACTGTAAGGTGGAACTCAGCATTTATGGTAAGAACAAGGGACCACACACGATCAATGTTGTCATCAACACAGGTGGTTGAAGGTTGTCGCCCCGGAATTGCATCATCCATGGTGTCTTGTCAGCTATTTTTAAAACACTTAATCCACTTGAAAATGGATACTTTCTTCAGAACATTATCACCGTAAACAGCAGTCAATGTTTCAGAAATTTCTTGATAACTTTTACCGTACCAAAAAACTTGGATGTTTTTAAAAACTTTATTGCTTTATTGCATTTATTACCGTTATTGCGAATATTTATTCGGCAAACCACGTATTTTGATTTAAAAAACAGGATTTACATATACTCAAATTCTCTATAGTAAAATTTGGTACAGTGTAATATTAACACCTTGCATCTCTTTGATTTCACTACAAAGAGACTCTACCATTTGATAAAATGCAGAGTGAATGCAATGCTTAATGCTTGACAAGATTATATTCAGTTTAACCAGCATTTACCTGAGCTTTCATCACCCATGATGAGGAGTCCAATGTAAACTGAATCAATTCACATATTGGTTCCAAGTGGGTTCTTACTCCAGCCTCAGTCCCAGGTGTGCCTTCTGCCCAAGCTTCCTCCCAGAGCTCCACTGAAGCCTTGCTTTCTATTTAAACATAAAATAAATATTTTACCCATGATATACATGTATTCAGATCCATGTATATCCTTGTTCATTCATAATTTATAACAATACAACCTAGCAGTGTAAATTTACCTACCCACAAAACATTTTCATATGCCCAATAAAAAGTATTCTCATATGGATAGTTGATAGAAATACCTGTTCCTTTCTCAATAAATATGCATTATGTTGGCACTGCAGTCAGTTTAAAATTGAGTTCCCTTCAGCAATCTACCAACTGTGTTTCTATAATCCACCTGACTTAGGATGGGATCCTCACATTTGCTAATGATTCTTTCACCTATGTCCACATAAAACATATAAGCTGGACAGCTCATAGCTTTACAAGACTGAGAATCCCATTTCCTATATCAGAACTAGGACTTAGGATCACTTCGGAAATTAGTGCACTAAACTCCTTCCACTTCATTTGCAAAGTCCTACAACTACTGTATAAGACACTGCTGATGCATCACTTTACACTTGATTTAAATGGAAAATGGCTCTTGATAAGGTTACTATAGCCCTAATTTAGACTGATTAAGAATGTTTAGAATCTTAAACTCCAATAAATCTCTTATTAGCTACTCTTTGGATGTTCCAAACCTGCAAGTCTCCAATATATTAAATAAGTTCAATAAAAGTCAATTAGCTCCCCTTATTTTCAGAAGTTACAGGCATAAAAAATGGTTGCCTTTAATACAAATTTCGATAATATCAAAATAATAAGAGAAACTAACCATTTTCAAAAAATAAAAGTTTCTGGCGTAACTTGGTGGAAAATCTTCATACTGACTTTTAATAATCAAACCACCATTGATGATTGACCATATCCTTCCAGCTAATTATATAATATTATCCGCCTCAAACCATAGACTTTTAGCCCCCTTCTTCATAGCTCAACCAATCCTTTCTTTCCTCCCTCCTCTTCCCCTCCGCCCAGAGATATGTATATATACGGTGTTGGACTTGTTTATTTTTACCTGATGATGTTATGCTATAACGAAACCTGGGTAGTAAAAATTAAAAAGTTTATGTGGAAAAGTAAAGTGGTTTGATTATTAAAAGTCAGTATTTTCAAAAAAGTTAAAATAACATACATGTAACCTGCTGGTACATATAACCTTATGGGATATTAAGAGAGAAGATTGTTATACAGTATTGAATTTAAACTTGGAAGCTGTGAATTACCCTTCAGAACATGAAAACAAGGCAGCTGTAAGGAATTTGGGCCAACTCTGACTGTGAAGAAAATCTAGAGAGCAGAGGTAAATTTAGTAATTGTAATACCATGAATAAAAAAATTTAAATGTACATGTTCCTAAATGGCCACAGCAAGAGGAACATGTTAAGAACAGGATTACTGTTTCAACAATACTGATTACATATGAAGCTGGAGAACAGGTGATAGATATGTCTACTGCCGAATTTTCTGGGACATCATAATGTAAGAGAGATACATGAAGAGAAATGGTCTGAGCAAACATACCTGAAGTACAATAGCACAAATATTGCCACTTGAATAAAAAAGATAGGTTACAAGGCACCAACTTATTACATAAAGCCAATGGGAAGAATAAAATGGCGGTCAATTGCCAGTGTTTGTGATTGAAAAGGTCCTGGTGGAAAGTTAGTAAAACTAGTAGTCAAGTAAGACTATCTTTTTTAAAATGTTAAATTAACAATGTACTACATGGAAGTGAAGATGGCAATGCTAAAGAGAAAAGTGACAACCAGAGTAAAAATAACTGCAGAAATGATTTAACAGCATTTACAAGGAATTTCTGGGATTATATGACGAATCAACATTGATATACGTGTGCCTGCTAATATTTTAAAGCAACAATTCAATTGTCTTCGCAGCAACTATTAACATCAAAGTACTTAGATCCTTTTTTGTCTGATCCAAACATTTTTGTTAATTCTAACCTGAAAAATCACAGTTCATCGAATATGTTGATAGATTGGTGCATCTTATGGGCTGGGAAATGCGGTATATTGCATGCATAAGATGTGATTAATATTTTGACTGTATTGTACTCATGTCATTCACATTCAAATGATGATGTTATCAATAATGACTTTTGGAAATGACCTAACACATGTACCACATGAGGAAGTCAGAGGAGTAATATAAGAAGGTTAAACAGTGAAGTAAAAACTATGCTATGCTTACCTAGAGTTTTCTCTCCATGCATTGCTATGAATGCCAATGGCATTACTTCAGAAGAATGAGCTCGAATTACTTCAGGTGCACGTTGTGCAACATCATGGATCAATTGAGCAGCTGCCGCTCTAGATGCTTCATCTGCAATTTAAAATTATTTTTCAAACCTTGAACTCAAATTCTACAAAAGTTATATGCACACATGTATGTGTGTGTCCATAGAGATATACTCACATACATACTACCTTGAACAAAAAGTTCCCGGAATAACCACCGTGTGGCGCTCCCATCGTTCCGATTTGAGTTTTGTTTTTTTTGTTAAATTGGTACATCTGTTGTTGATATTCCCTTTAAATCTTAGTGTCATAACTTGACATTTGCAAAAGTTACGTAGCCAAGAGTACATCTATCTGTGTGTGTGTTGGCGATTTTTTACAATTGCAGAAAATGGATTTAAATTTGCAACAACGAACTTGTATTAAATTTTGCGTAAAAAACGGATTTAGTGGCGCACGGACGTTGGAAATATTGAAAAAGTGTTTCGGCAACGATTCTCTAAAAAAAACGGTCGTTTACCAGTGGCACGAGCGGTTCAGAAGTGGTCGTGAGTCAATCGAAGATGATGAACGCAGTGGCAGACCATCGACATCGAAAGTCGGTGAAAAAATTGATAAAGTAAAAGAAATGTTGGTCAATAACCGCAAATTAACCATCAGAGAAATAGCGGAGGACTTGAACATTGCCTATGGATCCGCCCAAGACATTGTGGTTAATGCTTTGGGTTTCCGTCGTGTAGCAGCAAAGTTGGTGCCAAAAGACCTCAATTTCATGCAAAAAAGAGACCGTGTTGACGTCGCAAAAGACATGATTTGCGAGGCTGAATCCGATCCCACATTCATCAAAAGGATCATTACTGGAGACGAGACGTGGGTTTATGAGTACGACACGCAATCCAGACATCAGGCAAGTGAATGGCGTTCACCAAATGAGCCGAGACCAAAAAAACCACGTCGTTTTCAGTCAAAAAAGAAGGCAATGCTGACGGTGTTCATGGATTACAACGGTGTAGTGCATCATGAATTTTTGCCAGAAGGCCAGACAGTAAACAAAGAGTATTATTTGGGCGTTATGAGACGTTTGCGTGAAGCAATTCGCCGAAAGAGACCAGAAATCGTCGCACAGTGCGTCGAGACCGTCGCACAGTGCTATCATTATTCGTAATTTTTTGACGAAAAATGCAACAAATACCATCCAACAGCCACCGAATTCACCTGATTTGGCTCCCTGTGACTTCTTTCTGTTCAATCGAGTTAAAAAACCATTACGGGGAATGCGTTTTAGCAGCCGAGAGGAAGTAATGGAAAAATCGCATGAAGCACTGATGGACATACTGAAAACCGAATATAAAAAATGTTTCGAGGATTGGATCAAGCGCTGGCATAAGTGTGTTGCAGTCGATGGGGATTACTTTGAAGGGGACAATATAGATTTAGATGAATAAACTTGTATTTTTAATTTTCTGAATAAATTCCGGGAACCTTTTGATCAAGGTAGTATATTATTTTAGTTCACTCCAAAATTGTTTAGGCTGCTACTATTATTCGAAGGCACACAAACCACCTTCGGAGGAAATATTTTCGCATTTTGACCATTAGCATTAGCACTAGGAAAAAAATGTAGGCCGAAACTCATTTTTTCACAATTCAGAAAGAAGCTACAAGTGTACCTGTTTTCGTCATCACTGACTTGAGTTAGCAATTTGACCCCCAAGCCGCAAAAAAACCTACCTAAAGCCCTGGAGAAATACTGGAAATTAATCCATGGTGTTATTTCTCAGGCCTTCGTTTTTATGGTCAATTATAACTTCTTTTGTGTATTCAAAGCTGCCAAAGTATTTAGTCGGCATACACGCCTAAATATGTAATTGACTCTCCTGTAGGTAAAAAAAATCATTATATCACTAACATGGGATTCATACGAAAATAATTCCCAGAATACGCCTAGCCAATCATTAAGTGCACTTAACGCAGCTACTTCTTGAATTTAACCATTATTATTACATTAATTCCACGATTTGTTTAACAATAAATGATGTACAATGGTCACACTGTGTTAGATAAGACTAAAGATACTTCGATGAAATAGTATTTGTTATTTGTTTTAGTCCTGACACAATATTATTAATTTTTTCATTGCGATACTGTGGTTTGAGGTCAAATATACAACAGTGTAAACATAAATTACTATATCATTATAGTTTTACCCTGGTAATATACGTACCCATCGGCGTTACTGCATCAAAGGAGGCAGATGTTTCATTTAGCATATCATTATTTATCAGTTCATTTTTAACGTGAGTTTGAAAATACTGTCCATATTATTGAAAGCTAAATATCTGATGTGTCCAAGACGCTTCATCGCACCTAGGAAATACCGCATTAAAATTAAAAAAAAAACTCATGGTAATGTTTTTATTTAAAAATAACGAGTGCTATTTTGAATTGTTGTTTGATTTGGGGATTATTTTCTGAAAAGAGGAACGTCAATCGGAAAATGGAAACTAAACCTTGCAAAAAATGCATCAAATTTAGTTACGAACAAGGGGGATTGATAAAATCGATGGTTTCAGGCTTCACTTTGTGGAAATCCATTCTAATAAATCAAAAGAGAGATGGTACTTTTTTCCACACTTTATTATTTAAAGTCTTTTTTCTCTTTCTAAAGTTCTTTAAATAATAAAGTGTGGAAAAAAGTACCATCTCTCTTTTGATTTATTAAAAGGGGATTGATTTAAATTATCGAAAAACCATTCTCAAGCTATTTCTATGCGTAACTATACTCTCATAATGTAAATCTCAATAACTTATCAGCCCAAATTAATTGAAATCTCTGGAGAAGCGTACAATTGGAAATCCCAAGAAATTGTGCTAATAATGAAACGAATAAAAGAATAAATAATGAAGGAATTAAGTTAATGGTACAGCCCAAACGTTAGGTTAGTTTAAATATTCCATCATTGAAGAAATTATCCTTTTTGGTCTCAAAGTAGACATTTCTGAATGCTTGAAAGAAGTATATGATGCCTGAGGTGACACTTCACACATATATTTGTAAAACAGAATAGTTTACCAATTATTATTAGGTAATCTGGTATATTTTTAATTTTCTGAATAAATTCCGGGAACTTTTTGTTCAAGGTAGTATTTTCATTAAAACATACGTATAACACATGAATTTTTTCCTTAACACATCAATAAAATGAACAAAATAAGAGCTATTATTTGTGCTCAGATATCTGGAAATCACATTAAATGACATTATACTAGAGAAACGTAAGTCAGACAATGTTTTTAATTATTTACTAGAAAAAAAAGTAATCTTACCATCTTTTTCCAGGTACCATGTTTTCAACTTAGCAAATAATTTATGGAGACTACTCTCCTTGGCATTATTCACTAAGTGAGCAACTGCCGAGGAATATGCACGGCGTATTCCTAAAATAGCACCACCACGTCCACTCAGTCCCGACACAAGGGCAGCTAAAAGTTTACCTGTTTGGAGAAAAAGCACGAACCATCTAACCAGTTACATGAATACTTCAAAGAAGTATTTAACTTCAGTGTAACAGAATTTAGGTTCCCAATGACTCACTAAAGAATCCTAGTGATATTAATGCTAAGGCCAATGGAATGCACAATTACATCCACATCTTCATCAAATATTGTGCATAAAGAGCCCATGCACCACAATAACATTACTCATTATGAACTAATACTACTCAGGAACAAATGCACTGCAGCACAATACTGACGCGGCAAATGTAGCTTCTAGGATTTACTCATTCTGAGTATAAAATCCCCAAAAAAACAACTTAGAAACCCAGTGCTAAGAAATAAGACTGAATACAGCATTACCTGTGTATGGTGCTATTTCAGAGTTCTGCAGAGAGCACAGCTGTGTAATTAGGTGTGCACAGCCAATTCGTGTGCCAATGCCTACTGATGTTTTCATCAGTTCTATTATTCTAGGAACAAGCTCTTCCAAAATGGGCCCATCTATATACTGAAAACACTATGGAAAAACAAAATAATGAGATCCCAAAAAATACCAATTTTCTTGATCAAGACATAAAAACAACAGTAGGTACTTTCAGCTAAACAATTTTATCAAAAGATTGTTGATATTTGAAATTGATAGTAAAATTTCATCAACCATTAATAGAAATTGCCAACAATAACTCTGCTTAATTACATAAAAACTATAAACACAGTAATTACATAGAGGTGTAAAAAAGATAAGCAGGTACTCCTTCACTACTCACCTCCAATGGTGTTTTTCCTTGTCGTAATTTTATTTTATGAAAGATAACTTACAACTATAGCCAAGTAATCATAGCATGAGAGTTACAGGGACTAAAAAGAATTGCATACCTGTCGAATGGTATCTCGAGCATAACCATCCTTAATGATAGGGGTGTTAGAGGTCAGACCAGCTGCCTCAATTGCAAATTCAATTTCTCCCATAGATTCTATGAGAGCAGGTAAAAGTCTTGCCAAATGAGGTTTAATTAATATTCCTGAGGTTGTTACTAAATTGGTTACCATATGAAGGCTGTAAAAATGAAAAGAGAAAAGTGTATTTTACACATATCTGTTGCATGTAATAATTAAAGTATTCTAGAGTTCAATCAAAATAGCCCACTGGAATCATAATATTTTTTTTCCAAATTCATGCCAAAAAATTACACTAGTTAATTTGAATTAAAGCAAAATAGAACTACAAACCTCAAAATTTTAACGTTATTAACAGTACTGCAAACACCTCCATCCAAAAGTATATTCACTATGACATTCAATGCAGTCTCTGCGGCCTTCCCCTGATCTTGATCACATGCACGAATGCAGACCTTCAGGAAAATAGAGAGAAAAATGAAATGAGGCTTACCTATCTAATTTTACAGAAGGTACACAGTTACTACAAGATATCGTTGATTCTATGAATTTATACACTCCAATGAATTCAAATTTTAAGTACTGATAATTTGACAAACCTTGGCAAGGAGCCGTGCTGTAGACGTTGCCGCTCTCCTGGTGGAATCATGAAGTTCATCCATTACCAAGAACAACTTGGCCCAAAGAGGTGGAAGCAATTTTTCAATTAACGATTGATTCAGAAACTTGGGCAGTGAAGTAACTCCCGGTAAAAGAGAGATTGTATTAGAATCAGGGTTTACTGCAAGAGATGAGGATGAGCTTGGAGACTCGAGAGATGTTGTGGCTATGCCAGTTGATGACATGCTACTACTCATTCCTTGGGAGCTCAGTGAGGTGCTAGGTTCACTTAAGGCAGATGGCCCACTTATCCCATCTGGCTGAAGAATGTTGGACAGGGCATGGCAACAAGAAAATCTATCTCCCCAAGAGCCTGTTGTTAGGTTTTCAGTTATATCATTTATGATCTTCTCGTGATATTCATCAACCTGAAAATGGATTGTAAAAAAGGATATTTTTAGAGGTAAGTATTAACCAATCCAATCACTTTTAAAGGGATATTATTTGGATATATAGTACAACATTTGAGAACAAAATAAAACTACTCTACATGTGATATAATTTCTAAAAATAAACCAAACCATACACTTAAAATAGGAACCATGGCATCGTAGTTATGCATTAATACTACATATCTAATAATGGGAGCCCTTGGACATTTTACTGATGGAGAATTTTTGGAGAAAATGACAGCATAACTTAAATTTTTTCCTTGTAATTCTACAGTTTTGCTGGAATAGGAATACTCTTTTGCCATTATTTCAGTTTTTCTGGAAATTGATGGTTTCTTTTTATCTTCCCAGTCCTGGGTTAGGTATCTGGGAAGAGGTAAAAGATCATGAAGAATAGAAGACTAATAGAAATTTTTAGAGATACTCTGGCGTCATCATGTCATATGAGATTATCTAAGATTAAATAATTAAAACAACAATTTAACTTGATGAGAAGATCTTCAATTTATTATTTCGTTTTCATTTCTTCAAAATATTCCAGCCTTCATTAAAGTTAATAATATTAACAATGTATTTTGTGAATGCCAAATTTTAAATGTACTATTTCCATTATCTTTCAAGCTAATATTTTATCTAGTCAGGTGAATCTTGAAACATGAGTATTCATAGCACGATTTGATCTACTCAAAATGTCAAAAACTGATTATAATATCCTTTTTGATAGGATATAGAAAACTCCATAATCACACAAAACTCTTTGCATGCCTAATTCACTAGAGTATTTTTATAGCTCACATATCTGATTCCACTTGACACTGGAAATCATTCTCACCATGACCTCATTATATTAAAGGAACATTTCAACCCACTTAAGATAATATAGGCTAGAAAAATTAAGTTTCACCTAATACCTTATTAAGAAAAACAACTTTTTTGTTTTTCCCCACAATACCTTTCAACGTAATCTCACTCAAGATTAATATATTTTTCGTAATAGTGCTCTAATGCAGTGATACTATTTTTATAATCCAATTCATCAAGTCCCTCAAAATACTTATTTACAGCATCTATGACATTCCTCATTGCTCTAAAATCCTTTACCTCTGAGCTATTTTTTAAGGTTAGGAAACATGATAGTCGTTGGGAACTAAAACCAGTTAATATGGTAATTGGGGGAACAACTCTATGATTTTAGCCATCACAATAATCGACAAATGGACAGGTGTGTTGTCGTGGTGAAACAAGATTTTTTTCTTTGCTAAGTGAGGTTGTTTGTTTTTCACTTTGTCCTTTAAACATTGCAATAACTCTTAATGTACTGACCTCCGATGGTCTTACGCTTTTCCAATTAATCAATGAAAGTAATTCCGAGTAATTGGGAATTTCCCATCCCAAAAAACAGTTACCATCACCTACTTTGCCAATCAAATTGTTTTAACCTTCTTTGGGATTGGTTCACCTGGTTCAATCTATTGTTTTGACTGCTGTTTACTTTCCGGGGTACAGTGGTAAATCCAAGTTTCACCAACAGTTATAAATCAATGCAAATATTTGCTGGGGCTTTGTTCGTAAAGCACCACATTTTTTATTGAAACAGTTTTCCGGGGCAATCTTTGATGGTGCATTAGCAAACGCAACACCCACCTAGTACAAAGCTTCTCCATGCCCAAATTTTTATGTAAAATATTGTGCACAAGTTCGGTTGAAATCCTAGTAGTCTTAGCTATCTCACTCACTTTTCATCTATGGCTCTTCATCACCATTTCATGAATTTTTTCAATCATTTCGGGAGTTGTGACCTCAACAACCTGGGCATATTGAATGTAACTCATCAGAAGTGCTTGTGCGACTTTCCTTAAATTCAGAAACCCACTGTTTTTACCATTGAATATGGTGGAAAAGGGTCTTTTGGGTGGAATCCAGTTCTTTATAATTTGATGTGGTGTTAGACCTTTTAAAGAAAAGTTTTTGAATACTGCACACTTCTCCGATTTTTTCATTTTCACGTAAGCAATCGTGTCAAAGTGTGTCTTGTTCAGTCGGCTCTCAAATGTATCCTAACAAAGCAATCAACCTGAAAATTTATATACAAGCTAGTACAATACAATACAAGCAAAAAAATAGATCTGCAAGCGTCATCTCTTACCATCGGCCATCAGGGTGGAAGCTTTTCATCCCACCCTCGCATATGCCCTATTAATCCAGGTTTCCACAAGTATTATTTTTAAACTTATTTGTTTAGATTAATATAAATTGTACAGTAGCAAAGCATATACATCTATTTATTTTTGTCACATATAACTATTTGCACATAAATTCTAATGTCATAATTTATTTTATTCACTTTTGTATTACCCCAATTTTCAATTAACCCATATTGTCTTCAGTCCACATTACCTTGGAAAATCAAGACTACTATATCAATAAAAAAGAGCAAGGAGTTTATGATTAGCTAAAAGAAAGAACAAAAATTACTCAACTATTTTCTTTTGGTCTTGGACTAAGTTGTACCAAATGTCCTCCATGCAGGCTTTTAAATTTGGATTCGGGTGAAACAGGCCACGGTAAATTATTGGCAACAGTTTTGGAATGTCATCTATTAATCCTTTGGTTCCCTCTTTGCCCAGAGCTGATGACTTAGATGAGAACTGAAATAGGTTATATAGTTTAGTAATAATATATCTGTACCGGTTTCAAGAGAATTAATTCTTAGTATCTATGTGGATCCATTAGAGCTAGGCCATGTTTTACCACAATGGCCAAAATTTAAGACAGCACCAAATAAAAGACTTTTTTTGGTTTTTCTAGTCATTTTATATAAACAAGCAATTTCCACATAGAAATAGCAAGGAAGCATGTATTATGCTTGGTGTGAAGAATTTAGATTTATTCATAACAAATATAAGAGAAATATTATACATACTAAAAGTTTTACAATCCAACAAGCTCATTTCCTCAGAATTTGTGGACGTTCAAGAAAATTCTCAGGGATATCTATATTTATCGTCCAGAAAAGAAGGAAGAACATGTAAGCTACTTACCCTTTCTGAACTCTTCAGTGAACCAGCACTGCCTGAATTGATTAGCTCTAAGAAATGATACATTAGTTCTGGATGTTCTAAGGTTGTTGCTAAGGCACAGAGTTCCCGGTATGTAGATATATGGTTACTAACGGAACCTGATCCAGAGTTATCAGAGGAACGAGTACTCAAAATGTCACAATGAAGTTGCTGCACTAATTGCTTCTTCTGCTCCTCACCCTCACTGCTGGAGTACAGTGTTATCAAACCCTTGGCAGCATGATATGCTGCATCTACAGAAAAAATTTGGGCATATTAAAACCAATGAACATTAACGGTCAATATCACTAAAAAATCACAGGGAAGCAAATTAACTTAATAGGAATTATCATTAACATATCAACAATTCAAATGCAACATCACCAAATCTAGTTTCAATTAAATGTTTGGTGTTTTTATGAAATGCCCTTTGAAGGTTTATTTTTAAATTGCCATCTGTCATATAAATTCCCAAATAAGACTCTTAGCTGATGATTGCATTATATACAGATGGGTAGAGCATGTAAATGACCGAGTAATACTACAAAATGACATCAATCGCCTAGGTGACTGGGTTACAGATAATAATATGGGCATTAATGTCAGTAAGAGTAAGCATATACATTTTTCAAATAAAAAGAATGCACAAAAGGATATTTACACCCTCTTTGAAGAAAGAATTCCATGAAGCAATCATTGCAAATATTTAGGCATTTACTTAACTGGGGATCTTGGGTGGGGAGTCCAAGTAGATAATGTGTCGTGGAAGGATTTTAAAGTACTTAATTGGGTTATGCTATGTCTATTTTCAGAATGCTTCAGTATACTTGTTGCTAAATTTTAAATATATCTATAACACATTTATGAAAACAGGACATGCATATGAATGTAAATCATCATGTTTCAAGTGGATTTGATATTTAAAAGGGAAAAGAGTCACAATTAGAGGGTGATGAAAAAAAGGTGGAGGCAGCTTCTAGAGGCAGTGGAAAGAAAGTCCAATAAATGCAATACTGTAATGTAACCCCTATCACTGGTGATGAGAATTACAGATTACAACTCTAGGCATTGTGATGGCATAAACATGATATTTTCTGTTACTATGAAGGTGTGACTAAGTTTGAATGCATATTATTTTGGAAAAAGCAGTTGTACATCACACTGATTCCAGGTGAACTCCATGCAAGAGTTTGTTCTCTTAGGGCTCAAAAATAAGAATAATAAAATTTTTAATCCCTTACAGAAGTGGAAGAAATTGCTAATATCATATTAACGCCAGTACACTATTTCCCATTTTGCTACTTTGGTTTGACTTAAATGTTGCAAAAATTTTACTTACCTACTATAGTTTACTTCCCTCATAAATCAAATATTTATAAAATTCTTTTTCAATAAGAATTACTTAGTAAACAAAATTTTAAAATAAAATTCTGGGGAAAAGCTTACGATTTTTTTCCATCAGGAGATCCACCAATGCTCTCTGCACTTCTATTAAGCGTTTCTGCATCTCTTCTTCTTTTGAAAAACTACCCAGTAATTCGAGAAGCCAAACAGATAATGCCTATGTAGGGATTGAAAGTTCACTTTAACAGTAGCCTAATCAAATTTCTTCAAGAACTATTGAATTCAATTTAATCCATTTCACATGCAATTCATTAAATGATTTTTCTCACCACACGTGAATTTGGATGAGTATCTTTGCTCAATCTTGTCAGAAGTTCATCAAGCACCCATCTCAAATCCTCTTTATATGAAAAATCTTGGGTATCTATGGGTGATATCATATCTCCCCGTGTTCTCCATGGGTCAAGGGATGCTGTACAATGTGGTCCTAGTACACAGCAAATAATAGCCTTTCCAATGCAATTATGAACCTGTCCATGGAAAAAAATTATTTTTAATTTCATTGTTCAGTTGCATACAAAGTTACTTCACAAAGCACTTAAAACAAAAATTTATTATTTATGGTCATCTTGAAATGAACCTCTGTTTTGGGACAAATTGGAATAAGATGGGTAGATGGGTTGCCAACGCCCAGTGGGAAACCCACCTACATAGCCTTAAAATTATGTATGATAAGTATGATAATGATAATTATGTATGTATGATAAAATTATGTACAAGACTTGGATGTGAATTATTTTTATGAAAAGATTTCAAATTTAGCAGAAAATAATTATGTGCACTACTCATATACCTATTGCAAAAACCTGTAAGTAATTCAATACAACATATGCTGCCGTTTAACCTGAAATCAACTTTGTAGCCCAATAATGCAAATACATGGAGAGTGGGTAAAATAGGCTCCATAACCACCAACAATTATATTCTCAAACAGTTGCACCATTCAAATGAAAACGTACTCTATGAATATAACAAATATAAATTGCTATTTTTTAAAGCAATACTCCACACTGAAATATCATTTGACAATTAGAATGTGCAAAAACTACAAACCACAGAACCTAAAACTCATTCAAATTTTCATTTTCCTCCATTAATGTGTATCAAATTATGCTTACCTCAATATCTTTAGTATCTCTGGCCATGTCAAAAAAAATATTTATAATATCCCGCCGGTGAGAAAACCTCTGACCAACACACAGATATCCAGCTGCTTTTGCAGCTTCTTCCTTCACCTTAAAATAAAAAGAACATCAAGGTCATGAAAAGACAACTTTCAGAAATTGATTTCACTACAAAAGAAGGGGAGACCACTTACAAGTGAACAAACATGAATAATTAGAGGTGGTGGTGGAAGTCAATTATTTGATCAGCATTCACAGCCATGTGGTGTATAAATGGAATTCAAACCTATATCTAAAAGTAGAATATGCCTTACAGAAACCAACACAGAACTATACTATTTGATGGGTTCTACATAAATTACTTTGCCTCAAGTTCCAAAATAATTTTAACTAACTTTTGGGGAAGGAATCGAAATGGTGAACTTTTATTTAGTAAGCATAGGATAGATAAACCTCCTCTCCAATGAAAGAGGAATTGACTAATTCAAAATTATCTGTAAATGGTATTAAGGCTTTACACTTCTCTCACATTACATGGAGCATCTTCTGTAGTGATGCAATTTCTTTGCCTGAAGTAATTACTTCACTCCTTAAGACTCTCAAAGCAACACAATTGAAACATATAGCCACAACAAAATCCACACACCTTCAAATTAAAAATGCAAGTTTACAGCCTTGCCATTCCATGAGTTGGCATACATTTTTGGTCAAGTGTTTATTTTATCATAATTCAACTGGAAAATAAAGTTTATTTTTAATGATTAAGATAGCCATTGTTTTCTTTATAACCTAGGCTAGGACAAATGATTGCTACAGAAGATAAACTTCTTTTTCATAATGGAGTCTTTTATTTGGTGAAAGAAAGTGTTGATTTGAAGAAGGAATACAGATGTAAGCTATGTTCTCTCAAAATCTTGCAACTGTGAAATTTTGAACAATATGTTCAAGACAACATTTTTCAATGCAATTGCAGGTCTTTCCTTATCAGTGAAACTGGCCTTGAAAAATTGGAACCAACATGAATGAGCTATCTATCCTTTTTATCTATATTACCTAAATACCAATATTATCCTTTTTATTGAAATTGATGGTTAAATATTCACTGAATACAATATGAGTCCAACATGACTAACTACTGTACACACATCATAACAATAAATATTTTTCTCCTATTTTTTGGTATTTCTAGGATTCTTAAATGAATAGTTTCATTCTATCTAAGGTTTTCCATTATGGAAAAATCAATTTTTTGGATAATATTAGTCAATTATCTGAGTCACTCAATTAAGTAATTGACATTTGAAATTGATTGTTTTGTGTGTATACAATGGAAACTGTATAAAAATTGAGGCACTTAAAACGGAGTAGTGAAAAATTTACTATGGTGCAAGTAAGTAGGTGATACTTATATAAAGGCAATTTTACTTATAAGCCAGATAAGAACCTCTATGTCAATGGCTTCAAATGGATCGACTAGCAATCACTTTAGTTTATACAAATGATTCCAAAACACCTGGTTTTTCTGAATTTAAATCAAGAATTGAAACTGCCTAAATTCATCAATTATAAAAAACTAATTTAATGATAAAGTGAAGATACGAAAAAAAGTTGACACATCTGGCCCATTAAGTTTCCCAAATTACAATTTACACAGAAAATGTTATCTTTATATGTTTCAACAAATATTTTAACTAAACAGCCACCAGATGCATTTATGAAAACCAAGGCAAGTTATTGGTAACATTGAAGTGGAAATACATATCACCAACAAGGGGAGCATTACTTAATGCATTAACAGTATTATTATCAATCACATAACTTAAAAAAGACTCATACCTTGGAAGATATTTTTGGATTTTTTAGAACTGCACCCAATTTTTTAACGATTTCCATTTTGCTCAACGAATTAGATTGAGCACCATTAGATGAAGTAGCCTCAAGGCTGATGCTTTGTTCAGAGCCATCATCTGGAATGGGAAGCGGTGAACATCTTCCAAGCTCTCCAATTGCTGTGCACGCTGCACTGACAAGAAGTGACTGAGAATTTTCTAAAAATGGAACAACAGCTTTCAGTCCTTTTGTAAATGTTGCTTTTGAAACCAATACATCAGAGTCAAGATCCAACAGAGACTCCTGAGTTTTCTTAACTTGCAGTCTTCTTTCCAAGCAATAGCAAATCGCCAAAATATAACCATGTTGGGCTTCAACATTCTGAAGGGAAAGCAGAATTAATCACATTTTATCCTTACCAGTATGAAATAAACAATGCAAAATGCATATCAAAAAATATACACACCTTTTTACTAACTTGCCGAAGAAGAAATGTCATGTTTTCCTCAAAGTTAGCATCATCAAGACCATGTGCAACCACCATCCCATAAATAATTGATGCTATTTCACGCATATCTTCTGAGGTGGATACTAATATTCCCTATTAAAATAGTGATTATAATTATGAGTATACAATACTATACATGATACCTCAACATTTAAAAATAACAGGGTTCCCACTGACTGCCAAAAGTAGACTTCATCAACTACTCTCAGACTGATTTTTGCTTTATTATTTTGGAAATGTAAATAATTTTAACTCGCTCTTTTCAAAGCACTTGTCTTACATTACTTTTCAGTGTGCCCAATTCAATACATACTAATAATAATATTTTAACTTTCTCTCAATTCCAGCAGCCAAATCACCAGGGTTTACACAACAAACATATATGAGATGAGATTTGAATCTTTGGATTGGTACATAGTTTCACTGGATTAACCCAGTGGACATTGGATGGTATTTTAGTTATTAATGCAACATTACCTTTAGCCACTTGAGATCAGCAGACAGTTTTGATGCAAACTGTTCAGGTAGACTTCCAACAAGATCTAGCAGACAGCACAAAGCACCCAGTTCTGCCCAAAAGTAAAAATATGCTTTTATCATTTTTCTGTTATTAATAATAGTAGTCTAGAAATCAAAAGTAGGTTTTAGATGAATCCTAACAACTAAAAATTTCATTACTCTTTATGATTTTTCAGCTCCAATATCTTCATCCTCCTCCTCCAAAATCTATATTCTATTCCTGACATCCAAAATATTTATTTTCCTTTTCTGATTCTTCTGTCTAATATTTTCCTTTCTATCACAGCCTTCAACCACCCATTTCCACTCAATCTCTCCTACATATTCCTTCCCAGTGATGGTTTCAAAAGACATAATTTAACCCAAATTTAACCCTCCATCAACTTTTGAGGTTAGGACTATGACAAGAACAAACTTTCTTGAGTGCATAATTTCTAAATCGTTATTCAAAATGCAGAAATGAAAGCATCTAGCAATAGGGCTTAGGAAATGGTACAGAATGATAACAAAATGGTTAAATGCAAATTCTAGTCTTGACACAAGATGACATATCAAGCAATCCGAACAACAATGATGATAAACAACCTGTGACTGCCTCCTTTCATCTTCCCTCCTCTAATCTACTAACATCCAACAAGAAAAGATAAATGAAGCAAAGAGCATATTGGGTAACTCAACCAAAATATAACCATGAATGAATGGTATTAGCAATGCATGTAAGTAGAAAAGAATAAAAAAAATATTTATTTATTGTACCTTTTACAGCCTAATGAGCAAATAGAAATTTATGGAGCTGACTCAGGATTAACCTTAATGTTGAGGTTTCATCTCATGTCAAAAACTGATTTGGATATTCATGAAGCCACATTATTTTGGAAGTTAAGGAGCTATAAGTACTGGACTACATATAACATCTGGATTAAAAGTAATTCCGCTTAAAAATGAAGTTCTTGCTATTCTGAATTTTTCCAGTGAAATCTCAAAGCCATTGCATTTGCTTCTTAAAATAATAGGCATTAAACCTGCCCAGGCAGGTTTAATGGATTCTAACTGTAAATGAATGAATTAGACTTTGTAAACCTGAAATCTTAGTCTTTCAAACACACTGGTTCCAATCTTGAAGTAAAGGAATTATTACATTCACCATGAATGTTTATTTACCAGGAAATTATAAATTTTCTAAGTTACAACTATTGCATTGTTACTTCACAGTTTATCACTGTGATAATAGTAAGGAGTATGTAAAAAAATGACTTAAAATTTGATAAAATAAGTAATTAGTAATATGACTTATAAGTAAAATTATGGGTAGCAGGATAATTCCTAGAAGAAAGAGAGTTACTTATTGCAACTCATCTCAAAATCTATATTCATCCTTCAAAGCGTTTTCCTCACCTGGGCGATGAGATAAAAACTGCTGGATAAGGTTCACATACTTCTCCAGAGGACAATCTGACTTGGCTGTAGATTCCTTATTCCATGGCTCAGCACGGTCTATTACACCTTCCAAAAACCCTTTTAGGCTAGGAACAATTTGCTTCGGATGATATGCAACAGTTCTGGTAATTGGGACATGAAGTTGATAAAGGTAGCACATCCTGACATACACCAACATCTATGGAAGGAAAAAAATAGAAATAATATTTTAAAACCAATTTATACTTTCACCAAGGATTTATGAGTCAATTTGAGGAGTTCTCTTTTTTTGTCCATTTCCTCATTCTTTTTGTCCAAATCTCAATGCAAAGTTTATCACTGCAACAAAAAAACAACTGGTCACCATTTTCAATGGATACAATGAATTCATAGAGTCTGTGGCTTAAATATAATGGGGGGAATCATTCAAAACACATAACAAAGAAGTGCTATCAGGATGAAAGAAAGAGTCAGGTAGTAAGAGCCAATGGCATGATTTAGAGGCTAAATTAAAGATGAAATGCAAAAACTAAGCCACTAAAAGATAAACATTATGATTTTAATTAATAACATTTCATAAATTCAGTTTGTTTACAGTTAGACCACTGTTTTACTAAATGCAGCAGCCCCAGGAGGCTTAGCATTTATAGCTAAGCTTATTATACTTTTTTGAATAACTCCCTGAAGCCCTTTGTTTACATTTTTTAATGAGTTGAGGAATATTAACAATATTTTTTATCATGCTAATATCTATTTTCCAATTAATGACCTCAGCTGTCAGGCACCTACCCTAGTACTCGAGACTTAGACTTTTAGAAAGATTCAAAACCAATGAGTTTAACGACAATACTAAAGGACTTATAATGGCCCCACACTACTTAAGTAGATCAGACCACAAAGATAAAATAAGGGAGATAGATTCCAATACAGATAGATTCAAATATTCATTCTTTCCCAGAACAATCAGAAATCATAATAGTAAGAAACCGAAGTTATTTTAGAAAAGTAAAAACATTTAATTTACACGTCGGAACAAAATTAAACATTGCAAAGACATCAGATATATTTGTAGGTGCATGTGTACGTCAGTTGGTAGATTTTGTGTTTCCATGTGTGCGGGTTATAAGGGTTTTTGCATGAACCAATACAATGTTTTGTTTGTGGCTTGTATAAATTTGTGGTTTTTACAATTGGTTTTTTTTTCTTTCTTAATTATGGGTGGTTCTTTAACACCCCCCCACCACATGCCCTTGCAGGATATTAAGAATACATGAATATAGTAACAACTATTGCTAACTTCTATGTGAATTTACATGCCAAAGGTTAAGGTTGTGTCGATCTCTACCCACAACTATCAAAACTGACCTTTGGGTTGCTTACTGTGGTGGGAGTTCATTTTGGGAAACAACTGAAAACCACCTGGTCTGCTACAATTTTTTGCCCACATCCATTTTTTCCATTATATCCCAAATACCATATCATTAGTCAGGAAGGAAATTCTATAATGTTAAGATGCCTATTTTCAAACCAGAAACCAAATGATAACGGGGATACAATGGGCCCAAACACATATTTACCCATTCTATAGGGAGATGTAAGATAGGCGTGTGGCATGGGTTCATATAATTTTGTAATTGGACACGCATCTTTCAATATTAAATTAACATTATTTCAAAATACATCAATAAAGAAAACTTAACACAAAAGATTTTAACAAACTCACATCACTGAACACTGCTGGAGGAAATGGGAGAAGTAGTGAACTTGAAGTAGAAGACTGACTATGCTGCTTTGTTCTAACTCGAGCCTCTGCTTGCCCTATAACACACTTGATCATCGCAAAGAAGTCGGGCACACTTTCACTGTTGCTCTCTTCAGATTTGGGTAACATATCTTCAGAGCGTAAATCTTTCTCCAAGGAGCTCCACATTTCTTTGTAATTCCTGCCCAGTTTGTTTCCATACAATGCCAACCGTGCATCTTGAGATATTGCTTCCAAACTACAAAAAATTAATATTTTGCACATGTTATTCAAACAAAAGAGAGCATTAAAAGCCATTAAACAAGAGTGATTATCCAATGCATATTAGACAACGAAAAATTTGTAATGCCACAATATGCCACATTTTTCCATCCATATCATAATTAGATAGCACTTTCAGTTTTTGAACCACATACCTTTAAATGTTACCTTAATTAGCACTTTATGGCTCAGTTTTGATAATATTATATTTAATCTTTCTCATTAAATATTAGGATTATGCTTGTTTATGATCCTAGACTATAACTTGAGTTGCATAATTTCAGCCATAGCATAATAATATGTTGCTTTTTTGTAAGTATAAGGATTGGTGCAAAAAGATGAATTAAAAACCCTTATGTAAATGGGTTAAGACATGAAACATCAAAGCTATCAATAATTCCATCAATGGGAACAATAAATGAGTTTTTCTTCTAAAATCAGTATTGTTCACATGTTCTACAACGAAAATGGTTATACCAAAAGGTGACATCCAATCTGGAACAATATTTATTCGATTGCACATTCCAGCTTCAGTCATATTCTGAATGAACAATACCAAGAGATAAGTGATTCCTATGTCAATTTGTCTTGACTCTAAGCAGAGGCCAAATACACAAATCAAAACTGTCACAATGTCTAAATACTATTAATTATGCACATCATCATTTAAAATAAACAAAAATACATTATTTGGAACATTATCAATATCACCTACACCATCACCATAGCCACAGGATTCTCATTTTCAAACTGCTTAATATGATCACTCCTTAAACACATTTTATCAGTTTCTGGCGTAACTTGGTGGAAAATCTTCATACTGACTTTTAATAATCAAACCACTTTACTTTTCCACATAAACTTTATGTGGAAAAGTAAAGTGGTTTGATTATTAAAAGTCACATTTTATCAATAAAAATGAAAAGTTATGCAAAATCAACATCAAGCATTAAAAATAAAAGCAGCACAAATATAAATTATCTTAACAAATGAAAAAATTCTCAAGTTCCCCGAATGGGAGTTTACTTTATCAAGAATACAGGGTATTGTAGTTTTGTTTTGTCATGTGTCAATGTTTTTCTTCTCTCAATAATATCCATCATTCACAATAAGTATCCTTTTATCAGTTGAAATGAAATTTCTCGGAATTGTGGAAATTGTTATGCAATGTTAATTATAGTACATGGCTCCCAGTGGTCATCTCATTCAAATCTTCCATATGGATTCCTCTCTCCTACTTATTAGGAAATTACATTCTGTATGAACACAGCAGTATGATTGGCATGTCCCTCTACAAGTGTCAAGTCTACATAAGCCCTTAGTGCATGTGTGTTTGTCACTCACAAGAATCACCATAGATCACAAATTCGAGTAATAATGTGTTTGCATGTGTGATGCATGTTATTCCATTTCTTTTAATACAATTTGGTGTTGTATTATTTAATTTTTTCATTATATTCAATCGTCTTCACTGCTTTTTGCTCTCATTACCTTATGGTTCATCCTTATTCATCCTTTTATTTTAACAGCTGTGGATAAATTTTCTAATGATTTAAAGGAAATTGTAACCATTAATTTTATTAATATTTATTTAACCACTTTATCCTGGTGAGACTGAGACATTAGAGTCCCTTCTTCCACCTAACCCTTAAATGTTGCATTTAAGACACTCAAGCTGTCACCCAATTACAAACACCCAAGGTGGAGAAAAACCCATATAGGTAGGAATCAAGCCCGCTGCCTCTGAATCTAGGCTAGGACATTACCCCACCACCACCGGGGATGGTGAAAATTCATGAGAATACATGTTTTAATGACTAGATGTTGAATGATAAAGCAGATTGGTACCAAAAAAGCTGCAAGGAATTTCACAAGTCAATAAATTGTAGTGAGGTGATGAAGGATTTACATACCTGTCACCAGTTGCCATCAAAAGAATGAAGCGTGAAGGAGGATAGTTAGACGGGTATATAGAGGCAGTGTACTTGACAGTTATTACACGGGCCATGGGCTCAAAGGCAGATTCAGTGAGTGAGGCAAGATAGGCCTGCAGCATGCAGCGTTCAATACCACTTTTCATATCTTTGAAGGCTTCCATCATGTTTAACAGAGATTCTTTCACTGCAAACTTCAACTCTGGAGTTTCCTGTTAAAAGATTCAATGTTTTCGTTATTTATAAAGGAACAACAGAGAATTTGCACCTGTGAAGTGATGCTTAATGCAATCAGAAATTGGTGCAAGTATATATGAAATATGGTCAGTTATAAATGTTTAGCACTGCCTCCAGCACTGCAGCATTCTACTCTATCAAAAGCAAGCAGCTAATTTCAGTGGTAGAGAGAATACTCTCTAGTATGATTGGAATAGAGGCTCACGACTAGTATAATAACTCATTTCCAAGCACCACAGTAATGACTGTGGAGAACAGATACACCAATATGGTATGCCATTTTGAAAACTCTGGGCAAAAATATCTATCAAATATTAACATCAAATTACGTAAAAACCTGACAATACTGTAGCCATTTGTAAATTGCAGCAGTGTATAAAATATTGAAGTCATTACAACACATACATAATTGTTTACCAGCATGATCACAAAGTGATCCCATCATAAGAGGACTCAACTCTTCATTTTTACTTAAGTTATCAATATAAAATTTCAACAAGTGCATGCCATGTTTAATTCATTTCAACCTGAAATTCTCAAATAAGTTCATAGTATTTCATTGAAATGTAAATTTAACATTAAATTTATAATATGTCTTCATCTTTAATAAAATTCTCCATAATTCTTCTTAAATTTTATGATGAAGGTAAAAATGAAAGAAACCAATGCTTTTTGAGGACCCACGACAAATTAGTTCTGAGAAATACACATTAACCTACGTTTCCATTAATGCCAAAAATATTCATGTCTCACAAAAGAAAAATCCCCATGACTTGTAAATGGGAATAGATCAAATTTACATTATATATGGTTTAAGCAACACACACACGATAGTGTGGCAGTAATATAATATATTTTAGGGCAAATGACCAATAAATTGTTCACCGAACACTTGAAATGGACTGATTCATAAGAAAAAAAATAATGCCAACAGAAGTCAGCCACCCAGTGAATTCAATTCAAGAAATCCAAACAAGAGAGTACATATATGGATTGCATAGAACCAAGTAAGAGGGCAAGGGAGAGAAACAAGTGTTTTCATGATTAGTTTCGCCTCCCTCATTCTTTAAACATGGAAAAATGCTACACTGGCAAGGATAAGGTGCAGATAACTGACTTATTGGCATGCATTATAACTCATACATTTAAAAAGAAAATTATATTCACCAAATTTAGAGCTTCAAATAGGGAGAAGAGAAGAGCTAAATCCTCGTTGACAAGATGAGGTAATCGCGCCCCTAATTTTCCAACTGCTCCATAGGCTAAGGCCTTAATTTTTGCATCCTGTAATAGAAAAGCAAAACTTCAACTACTTCCAACTTAATTCCAAGTAATTTCAATTCAGCAAAGTTGAAAACCAATTTAGTCAAGACTTTCCATAACTTTGAGCTATAGACTTCTTTCTTTGATGTTGCCTTTTAAATTTTATTAATCATTAAACAATTTGAATTCAATTTTTTAAAATTTGCAAAATATAAAAGCAAACAAAACCTGACTTCACTTATCCACATTTTATTTAAACATAATACCATTTTTTAAATATGATGGTATCATCATAAAAAGAGAATTATTCCTAATTACTAAATAGTGAGTTCTCGTTTCTACTCTCACCACATTTTAAATATGAATATTCAACTTTTAGCATGTTTCCTACATTCAAGTCTTGCAGAATATTTGGCTGTTGTTTAATTTTGTATCAGATTTTATTTCATTTAGGCTTTTTAAGGCAATATTAATCAATGATAAAATCAAATAATGAACTAACCGAGGCTAGTCAACAGCTTTGATGTTATTATAGCTGATAAAAATATTCTTCTACGAAAAAAAAAACAAAAATAATTAAAACAAGACATTTCGCAAATAATAGACTAGTTCAAAGAACTATGAGAAATGCTGTAAAATTTACTCAAATAGAGTTGTGCAATGATGCATATCAAAATGTACATATTTTACTGAGCAAAAATAACGCCAGGTAAGACAAATGATTTATACAGGTATACCATGAAATTCCTGCATTTTGATTGAAACCATGGTTGCAGCATGTAAGTTCTACCATTATCATTTTAAAAAATTGATTACTATCCACCTTAATAGTCTATTTAGCACCAGAAACTAATATTTGGGTTGATATAAACCTCATATGAGATTGAATATTTAAATTCAAGGCCGGATATTCAAATTCAAGGCCGGATATTCTAATTCAAAGTTGGATACCTATTCAACATACCTCATATGTAGGTAGGATTGTGAGTGAAACCTGGGAAAAAATATGATGCGAATTGGCCCATCACCTAGGGGTGGTGAGATTTTATGTAAATTCTGAATCTTAGAAACATAAAATGTGGAGAATAGTACATGGAGCAACCCTGATCTAAATCTGAGTTTCCTGTATTTGCAAATTCACTTGTAACCTTATGCAAAGATGTCAACCAACCTCAACAGCTATCAACTTCAATAGTCCAGAAAGCAAGATGCTGCCCACAGTATTCAGCTGAGAAACATTGGAGCTGAAATGTAAAATTTAAGTATTATTTCACAGCAATGATACATATTAAGAACAATGTTGAGATGCCATGTTTATAAATACCAACCCAAGAATGATGAGGAGGACAAACTGCAAAGCCATACTCTTCAGCCTTGCATTGGTGTTGGGTCCATAAAGGCTGTCAAATACAATCTGAAATAAAAAGGATTGAAATAAATATATGACATGCATTATGATTGTAGTTTTGTTACCATAGAATAAATTTTTAAAATTGTAGTCACTTTCAACAGATTGTGAACTTTCTCTAGGTTTAAAAGGCACCTAGAAAACTAAAGTTTTTTCAAAGACTTGGACAGCAAAGCCAATTGGATATTATTCATAACTTGCATAAAACAGCCTCTCATCAACTAAACAGCAACGTGTTCCATTGTTTTTTTCTATCAGTTCATTACCAAGAATATATATTTCTCATGAATGACTTCATGCTATTAAAATGGAGAATCATATCAGGATATGACAAAATAAAAGTAAATCATTTAATTGACTTGCTGAAAGGTAAAAATATTTAAAATCTAACAAAAAAACATTTTGAAATTTCTTTGCTAAAATAATAGCAATGATAGCTAAAAAGAAATTAGTAGGGCAAATGGTCTAAATATCTTAAATCCTTACTATTCATGTATTTTTAAGAATAAGAAACACTGATTATATTCCCTCTTCAATAAAAGTTACATATATTGAATAAGTTTCAAGACAGTCAGTTATGCATTTGACTTTTTATATTGAGTGACTTATTTATTAGGTAATCTACCGGTTAAGGTAGGTTTTTGGATGGACACAACTATCAAATAAATATTTCGTAACTCCAAACAAAACCCAATCCAGCAACCTACTCTACATCAGTTCCCTCTTCATCTCTGTGTACTTCTTTCCTCCTGTCATCCTGTCCAATATCCCTATCCTGTTCCTGCCCTTTCCTCGTTTGCCTAACATTCTCCCCTCTATTACCTTCTTTAACATCCCACTACCGCTCAAATGCCTTTCATCCATCTTTCCTACCTCCATAGGATTTCTCTCAACAAATCCCTCTCCTCACCCACCATCTCCAGTCCTTCCTCATTTGTTTTCCTTTCGGTCCATTTCACCTTCTCCATACCCACATTTCAAAAGCCTCCAGTCTACGTCTATCCTCCTGCTTCAGTGACCACGTTTCCGTGCCGTACATAGCTACGCTCCATATCAGAGTTTTTACGCGTCTTTTCGTAACATCCCTACTCAACGTCCGTCCCTGTCATCAACTCCCTCCTCCTTGAGAAAGCCTCCTTGCCTAGCGCAATTCTTCTCCTTACATCCCTACTACTTTCATCGTATTGGTCCAAAACACTTCCGAGATATGTAAACTGTTCTACCTGCTCTATTTTTTCCCCACCTACGAGGGTCATCCGGAAAGTAGTACCTGTTCGTGCCGCATGAAGTGCTGACGACGCAAGTAGCCGCTGGACGAGGTCAGATAGCTTCAGTGGCTTGTCTGCCTTCTCTGAGCCAAGTTGCGTGACGCTAGCATTGCCTGTGTTGTTTCTGTGATTGTTTACAATGTTTAAAAAAATTGAGAACGCCGCCAGTTGTGAAGTGAGGGCAGTGATTAAATTCCTCAATGCAAGAAACGTTCGCCCATGTGATATTCATCGCCAATTAAAGGAGGTGTATGGAGACAATGTAATGGACGAGTCGTCTGTTCGGCGGTGGTGTCGCAACTTCAACATGGGGAGGGGAATAATTACTGGTGACGAAACATGGATTTGTTATGCATCACCTGAGAGTAAACGACAGTCAATGGAGTGGCATCATGCTCATTCACCAAACAAACCAAAAAAATTCAAGACAGTTCTGTCCACCAGGAAACTCATGGCAACCATTTTCTGGGATCGACGAGGTGTATTGCTTATTGATTTTATGGCCCGTGGAGACACTATTAATGCCAATGCGTATTGTGAAACATTAAAGAAATTACGGCGGGCAATACAAAATCGGTGGCGAGGTCTATTGTCTACTGGTGTCATTCTCGTTCATGACAATGCCAGGCCTCATGCAGCTGGGATAACACAAAAACTTTTGCAGCAATGCAAATGGGAAACTTTCGACCATCCACCGTATAGCCCGGACTTGGCCCCTTCAGATTTTCATCTCTTTACAAAGCTTAAAGACTTTTTGGCAGGAAAAAGATTTGACAGCGATGAAGAACTTAAAGAAGGAGTGACCCTGTATCTCAATGAGCTGGCGGCGAAGGACTATGCAGCAGGAATACAGAAACTTGTCACACGTTATGACAAATGCCTTAATTTGCTTGGAGATTATGTTGAGAAGTAGTTTAAAGTATCCTCTTTCAAATAAATTTTTTTATGTTTGTTAATATTTACTTTTGTGTCTTTATTTCACGAACGGGTACTACTTTCCGGATGACCCTCGTATTTTAATATTTAGCTTAGCCTTTTTCTTTCTGGAAAATCGCATAACCTTTGTTTTATTAATATTGATTCTCATCCTATATTTATCGCACTGAACCTCCAATTCACTCAGCAATGCTTGCAACCCCTTGGCTGAATGAGCAACTAATGCTTGGTCATCAGCAAACCTAACCGATTTTACGAATTCCCTCCCGACTTTCATTCCTACCTCCAGTTCTTCCCATGCCTCTTTAATCATTTCCTCCACATATACGTTGAACAGTACCGGTGACAATGGGCAACCCTGCCTTACACCTCTTCCTGCCCATCCGGACTCTCCGTTCCCCACTCCCGCCAGCACAGCTCTAGGGGTCATCAGAACACACAAGCTCTTCCACCACGACAATGAGTGACTTATAAGCAACCTCAAATACCTTCACTATTTTATCATCCATTGGCATAACATGGCTTTAAACCATTGATTTCTAAACTAGTAGCCACAACATGGCATTCAGAAAATTTGGCATCTCTTGGGCCACTTTTAAAATTTTAAAACCCCTTGTAAACCATTTTAATTGAAGGTGCATATTCACAACGTACGTCAAGTATTTCTTCAGTCTGCTGAGGCAATCTGCCTTAATTAAATAAAATTTAACAAACCGAACGGTATTAGGGTTAACCTTGTGAAATTTATCCATGATGGAAAGGAGACGAACTATGCAAATTTCACTTGAATAGAGATTTATTCACGACCCAGGTTTCAAACACTTAATGTCATCTTCAGGTGACTATACAGAGTTACGTATCCTATATATATGACAAGCAATGGGGGGAGGGGGTAGGGGTTTAGGAGCGGGGGAGAAGGGAAGAGGGAGGGGCGAGAGGGGGGGAGAGAAAAGAGTGTAGAGGGAGGTTTGAGAGAGAGAGGGGTGTTAGGGTTGGGTACGGAGAGTGGAAGAGGATGACGGGGGGGGAAGAAAAGAGGGGGGGGAAGGGCCCTGGTTTCGTCTTTTCTTCATATTTAGGCGTAACACCTAACTTAAGGCACTGATTATTGAAAAAGATGTTAAGGGACGCAATCCGGTATTTAATGTAAAGTTTAAAATAAAGTTTACCCTGTTCTGGTGTGCTGGCACTTTTAACAAACCGAACGGTATTAGGGTTAACCTTGTGAAATTTATCCATGATGGAAAGTCTCCTTTCCATCATGGATAAAATTTGATCAAAAAACAAAGTTCTCTTTGGTAATTTTTTTGGAAATCATTCCACTTTCTTGATTCAAATGAATGCTACAGCAACATACCAATCTGGCTAAAACCTGGGTGTATTCTTGCAAGAAGTCAACCACCAACTGAAAATAACTTCAGTACACACTCCTCTGAATTTGTCTGAATTGAATCTGAACAAGTCTGTTCCTTGTCAAACTACCCTAATTAGGGTAGTTTGACAAGTCTGTTCAATTAAACTAGTTTATAGGGTAGCACAAAATCAAAGACTAAAAATTAGCAATGAATCCACATAAAACTGATAAGCATTATTTTTCAATGCAGAATATACAATTAAAAAGCATCACATTTCAACAACCAGAGAATTTTACCTGAGATTTTTGTAGAGTAGGATTTTTAATCAACAATGAAGCAAATTATGAAATGAAGAATAGATGTACCCCTATGTGATTTTAATACAATTCAAGAAAAGTCACAACAATCAACAAGAAAGGTTTGTGAAAACCAACAGGAAGATCTCCAATTATTCTGATTAAAATATTTTTGTTGAAAATTGATTAGACCAACTTACTTAATGAATCAATGGGCATGGGAGACAAACATTGATGACCATCCAAATTGACCAATAAATAATAGGCAGTCACTTCTTATTCAATTTTCACCAAAACTTTATTCATTGAATTAAATGTAATTAAAGTCATACTTATTTAAACCTAAATGTAATTAAAATCATACTTATTTAAACCTCAAAAGGAAAACTTACTCGAATACAATCTGGAAAGAGCAGTCCAGTACCTCTTGCACAACAGATGTATGGAAGTAACCTTAGGCGAATCCTAGTGTTGGCCGGGGCAGTTCTAAGTTCAGGCTTATTTGGAGGAGGTGGGAGGGCTGAAGAAGATGGCAGAATCCATGGATCAGCTTGCTTTGATGTTGTGTTAGAGGAAGAAGAAGAAGAAATGGAGGTGGGAGGAGTGGAAGATGATGAAGTTGATGGCTTTTGAACTGTAGTTGGTGGTGAGCCTGGCAGTAGAGGTCCATCCCTAGGTGTTGAAGTCCCTAGGAACAGAGTGTAAAGGGGGGCCAGAAGAGATGGACTACTCCAGTCGAGGCTCCTGGATATGGGATAGACAAAAATAGAAAAAATTGCAGATTATAAAATTCCATCCAATTAATGTAATGAATGGTAAGATTATCATATGGTATAATAATGTTGCCACCCTCTGCAAAAAATATTTCTAATTACACTGGCTAATTAAATTTGGGTCAAACCTAAATACAAGCCTTGCATATGCACATATGGCAAACAGGATATCACATTGAATTTAACAAGTATAATTGATGACAGGATGATTTGGTTTCGCCAGTTCTTGAGAGTGGAATCAAAATGAATAGGAAAATAGTTAGTCCACCACTAAAATGTATACTGCTTGGATGTTTTCATTCACTAAAACCTCATATAAGATCATTATTGTCTTTTGCAAAGTATCCTATGAAACATTTTTAGATCAAAGTACATAATACAATGTGGGTCTGGGTATACTGTGTGGCCTCAGCTCATACAGTAGACTTCGATTTGGCCAGGATTTCCTAAGAAAAACTTACTTTGCAAACCTATATTATCATTTGGAATTGGACAAGGACAAGTAAAATGATTACAAAAAACCAAAAGTATGTATATAGTTTCAGATATCCTACGTGTGCAATGAAGATACACATGCATTGAATTTTCACAATGTGCATGTTTCATTAAAACATCTCACAGGCTGAGTATAAATAATTTTGCATTAGAAAGCTGTTAACTGAAAATTGATGAGCCAAAGTTAAACATCCAGTATTTTTAACTATCCTATGCATGAAAGAGGTAATATGATGAATGTTTCACAATGTATGTACTTCATTCAGAAAAACATCTCATTGTCTGCATCTAAGTGATTTTGTATCAGAGAAGGCAGCAGTTGAAAAATGATGCACAAAAACCCTGTTTTTATTACATACTCTTTTGGTTGGTCAATTTATTTATCACAAAATATGGTGATAAAGGTGTTTCCTCACACTCACCTTAATTGAGATTGAGAGCTCATTCATTAATTAAAAAGTTCCCATGCTCAAACTCAATTATCTTCAACACTGAATATTAATCAGATCTATTTCTTGAAGTATAGGCAGCCCAAGGTCTAACCCTTTCATTATTTATCAAGTGCATGATGTTTGATAAGCATTAGTAATGCCTGAAGTTCACCAGATAGAATGTTCACAAGCCACATAACATCTGCTATACATTGGTTAATTGTGTAACTTTGCGCCATGCATCATAAGAAAAAAATTATACTCTAATGGTCATAAAAATATCACTGTAATTTAATGTGTTATCTCTGCTTCCATATTAAATGAGCTTGCAATTTTCCATAGAAAAGTCTGTGAAAAATTACAAACTCAATATGGACATCAAATAATTCCACTAGTGAAGCCTGAAAGTGTGAAGCATAATCTTTGTTTATTTATCAAAACAATTCGATTAACTTAATATTTCCATTTTTCAGGACAATTACTTCCCTTTATTCCAAGATAAAACAGAGTCTCATTGAGTCAACAATTTTATGTTACACAGACAAGATCCACAATTGTTCATTGTTAGTCATAGTTAGAACTTCAGGTAGGTAATTAAAAATCAACAGATTTGTCTGTCATTAAAAGGATATTACTAATACTAGATAAACATTTAACATTAAAAATAACTGACCATTTCAACTAACATCTTATTATATCAAGGGAATAAGGAGGTATAGTAGAGCGCTGTGCTACTGCCACAGGCAGCACAGGGAAATACCTCCCCCCCCCTCCCCAAACCCTGATGTAGGGATTTCACATGCTGTAAAGGCCATAGAATTAGGTGAGTTTACCCTTACCAATTAAACCAACCAACAGATTAATTACAATGGCTTCTTTTTTGGTGCTTTTATTCCATGATGATGTTTGATTGAAATTGAAAATCTCTAAATGCATTCACTTTAGTTTATTTAAATATAAAACTTGGCACAAAGGATTTCTCGACCAAAAACATTTTGCACAAGTAATACCTTCCATCATTTTTTATGCAGCTCAAAAATATGGTAAACTACTTTTTATCGATTTACTTACATTTGCATGACAACAGTGCTATAAAAATACAGGAAACCAACATCTCCAACCATTTTTATGAAACATATTATGAAAAATTTAATGTGCAGTTCACATGTATCTATTAAGTTTTTACAATCACTTTTTAGTTTTGAAATTTAAAAAATTGTAGCCTATGTCAAACTTTATGATATTATATAACCTTTCATAAACTGTGCATATATATTCATATTTAGAGGTAATTTCTATGGCATAATTGACCATCCAATGCAACTTCTAACATCTTGAAACTCTACGTTCACCAGAACTATCAGCAATAAAACTCGTAATTGAAGCTAAGAACCAAACTGCCACTGGAACCAAAAAAAAGTGGAACTGGTCCATCATTAACAAAAACATACATAATCAATAATGATACACATTATGATAACATTTTATGGGGAAATGAATTGCATTCAACTGCTTTTGAATGACCAGCCAAATTTTTATTGGATGCTATAGGATGAATACCTTTCTTCCTTAATGCAACTTAATATGTATATACTTAAAACATAATACTGCAGAAAATTGAGTTTGCTTATATGTGCTGAATTGACCAAACTGGAATCTGTAAAGCTATGAGGAAAAAAATGTCATTTCAGTAAAAATGGGCTGGAGATGGTTCATGTGAATCAGAAATTTTTTGTTTCATTCATTGAAAAAAGATTTTCAGGAATAAATTAAAAATTATTTTTTTTATCTTTTGGAAGTCTATATCTAGAACTTGACACACAATTGGCAACCTGAGGTTCTGGACAGAGAATTCTCACCAGTCAATAATATACGTAGTATCTTTCACTTACTAATTACACATATCACCATCTCCAAAACAAAATTTTTCTTTTCACACAAAAAATAAGAGGAAATAGATGAACTGACCACGTATGGTTTTTTTCTACTAATATTCCTTCATGCATTCCTGCATTGAAGCAAGGCAATCATGAATACCACACCCCCACCCAAATGAATAATGTGGAAAATTTAGGAAATATTACTTATGGAAGCCAAATTTTCATAATGCCCATCAATCAGTGGCAGCTTTGGAACCATTCAGTTTGAATGAGTTGAGATGTTCATCCACACCAAAATGGCATTCTCAAGCAATAGTACTCTTAAAAATAACCTGTAGACAACAGCTCTACTTTTACAAATGCTCACCAATCCTGTTCATCAGGAGTGATGAGCATTTCTATCTCCTCCTCATTAACTGGTCATATGTGAAAAATAAAATAATGCAATTAAGATTAAAATAGCAACCATAAGAAACTAGAGAATTGAATATTCTGAAGGCCTACCTCACTATTTTCTTTAACTCAATATCAGCAGCATGAGCGATTCCAAATCTAGTGTCAGCAACAGCTACAACCAGGTGGATCAGTATATCTTTTTCAGGAAAAACTCCACAGGACAGGAACTTCACAATACCCAGTTTAGTCTGCCAGTAAAGAAAGAAGAAATGCAATTTAAAAAATGATATTTGTGAAAATAAACAATGAAATGGTACACATTTCAATAAAATCACAAAAACTTATGCTACAAACCCATTAAATTATTACAATGTGATGACATTGTTCAGTATTTTTTCAATTATCAAAGACTGTGACACTGCAACATGTACTGATACTGACTGTCACCATAACAACACAGGTTATTATCAAATGGGATAGTATATCTCGCCCCACACAGCACTGTCACTTATATTTATGCCCAAGATGTTCCGTTTGGGATTTTTGCAGATATAAAAATTTTCCAAGTACCACTACTACTAGCTGTATTGCACCATTATCCCCATGCATACCACCAATATGACAGATATCCATGATTTCAAGTGGTGGTATCAGTTTAGAGTTGAACCTCACATTCAGCATTAAGTTTATTCAGTTGATGAGAGGTGACTCCTCCCTGCTGTGATGAGATTACACTACTACTTGCAGAAAAATTATGATGAAATCACTATGGCACAAACATTAAAAGCCTTTACAACAAATGAATTTAAGCAAAACTCATAGCACCGCATCTTGATTCTAAGCTCCAGCTGCATCCTGAGTATATAACAAAGGGCTGTGCAGTGGACCAGAAACATTTGTTGAAACCATTCTCCAAAGGACGATCCATTTTGATGGCTAAGTATCATTGACTCTTGCACTCTCCCATAATGAATACCATATTTCTCAGCCCATAAGGTGTACTTTTTTTACCCCAAATGGGCTCTAAAACTGGCCGGTCTCTTATGGATCGAAGATAATACAGGTATTACTTTGTCCTATACGTCACAAGCCAATTTGTCAGGAAAAATACTTACTATTAAATATTTTTTTTTCCTTTCTCAGTCATAGAAATAGTTGTCTTTAGCACTTGATGATAAGTGTTTTGAGCCAGTAATAAGAAATAAAGATTAACCTCAAAGAAGCAAAGAAGAATGCATTACCTAGCCACAAGCCAATGAAAGGTCGTCTCACCAATTTTATGCCAATGCAAACATCAATTTGAAAATTAAATCCCTGCTTGTTTATCATTCAGAAATTCCACGAGTCTTCAATAAGCGTAAAGTCCCAAAGAGCAGACTAAATGAGATGTGGAGGTGATGGGGAAACTGTTGCAATGTACCATGCATAAGAAGCAGCAACCTCATATGCCAGTGGCTAAGCAAAATTTATTAAATGATAATGTTGAGTTGCATTTTCACAAAAGTTTTAAGTATCAACAAAAACAAATGTCTCCAGACAAATTTCAAGGCAAAAATTTCTTAGGAATTTATCATAAATAATAAGCTATTTCAAGTCATTTTTGTTTTTACAAATCAAGTTCGCATTCCAGGTTGGTTCATTCAGTAATAAAAGAAAATATGAGGATGATCCACGATCCTAAACAATATATATATGTATATAAAATTTTCTTCAAAAAAACTTTGTATATCATTTATTTTTTCAGCATAGAATGCATAATCGTATTTTTATATTAATTAATATGAGACAAATTGTTTCACTAAATGAGAAAAATTCAGGAATGAGTTATGCACATTGTATGCGATTCGACTGTAATACGTATTTTTCACAATGGATAAGTTTGGCAGTAACCGACAAGGATCTCACCTTCTCAAGTTCCTCAGGAGAGAGCATGTTTTCTCCAGTTACTCTTTTAAAAGAGTAGTCGCTCATCCCTGGGGGAGCATTTGTTGAAGATGGTGTAGGAAGATTTGACTGTGAAGTCCCTGCAGCGGCACTAGTAGAAGCCATTTGTTGAGTTGGTGGTCTGGTATTGCTTTTCATCTGAGCTGGTGTTGCTCTGAAGAAGAGTAACAATTCTTAATTTCAGTATATCATAATGCTCAGTGAGATGACTCCATTATATTTTCCACAAACTATAGAGTCTACATTTTTGTGATAGGTCTTCTTAAATTGAATTTGATTGATTAGATAGGTCTTCTTAAATTGAATTGATTGATTAGGGATGTTCATTGTAACATAAGTTGAAATAATTCATATGCCCCCAAGAATTTATGTCAACATTATCACTTGATGAATCTTTTATTACAGATGTAACTTATAGATTATAGGTGTTATATAATAAATTGAGCTAAAAAGGGTATTTTAAGAAAATCAATCACATGAAGCACATGATAAGTACTGGCCACCCATAGGCCAGGAATGCATGTGTTGCATCTGCACAATGTCTGGCAACTAGGTAAACATTTTAATCAGGTATTTGCTTCAAAGAGATATACTATAGGTTATACATAATAAAATATGTGCCAGTCAAAAATTAATCCAGCAGTAAAATAGTATACAAATATTAATTAAAATATTCATCCACATTCAGAGAAACTTGCATACAAAATATCCCCACAAAATGCAGTATTACCATTAACTTACTACTCCAAAATAAACAGCATGACCAATCGGCCAGGTACTGCCCAGCTTATGCTGAAGTTGGTACTAGCTAGTTCAAATTACTAGGAATTTGTTGTGAAAGACTGCTACCTCTTAAAAGTTAACAAATTGAAAAAGCAAAAAAAAAGTAATTTGCAAACTTAATTTTTATACACAGGATAACTTAGAAAGACTGGATAAAGATACAAATGGCAGAAGAATTGGGAAAAACTTGAAAATCCTGTTAAAAATATTAATGCTGATTAACGTGCCCTAAACCTTGGTCTAAAGAAGCATTAACCATGTGATTTGAACATCTGCAAAGCTGTTTCATCTATATGAAAGAGAAAAATACATAAAAGCTGAATTTGAGTTACAAAAAATTATTGCCTCTTTTGACACCAAAACCTAAATTTCTAAACTCATGTTTCTGAAAAGTACATGCACTCAATATTCATATTTCAACTAACATTCAATATTAAAACTGATATTTGGAATGTTTGTGAGACACTTAAAGGGCTAATGGATGGCCATAGCAAACATAAATGTATATTCACAAGACTGGAATTCCTATCTTTGATGAAAAACATGCTTAACAGAAAAATGGTAAATTTGAAGTTAAATGTTTAATTAAACCTCCAGTACTTACCCATATGGAAGTAAAAGAATGTCAAGGGTAAAACTCAACAGTAACTGTGAGAGTGCAGGTTTTTCTGTGAATCCAAAAAATGAAGCCCTCTTGGCTGGATCTGGAGGTATAACAACATCACCTAATACTGGCATCAGAAGCATCAGCAAACTGGAAAGAATAAATTATTATTCGGTAATATTTAAATAATTCAATTATGCAATATCATCAAATATAAATTGCACAATAGTCTTTTATAACAGTAACGAAAACAATCAGATATATAAGGATTATCCCCATACAATTTCAAGAGCTTTAAATGTGATGCACCATTATTTACTTTAAGCAAGCTTCAAGGTGAAGCATTTTTGCAGTTCAAATTATAAATTGTGACCGGCTCTGAAGAAAAGAGATGTAAAAATATAAAACTATGAGGAAAAAATTAAATCTTTTAGTTACATGTTTTTAACATTTTCCAAAGCTGTTCAAAATTTTGAAATTCAATTGCCAAAAAGTTTAATTCTGCATTTCATGAACTCTTGCTCAGCAATAACAATGTTTACACCAATGTCACAGGACTGATTCTGCATTGACAATTCACTCACAAATGCTTTACATAGAAAGAAAGATTAAGCAAAGAAGCTTTCCTATGTCTGCTAGCAATATTATTCCAGCAATTCTGGCATTGTTGCACAGGAATAATGATATTGTTGCATACATTTGCTATTTTTAGTATTGTCCTTGCTCCCGGAATATCATAAGGCTGATGATGTCAGTAAATTAATGCTAAAGAATTGTTTAAATTTTAATTACTCTCCTCAGTTTCACTTATGTGACCAGCTAGCAATTTATGCATTATCATATTTTGCCAGACCTAATGTTAAGTGCAACCATTTCAGAGAGTAAAAATCATTCGCCTTGACCGGGATTCGAACCCGGATCCCTCGATATCCGGCCGAGTGCTTTAACCACTTAAGCTACCGAGACGTCCTCTTACACTCTGAAATTTTGGGGGCTTTAAAGGAACAAGATGTTATGACGAAATACCGTACATACAATGTCACAGGCATTCGTAGTCGTGCGCGACGCGCCACAGTCCACGATGTTAATAAAGCCAATTTCAAACACTTAGGCTGTTCATACCTTGGAATCCCGGTCAAGGCAAATGATTTTTACTCTCTGAAATGGTTGCATTATAATGCACACATAGCGGGTGACTCCGTTAAAGTTACTATTACAGTTTCTTGAAATTTGTCTAATGTTAAGTGTTTACCTGTACTACAAACTCTGGCTGTGCCTAATTTACTGCAAAAAGGTAATAATTATTTATGTGAGTCAGTGCTACTGTTTACTGAAAACTCTGTCAAAGTACTTGATATACATTGTATTCATGTAATGAGATGCTTTCATAAGCCTTTACTAATGTTTTGCAATTTATGGATTTGATTAACCCTATGCTGTGCTCAGCTAGGGTAAATTAATGTTCATTAGATAACTCCTGTGTGCCTGTCATGTCTGTCAGTATTCATGGGCCACTTGGACAAATATCTGTTGGGCTTGAAGCCATTGATTAATAAACTTTCAGTACAGTAACATTTTAGTAACTATCATCTCCTGCTTCCACTATATTTCTCCATTCTCATTTAAGAGTATAAATTAGCACATATATAATGTGGCAGTGGTTATACAACAGTTTATTGATTCATAGGAACATGCTTTTAAACTGATGTAAAAATGCCGAGGGATGCCTGAATTTTTACTTTATGCCATTTTTCAACCCTCCCCGTGGACTACAACCTTGACATGGCAGAAGAGCATGAGTGCTCCAATGGCAAATAGGGATGTGCTGGCAGGGACAATGATTATTGCTCCTGGTAGGGTAACCCACACCAGATAGATTGTTATTCTGAGAAAAGATACAGGGACAGCTTTAGTGACAGAATTATGGCAAATTTCAAACAAGGGATAATGAAACTAAAAACAAAAGAAACAGGAAAAGGATTACAACGCCTAGGATTAAAGAAGAAATGATTAAAAGAGATGGTGAACAAATAACTAAGGACAAGAAAGTATAGAGAATTAAACAATAAAGAAAGGCAAAATATTAACATATTAAATATTACAGGGAGAGTGAAATGGGTGCACTATATGGACCTCAGAGAAGGACCTCAATGAAATGATGACAGGAAAAATCATTTGCACTATTACAGATCCAATGGGAAAGATATTAATGATTGCAGAAAAGATTGTAAATAGATAGAAAGAATCCATAGAGGAACTATGTATTGCAGATGTTAGCACAGTGAATTTGTATACAGAAAGGGAGTATAATGTCAATGAGGATAGCCAAGGAAAAATCACGCTTCAATTTGAGACAAAAGGGCCACTAGAGGAAAAGAAATCAAAGAAGGGTAAGGGATACATAACCAAACTTTGCAGAACCACTTAGGAGTTTAGGAAAATGTGGAAGGAAGTTTTTATGGGTTCATTCATGGCATTTACGGGGAAGAAATTTGCTTTCGACATATCAGTATTGATACCATTCCAAACAGCAATGTATCAAATAGGGAAGTAAGTGGCTCTTGGGTATATCAATAACCTGTCCTAACCTTGTGTACTACCACTAATAATATTTTTCTTTTAGTTTTATATTAGTCATTCTTTAATGTTCTCAATTTTGTAATGAGTTGAAGACATTATGTTCAGTGTGATGCAGTCACCAATGTCCTATTCCCTTGTGAGCAAGTTCACCATCATGTTTAAGCATAACTGTAGAAATTTTTAAACGATATTTTCCTTTTACGTATATAGTGAAATAATTCTTCTGAAGGTGTAGTGTTACTTAATTTTGAAATCAACATTTTGATGCACATTTTTAGTGCTTTATTTTTTGTATTTGATGATGATGATGATAATAATAATATGAAGGAGCAAATTGATAATGATGACATTTACAAGTAATCAAAAGTTTTAACATCCTAGCAGACCACTACAGTGTTATTCTGAAATGTATTCTTCAAATCATATTCATTAAAATGGCACAAATTTCATTGGCACGTATTTCTTCCTAAGGGTATAAGAGAAAGGGTAGTGTCAACAGATAAAAATATCACTGAACGCAATAGAAATGTGGTGGTGCTGGAAAAGTGAGAAGATCAAACAGTTAATTATCTCAGCAAAAATATAAGCAGGAAAGGAATTCCTTGGCAACACTAAAGGACTGAACAAATTTACTTTTACTTCATTACAGTGGTGACCAAATCTATAAATGAATGAATGGACAAATAAATTCATATTGAAAGGGAGATGTGACAAACTGCAACGCATGGCACATGTATACATGTAATGGAAGGCTCCAAAACAAAATTTAACACCATAATGGGGTAACAGACTTGACAATCGAGTGAAAAATGCAATCCATTTAAAGCAAAGGATGTTTGATCCTCGACTTCGTCATATCACAGGAAACTTTAAATTCCATACTCAAGATTCAATTTTGAATTTGAAAGAAAAATATTTTATTTCTACCCAACAACCTACCTCCCTGTTATCAAGTTGCTTTCAAAACTTACCTATCTTGATGTGATTGAGGTTTCCCATCTAACACATACAGTATTGCTGGAACAAGTTCTGCTTGTTTCTCAAGGGGCATTCGTGGATAACCGAGCTTTATATATATAATTGAGAAATTCTGAAAATAAGACCATTAGTTTCTGCTGAATTATTGGTATTAAATGACATTCTACACACAAAATGAGGCAAGACCATCCAGAAAATTAATAAACAATATCACCAAAAGAATGACCAAACTATAAGAATAAATCAATGAATTCTTACCGTGACAAAGGAATCCGGGTGCCTATATAGATTAAGTAGTGCTTCAACAGGAAGCTGCACAGTAGGTCTGCTTTTCACCCTTTTACTAATGTGAAACAAGAGCTCCATGACCTAATGAAAAACCACTTCGTTAGCGCTACACAGTACTAAATATGAAAGATTAAGTATATTGTACAGACTTTCGTACCTTCTTCCGCACTCCATCCTGTTGACTCGATAATTTAAGTAATACTGGAGGTAAAAATTTAGAGATGGCATTCTCGAGTTGCTCATCGGTTTCTGCCGATCCTATCCGTAAAAACACTCTCTCTAATAGGGCTAAAATTAAAATGAATAGAGTCATTAGTATTCTGTGTTTAAGGTTCACACTTAGTCTGTAAGCCCATAGCTTTAATGAAGCAAAAAAATTAAATAAATGCGAGCAACGGACACCATAAAGTTAGGGGAAATGGGGGTCAAATGTTTGATTTATTTGCCAGAAATTGAACACATATGGAATTCCTCTCATTGTTTAACTTATACATACAGCAACCACAGCGCAAGTAACAATAAAAAATAATGATGAGCAAGACTAACCATGCTCCGTGGACGATGCCATCTTCTGTCATTCAACATCATTCGGTCGCTAAGGTCGATCCTTCACGGTTGACTTCGATTCAAATAGACTCTGAAGATGACACTAAATAAAATATTTTAGCTTTTTCTCGCATTTTATTTTTTGAGTGAGCGACAGAATGTTTTATTCTGAGTTATTCTATCATCAATATGGGAGCATATAGATAGCAAGTAAATATCACATACATTTTTAATACGCTCTTCTACGATGACATGCTAGAGCAGTCGATCAATTTGATGGCGGGAAATATGAAATATATATCGGGTACCAACAGATCCCCTACATTGACACATGACCATCGCCGTCTTCCAGGTAAAATTCTGCGAATACTATATAGCATGTATGATAAGTTAGTCCTTTTACTGCCTGTTATTTAATGGCATCAGTATGTACAAGAATACATAAAATCCACTTATCGCCGCAACAAATATACTTTTGCAATTGTAATAGTTTTTGTCCTCCTTTTACTGTACCATTTTATAGGCTCATGGAATTAGTGTTAGTAGTGATAGATGAGATTGGAACTGATATAATCATAAGAACTTGTTCCATCAGTATAAGATAAAGCTTAGGAAATTCCCAAAGCAACAGGTAGGTAGGTAGATGGCAATGAAGAAGACAAGGATTGAAACATTTAATTATCAATGTATAAATATAATAATTTTTCGAGGTGAATCAACCTCGAGCTGTTTTTGACTAATCTTATCATCCTCAATTTATTATGAGCTTTAGTCTACAGAATTATGGTTTTTTTTATGGATCTGCAAACTACTGTCCTTCTAAGCCCTAAGACAAGATATCTTCAGTTATCGATCTCACTGTTGATTTTTTTCTGGGAATATACTTCCTTTTCCAAAAGTGACTACCCGACATTATCATACCATTTCAATTTGTCCATAACTTTCTGCATTCAAAAGTCATTTCATTGATTTACCTGTATTTTCAAATCATAGATATTTATTCCATTCCAATTTCCCTCAGCAGTTCCTCAAATGCATATAAAATATTCCATCCTAGAACTCTAGTCTAGAATTCTGTTTTGTCTGTCATAGGCTAGAAAAAGTTTTCAGTTCAACTTAGTTTTATGTATCCATTTCGATCAATAATTCTGGAGCAGGTGACACGGGAGGCATTTGATGGTTTCTAGCTCCACTTTGTGGAAGCTCATGCTCATTAAATAACACGGTTTATTTTTCAATGTTCTTTATTTTGATACCACTAGTTGCAACACTTAGGCATCATCATTGGGTACAAATTACTCAAGTTCCGGTCAATTTACATACCATTCTTGTGGGGGAAGGGGTGAGCTGGAGAGGGGAAAGGGGGAGAGAGGAGGGGAAAGAGGGGGGATTGCGGTCAGCATTGATGGGAAGGAGGGGAGGGGTGTTAAGTGTTAGGAAAGGTAATTAGTGGAGTTCACAGTGGGGGGGGGTGATGGGAAGGGTAGTTAGCTCTTTCCATGAAGGAAAGGGATGCTTCCAGGATTAGGCTTGACCAAATGACCCTTTTTCAAATTCCTTCTGATTTCCAGCTCTTCCTATTTGTCCTATCTTCCATTATTCATTTGGTGTAACAGTTATGGAATGAAATCACTCCCATGATTTCCTTCCCACGGATGCTTGGGGAAGTGAGATTGTCACATTTCCTAAAACAGCATTTATGTTCCTCTGCTCGTGTTTGTAATGATCTTCCCATTTGTTCTATGTAAATAGTACCACATTCTTTATAAGTTAATTTATAAATGCCACTTTTATTTTGTTTTTCCACTTTGTCTTTTGTGGTGTTCATGAATGATTTTAGGTTGTTCAAATTGTAAAAAGCTATCTGAAATTGATTCCTAGGCAAGAGGTTGGCTATCTTTTGTGAAATCAACCCAAAATAAGAGAGTCTACACTATTTGTAATCTTTTACATCCATATCAACTGGTTTGAACAAAAGATTGTTCTAAGGAAACATTTTCTGTGTAGTATTTTTCTAGTAATTCTTCTTAGTACCCACTTTTCACTGAAATATCTTTTATCATCGTTAAATGAAGAACACAATTCTTCATTTAATGAACATGAACTTCCACAAAGCTGAGCCTGAAACAATTGAATCTTTTATCATCCTCAGTTCTTGAACAAAATTACTTTTAGAGAGAGGTCTGTCCAGCAATCTATCAGGAAATGAAAAGTGTATAACTTTTGAGATATGTGATGGTAGGAGTTGAAGGAGATGATGTGGTCTGTGGCAGTATCTTTATGAAAAATTGCAAATTCAAAACCCCATCCCTTTTTCAGCACGGTGATATCTAGAAAATTGAGTTTCTCTATATGTTTTTTCTCACATGTGAAATTGATTCCTTTAAATTGGGAATTTAAGGTGTTTACACAATTGTCTAATTGTCTTTCAGTGCCTGTCCATATTGCAAAGATATCATCTTCATAAATAAACCAACAATGAACAGTGAAATTCAAAAACCAGGATACTAGTAAAAAAGTTTGTAACGTCAAATAACACTAGGGTATGTTTGGAGGGCGGGGGACCTTTCTTGGAGAGCTGGGCACAGAAATAACATGAATTTTTCACTCCTAACTTTGGTTGGAAATTTGAAAATTCTTTGAAGAGGGAATTCAAAAGGGTTGCTAGTTTCCTCATGGGGGCAGAGGTACTGGAAATCACTGATGATGACACCTAATCGTTGAAACTATTAGTACCAAAATAAAGAACAGTGGAAAAATACATTGTGTTTTTCATTTAATGGCCATATGTTATCTATATTTTATCATACCCACCGATAATTTTAAACATTCCTAACATTTCCATTCCAATTACTATATTCTAGAAGGGCAATGCACATAGCTTGCAGTCTTATCAAACCTATTCATCACATCTATATCTTAAAAAATTAAAAATATTCATTTAGATCATGAAAACAGTTCTTGAATGAAAAAGATTTAAACCTAGATTTGAAACATCTGATACAAGTAGGTATCTTCTATGCCTGCTGATAAATGATAATTTTTAATGCTAGCATAAAGGGGTCCTGTTTGGAACAAAGACGTGGAATGCTACATTACATGTGCCTTCTTTCTTTGTCTTGTGGGATAATCATGGATACTTTCATTTTTTTTAGATACATTTTTTCTCAAACATAAACATATCACAGAATAACTACATGAATTGATAAATACATGAATTAGTAATTACATGAATGTTTGTTCATCAGTAATAAGTAAAACAATATAAAAATATACCAAAAATGCATGTCTTATCACTTTGAATACATGTGAGACTCTGATTCTTCTTGTCCTGATAATCCACTCATTCTGGTATACTACATAAAATCAGAAATTTTATTTTTTATTCATTCTATTTTGCCTCTGTAGCTTCAATGACTTAATGTCTCCTGCTTTAATGTCTCTAATCTTTATATGGCATGCCATTTCATTTATCTGAACAGATATTTGTGAATTCCACCTAAACTCAATCTCATGACTGTTCCCTAAACCTATGGCACTGAGAAACGATGCCGCTAACTTCTGGTTTATGCCTCAACCCTGAATTAACATGGATTTCCCATATTATAAGGATTAAAATTAATTTGCTCTAGCGATGCAATTCTCAGTAGATGCAAATGGTGTGTGAGCAATGATTATATTATCAATGCTTGACATGCATTCTTTTACTCACATCTTACATACTCATCTATGGAATTAGGAGTATGCCTCTGATGTTGAATTGATATTTTTTCTCCAGGAAAAGATGGTCTGAGTTATTACCAATTTTGAGTTTTATTGAAAACTGCAAACCATACTTTTTAAAACTGAATATATGACTGTACATGTATTTTACTGACAAAGAAAATATTCAAATGCGTTTTCTACAAGGTTAGTACAAAATAAAAATTTTTCCCCCAGAAAACACTTCATTTTAACGACAAATAGATGAAATGGCCGAAAATGTAGAAGATATATTGTACAGCATCTTGAGAACAACAGAATTTGCATTATAGTTGAATGAGTCAACTTTCCCAGGTAATGCATCTGTGTTCTGGCATAAGTATGCTTTATTAAAGATGAAAATCTACCTCAAGAGTTGTTGTTTGCAAGACAATTAGAAACTGACACAAAAGGGTCAATATTTCATATTGTAAAGCAGTCCTTCAGGGACAAAAAAAATTCACTTTCTAACATACTTGCTGTTGCGACAGATGGAGCGCTGTCAATGACTGGTCATCACCAAAGTTGTATTGCATACTTGAAAAAGAAAATATGTACCAAATGTTTTTGCTTTTCATTGTGTCATTCACCGACAACATCTAGTGGCTAAAATACTGAGTGACCGCCTTCACAATTCCTTAAACATCATAATTACAGTGATAAATGAACTTCCACAAAGTTGAGGCTGAAACTATGGAGTTCATAATTACAGTGGTTAACAAAATCAAAGCCCACGCTCTCAACGATCGACTTCTCAGTCACTTCTGCTTTTCTCAGTGGCAACCTTAAAGGGATTAGGAGTGATGTTGCATTTTTGTCTGAACTATTTGCAAAGTTCAATGAAATTAATTTACAATTGCAGGGAAATGATACTAACCTTATAAAGGCAAAATCTGTGGTGACTGTTTATTTCCAAGTTGCTTTCATTTAAGCGCAACATAGGTTGCCGCGAGCTTTATTGATTTCCTTCTCTGCCTAAGCTAGAAGAGCAAGCTGGTATAGGTGATGATGATTTGAGAGTCTCTTGTGATAATTTAGCCACCTTGAATTAAAATATTTGAGGATCTTCTTTTGTTGAAAATTCCAGAATGGGTGATAAATCCATTTGTAGGCACTGAAGAAGTTGGAGTATAAAAGGCAGAATTAATTGGACTACAAAATGACACCGAATTGAAACCAAAGTTTAAGTTAAATTATCAAAAGTTTTGGTTACAGAAGGTTTCCGATCGTTATCCTGGATAATGGATCGTGGTTCAAAAACTCCTTTCATTTCTGACTTCATATTTAGTGGAACATCATTTTAGTTCAGTCATTCAGCTTATTTCCAAGCAGAGAAACAGACTTAAAGTTTGTGAATGTGGTGATTTAAGACTCCTGCTGAGTGACATTAAACAGGACGTTGAAAAACTGGTACCATGTCATCATCCCCATCCATCCCATTAAAATATCATTTGAAGGAAATATGTTACCTATTAAATTAGGCAATAGAATCTCCTTAAATGACCTCTAGACCATGAGGTTAATTTCACTTAATTTTTTAAATTAATTTTAACAAAACATGATTGGTTCTATTATTATAAAGTGAAAATGTTCATGTCATTTAATTGCCTAATTTAAGAAAAAATGACATTTAAACTTCTAAAAGAGCTTTTTCAAAAATATTTGTTTTGACAATTTATTTTTATGTAAAAAGTATATCTCACCTAAGTTCCTTCTATTGTGTATTAAGTCTTTTGCATAAATTTGATATGAAAACTATACATCTATTGAATTCTAAATAAACATCTGATTAGTCATTGTTTTTAATTTAATTATTTCAAAGTTCCTCATTTGGTTATTTTGTTTAATGATTTTGATTATTATTTTAAAGCTATCGATTGGGGGGCATTAAATACGGGTTTATGGATCCAAGGGGGCTCCAAAAAGTTTGGGAAACATTGCACAAGATGGAAATGAAGTTTATATTTTATATGAGGAAAGTGAAAACTTCGGTAAAAATAACTGCATTCATTTATCATATATGGAAGTCAGACAGGTAAGTTTGATAAGTTTGGAGTTTAGCAGAAATCATGATGAATTTCTCACATTCTATAATGAATAAGGGTTAAAATTGTAGAACATAATTTAATGAAGCAATTCCATTTCTTATTCTATTTTTTTTATACCAAATTATTCTATTCTTATAAAGCATTAAAATCAAAATACTTCAATCGTTTTTGGTCTATTCCATGAATATTTCATGCATCTTAACCTAAAAAATCATACTGTGTCTTGTACGTCAATACATCTTATGGGTTAGGAAATACAGTATTGTATTTTTTTTAAATGCCTATAATTGTATGATTCCACTTCTGAGTTTCCAATAATCACTAGGTTTCATCATCATAATGGCTGGAGACAGGAAGGCCATTGTGCCATAGCCACATCTACTACTACTGGATAGGTGACTTAACTGTGATCTGGGTTCACTACGTATGCCTCAGCACACATGGCAAACCTGAATAATTCATCCACTTCTCTAGCTCCATTACATTTGTTTCAGCTAGAGTTGTAAATGTTGGATATGTGATGCCCATTGCTCATTGAGACCACCAGGCATAGTAGGAATTTTCAAACTAGATGTAGTTTGAATCTTTGCATGTCTTTCTGGCTAATGCCCAGTATTCTGTTCTTTATTGGGGATATTCAAATTTGTTTAGATGGAGAATGGCTCAATCACTTGGCTAAGTCTCCCCCTCTTAACTCCTAGTGATTCATCCTTCTCCTCCTCTTTTATGATGTGTTGTTCTGAAGTTTGAACTTGTTTCAAAGAAATTACTATGAGAATTTTGTGAGGGTAACATCCCCAGAGGATTCAAATTGGTATTAAGTCAAATTATTCTTATCACCTTATAACTTGGGAATGGAGTCAACATTGGTTTGGCATGGATGGTATAGCACCAAGCAGTGGTGGTGGGATGATAAACAGGCCATGCAAAAGAATAAGGACCAGCAATTATTTACTGTAAGCAGTGATAATTTCAGCAATGCTAGATGACTTTCAGAGTTTTTTCCGGAAATAATTTATGCTGGAATTTTGTGGAGTGGAACTAAGATTTGTGAATGATTAACCCAGAACAACAATAATAATATGAGGAACAATAAATTGGTGATGATTACATTACTTCAAATGAATAAAGTTTTGGGATCAAGAAAAATGAACAATGAAGTCATGTAAACACTGTTTCAAGGAATGGTGAGTGAAAGGTTTCACTGTACATATATCTACATCATTCATGTAAATACCTTAGACCATAAACAGAATTTTGGTGGCAACATTCCCATGCATGGCATCTGACTATGAGATCATATGAATTGTTGTCTGATTAAAATAATTTATAACATTTAGGGTTACTTAAAATGTTGAGTGTGGAAGATGCACATGCACGTATGCCTCCCATGAGTGGCTGATATGCATTTTTACGCATTTACCCTGTATTGATATATTCCTTTGATGCTGAGTCACGCTCCCAGAAACTGTTCTCATCTTCATCACCACTATTGAATGGGTAATCAAATTACGAACATATTTTTTCACTCAATGATTTTACAATATATAAGAAAGTACATGATGACAAACTACCTATTTAACAAAGAAAACAATTGACCAACCAGTTCTTCAAAAATGTCCATACTGAAAGTGTTAAATATGAGACTAGGTCTCGTATTACTTCTATCGATTTCAATACATAAGGCTATAATAATCTATTTCAGCCAAAATTTTGCATAATTAAAATAACTAATTAACAACACCAGAACTGCATTTTTTCACTGAACAAAAAATCTTTTTAACCCCAGAATGGGAACGCTAAGTGAAAAAACACCCAAGACCGGTTTAAATCTCGCAGCAAAAAGAAACTGCTTACGTTTACGACCCCCTTCTTGGTTGATTTTCCAGGACCCTTCAAACTTTTAGCCAAAACTATTTAGCTCCCTTGATTTTTGATCAAAAGATGAAAAAAAATGAGCCCTCATGGAACCCTCAAAGTCATACTGGGCCCAAGGTTCAGGCCCTTGAAATTTGGGGGTGTTTTTTCACCCCGCTATCCCCAAATAGGTAAAAAAAAGAGCGTTGCCGTTCTAGGGTTAATTATGACACATTTGACTCTTTCTATCATCAGATGCAAATTAATGCCTAAATTGCTTACGTTTTACTTATGATGATGTAATACATCAAAATCTGAGTTGTAATTTAAGTTTTTTGCCCAGGAGAAATTTGGATATTTTTTATTGTTAACTCTGATGACTATTATTATTTGTATTTTACTGTTAAGGTATGTTTTGGATGGACCCAGACATGGTCCACCCACATCCACCCACAATGGTATGACAATACACTTCTTTGCCTCTCCTAACAACACACAACATGACATCCAACACTAAAATAAACCGTTATCCAATTCTGCATACTTCCTTCCTCCCTTCATTACATTCAACATGCCTAAGCCATTCCTACCCCTTACTCACTTATCAAATTTTTTCTCCTCAATCACAGTCTTCAACATCCCATTGCCAATCAAAATGCTTTGCATCCATTTTTCCTGTTTCCTTCGGGTTTCTCCCAAAAACCACCCTCTTCCTCCAATATTGATAATTCTTATTATTGATGACGAGGTATGCTGTTAATCAAGCAAACCCAGCCAATTTAATATTGAAAATGAAATACTGCATTGTGGACTTTAGTAAATGAATAAAACATGAGGCAAAATAAATTCACTTTATTGATGAGGTAAAATTGGAGTATTATCCCAAAAAAATCTGAAGTTTATATTCAGTCAGTTACTAAGTTCACTAAGATTTGTTGATGTTAAAGATTTAAGCAAACCTTTGCACAATACTTGAATAATCAATGATTCTGCAAAAACTGCTTGAACTGGATCCATTCTCTGTAATTTAGCTGCAACACTAACACCAATTGCTTCATATTCATTAAGTTCCACAGCTTTACCTCTCTCTGAGCTTTCGTCAATTTGTTTGGGAAACTCTGTGCTCCTTCCATGGTTGACAGTATTTTTATTTAATGAACCATTCAAATTTGTAGACGGAATATGCACTAATTCAAATTCCATAGGACTACTTTCCAGAGGATTATTTGGTGAATCATCCTGAAATTGAGAAATAAAATATTCATAAAAAGTGGCATAAAACGCATCCCTTAAATGATAAACTAGCATAAACAGAAGTCATCTGTGACTTCATTGGCCCATTATATTTCACTCATCAATTCTTCAACAAAGAATCAGAGATTAAAGGGTGAATAGATGACCATCAAGCATATTACACAGCATCCAAAGTAACCCAACTTACATATTAAAGGACAAAAACCTACAGTTTTAAATATATTTCAATTTGAATAGCACCAAATTGAGAATTACATATCAATAACTAGTAAATATTAAGAAAACATATGTTAACCTCTTCAGGGTTGTGGATGGGCTACAATGCACATTGAATCATTCCACACCCAGGGTACCACTTATTCAGTGACTAATGGTGACAGCATTCATATTCAGTCTCAACGTTGATTTCTACAAACTAAGCACCCAACAAAACAAACAGTTGCAATAGAGAAGTTACTAGTAGCCATCATTTCACCTGCCTATATTTGGTCTACACCAATAAAAATAGCACCTTCAACTCACCATATCTCAGGCAATATTTGGGAAATTTTCATTTTCAACAGATAATTTGAATGTCATATGCTCTCTTTAGACTATCCACTTAACTATTAAATTAACTAATTAAACTAATTTCCATTTGTTTCTCTTCTCAAATTATGCTATGTACTTATTAAAAATTATAAATACATACCAAATTGGAAGCTATGCATCTGCTGTCAGATTCCACCAAAGAGAATTTTGGTGATATGAATATGGTGTGACATTAACGACTCCTTAAAGAAATTAGTGGAGTATGGGTGATAAAGAGTAATAGTAATCCCTTAAGCAGCATGAGTTTGCTTTATATTAATGCAAGTGTTCATGTCTGGAAAGTTTGCAGAGAAGGGTGAAATTGGTGCACTATACAGCAAGGTTAAATCACTATCAAGAAGTAAGAAGGGAAGATCTGTGCTAACAGTTAGAGAAAAGTGGGGTAAGATGATAGTTGGCACAGGACAGACCTAAGAGAGATGGAAGGAATATATAGAAGCACTGTATGGTAAAGACCTTAGGCCAACAAGGTTAGACATAGAAAAGGAACATGGCATTGAAGAAGATAGCTTAGGTCCAGACATACTCAACAGTGAGATAGAAAGGGCATTAAGGGAGATGAAAGCAAATAAGACCCTGGGGATAGACAACATAGCTGCGGAACCACTGAAATGTTTAGGAAAATGTAGGAAGAAGACTCTATATGAACTGATTTGTTATATCTATGAGAAAGGAATCTGGCCGGAAGACTTTGTGAGATCAGTGTTAGTTCCTATTCTGAAAAAGGTAAAGGGTACATCATGTGAGGACTACAGAAAAATTTGATTTCCCATGCAGCTAAAGTTTTTCCCAGCATAATCAACAAAAGGATAGAGAGTAGGTCCAATGATTCTTTAGGGAATGATCAATTTGGGTTTACAAAGGGGATAGGTATGAATGATGCCATTGCAGCAATGAGATGACTAATCAAGAGGAATATAGAATACAATCAGGGTGTATTTGCCTGTTTTGTAGATTTTGAAAAAGCACTTGATAGCGTGAATTGGGAAAAACTAATGAGTATATTGCAGAAAATAGGAATAGATTGGAGGGACAGGAGGTTAATCCACAACCTGTACATGTTGCAGACTGCTAAGGTGCAAGTGGGGAATGGAGAGTCCAGATGGGCAGTGTTGGGAAGAGGTATAAGGCAGGGTTGCTCATTATCAGCGGTGTTGTTCAACGTATATGTGGAGGAAATGATTAAAGAGGCATGGGAAGAACTGGAGGTAGGAATGAAAGTTGGTGGGGAAGCCATAAAATCAGTTAGGTTTCTGATGACTAAGCTTAGTATGTCAGTCAGCCAAAGGTTTGCAAGCATTGCTAAGTAAATTGGAAATTCAGTGTGACAGTTATGGGATGAGAATCAATATTAAAAATAAAGGTAATTTGATTTTCCCAAAAGGAAAAGGCTAACCTAAACAATAAAATAGGAGGGCAAAAACTAGAGCAGGTAGAAGAGTTTACGTGTCTCGGAAGTGCTTTGGACCAACATGGTCTAGTAGGAACGTAAGAAGAAGAACTGCGCTAAGCAAAGAGGCTTTCACAAAGAGGAGGGAGTTGATGATGGGGACATTGAGTAGGGAAGTTAAGACAAGACTCGTAAAAACTCAGATATGGAGCATAGCTCTGCATGGCGTGGAAACATGGTCATTGAAGCAGGGGGATAGATGTAGATTGGAGGCTTTTGACATGTGGGTGCGGAGAAGAATGAAGAAGGTGAAAAAGCTTCTTCCATCCCAAGTTATACTCTAGCTTCCCTCCTCGAATTGTGATATAACCTTCATATTTGGCATAAAAATAGTTTTACAAAAAACTGATGTTACCAAGAAAGTGGTACATAAACAATTAATGCTTTCACCTGATATATGCATACAAAATCACTTTTAATCCACCAACATATTTGAATAAGTTTTTAGCAAATTCAATGAACAGTTAGTCTTATTCAGCAAACTGAAATCCGAATTTCACCAAGATTATGCTACTCCATGTTCCCAAGGTCATCCCTTGGTCATCATTTTATTTTAAAATTAAACCTACCTTCTCTTCACTGGAGGAGACATTTTTGCTGGTTGAATTTATGCTAGTAGGGCTATCATGGGCTTCCAAAGACTGGTCATTTCCAAGAGATTCCTTTGGTGAAGATATCTGCAATGAGAAAACAATAACATTATACACTTAACAGGGCCAGTATTGCCTCTTATACCAAAAACTGATCATTATTCTGAAATGAGTAAGCATTAATGGCAATTTTAATAGGTGATGAAAGATGCTAAGATATTTTCTAAATTTTCTAAAATAAAGGTATTTTTTCTGTTTAATTAGCAAATAAATAGAATAAATATACCTATTATTTCATATTTAGAACGATTATATTTTCATCAGTTACCATTTACTCTCTAATATAAGTTGCTTTTAAGCAGCTTTGGTCGCATTCTACAACTTTCGTTGCTGCTCGTATCTTAGTGGGGACCCACAATAACATGCTAGAAGCCATAAAATTTGGTGAAATGAAGTGAAAAGACAGGTGGTAAATTCATCATTAATATCTTAATGATTTGCATTTAGCTATCTGTACTAATCTGCATAATGTTTCATGTCTGCATAAGTATTCAGTGTTTGCCGATACGTAATATTTATCTCTTCTAATTTGCAATTATATCAATAGACAAGTAAGATGCAGTAAGATCTGGTGCTTTCCCAGCGTATGAGCTTGGTGAAGTTTTCTTGGGTCTCAGAAACGTCGGTCATCATGGAACCCCTGACCTGGTTGAAGACCCGAGAAAACTTCACCAAGTAAGATGCAATTTTCCTAGTGAGCTCATTTCAAATTAGTTTTAAAAGGTATCTTGTTTAATCTCCATAAGTTAACCAGTAAGAAAATACTAACATTTTATCATGACCTAGCAACCAGCAGTACATAGTATCCCATCATGATTTTCTATTTACACTGAAAATGGGTGAAATGAGTAGAAAACCATACTCCACATTAAAATTTTGATGAACCTTTTCTTATCATCCTTACTCAATGTCCCTGTCATCAATTCCCTTCTTGTGAAAGCTTCTTTGTTGAATGCCATTCTTTGGCTTATGTCCCTACTACTTTCACTAATTTAGTTCAGGACACTTCCAAGATATATGAACTATTCCACTGACTCAAGTTCATGAACTCCTATTTTGATATTTAACCAAGTCTTTCCCTTTCTGGAAAACCTCATAACTTTCATTTTGTTTATACTTATTCTCATACCATACCTATCGCATGATGGGATATGACTTGCAATTAATTTGTCAACCTGTGGCTCATTTTGAGATCTCTGAATGCTATTTGCATTCTCAGCAGCAGAAAACATCTAGACAAACTTTTCCTTTCCCATTCCTTGCTAGCTTAACTTTGTAGCCAGAAATGTAGACACATCATAAAAAAGATGGGAAAAGTGCACAAACTTTTAAAACTCTTGACATCCCCAATTTCAAGATTTAAAAAACTAAGTAATTTAAATGAGAAACAAATGTTTTGCAATGAAAGTAGAGTTTTACTGCTATTTTTATTGATATAAGGTTTAATCATTCAGTCTCTTCTAAAATGTGTGGAGACAGTCATTTTTCCAAGAGTTAGCAAGTAATAACTTATAACTTGTAATACAGGTTGAGCATAGTGGACGACAAAACTCTAAATTTGTACATATGTACATGGCCAAGTGAACTATTCAACTCACAATTAAATTCTTGGTCCCTATTAAATTCATAAATAGATTAATAGTTACTTTGCCTTTTTTCTTCATGAAACAAATATATTCTGAAAAAGGATCTAGAGCTTTCTTAGCATATGGCATCAATGAAGCTTGGGTTTGCTAGTGAGGAGTGAAGGCACCAGACATCGAAATATCATTCAAAAGCAGAATCATGGTGACTTCCAATTAAAATTTATTTTAATACTAACAAATATTGCGTACCAAAATGCATTGTTACTTAGTAGAATTTTTAATGGAGTTCATACGTGTGATGAGTCATAACTTTAATTCAGTAGGAAAAGCAAACACTAAATTCAGTCACACAGGAAAGTTTGATAAATTTGTTCTATCTAACAGGAAATATATAGGAGTGGCAAAATTAAGATTAAGCTTAAACTTTTGAACTTAAATTACTTTTTGCTAAATTAAGCAGGATAGTCGATTGATTTTCCAGTTATGATCCATATCCTATAGGTAGGGAGTATGTTAAAATACTATCCATAGCATATACCCATGTCAAGAACTACTCAAAAAGTAATTTGCATCAAATTAGTGAAATAAACCAACCATCCTGGATCTTACAGAATATGAAAAAGTTGACATTGCTATCAGATCCATCAGAATTGTTTAGATAACTTTTACCAGAACACCAAGAATAACTTCTTGCTGGACTGAACACACATTGAAGCCAACAGCCTTTGATACTCTAAAACATCAGTCTCAAAATGGAACATATCATCAATATTTAACAATTTTCCAAGGTTTCTAATATGAATAATAATATAATAATACTATTAATTGGTCCCAGGACTTGACAAAGTAAAATATAGGACAGTCAGAGAACAATCAGCTGCTTCAGTGGTCTGAAGACTCTAGCAACTTCTTCACAATATAGTAGCATCTATCTATCAGAAAATGCTTGAGATATTTTTTAAATGTAACCCTAGAAGAAGAAGATTTTAAGCCTGGTGACAGATAGTACAGATAGTTGAAATTGACGGCCACATGAAAGGGACTCTTTTTTACGTAGCAGAAGAGTGGCAGAACAAATGTACATCAACACTCAGTCAAGTATTATGCCCATGTACTTGAACATCAGTGATTTGTTGTTTCATATTATCCTTAACATACCATAACCATAAACACAGTATTCAACCCGAAGGTCAGTTTGGTAGGTGATGGTAGAGTTCACCCAGTACTAAGCCTGGTGGCATGTGATATTCACACATCACGGTTGAGGGGCCAGTTCCTTTCCCTGCCTTAACATACATGCATTCGTAATAAATATTAAGACAAGGTAACGTTAGAATTTTCAATTCTTTAAAATAAGGTTTGCAAATTTGCCATGGGGATCTTTTTGGTTTCTATCTAATACATCTTTTTTGCATTATAAAAACTCTGCAGCAGCCAGGTGATGCTCCCCAAAAAATAATTCCGTAGCTCATATGTGACTGAAAGTTGCCACAGTAAACCGTTTTCATTATATTTAGATCTACAATGCTTTTAAGATTTTGTAGGATAATAGATCGTACCACTAATCCGGGCAAGAGTATGAACAATGGCAGGTCAAAATCCGGTGCGAAGGGGTGAAGGTCAAGGGTGAATACATTTTCCTCATTAAACCATTTTTTCACCTTACATTACTAATCCTTTTACGAGAAAATCACATTCTTCGTGTATTGATCGGGTGACTTCTGCATATTTCTGAGATTCAATGCGATCGTCGGGTTGAATGATTCATTTCACTTGATCGTTTATATCGATGAATAGATAGATCCTTAGGCTTCCGCGGCGTCGATCTAATAAATCCATGCTGTTTCCGGGAATTGCCGTCGCGTAGTTTAGTTGATGGACAACTGTTTCGCCCCCAGTCCTGGAGACGTCTTCGACCCTCCAAGACTGGGGGCGAAACAGTTGTCCATCAACTAAGCTACGCAACGTCAATTTCCGGAAATAGCATGGGTTCATCGATGAATAGATACCTTCATAAACGAATAACATATCTTTACAGAAAATTATTATTGACACTTATCCAACAATAATTAAATTAACAGCTCTTATAAAGTCGCAAATTTTAATTGAAAAATGAAATGAGCCACGAGATGGGACTTGACAAAAAACTACGACTAAACAATTAAACCTTATTCTTTTTATGCTCTTGTGCTTCTTTCTAGTAAAAAAATGAAGAATAAAACCTTAAAGAACGCAATTTTGTGTTCATTTTATCGGCATTTTATGATTAGTGGTTACCGACGACGTATTTTGTGGTTCTAAATAGGTTTCTGTATTATTATTACGACGTTTATGTATGAAACAATTAACTGTGATTAGTATTAACCTAAAGCGGCTGATACTCTTTAAAATGTTTGATGTCAGAAAATGTCATCAAATGCGAGAAATAAGTGTATGCATGTACAGTTTTTCTAGAAAATGGCTCAAAGAATTTTAACGAAACTTCGTATTTTCATGTTTGTGGACATTAGGCATTTATTGAGCTGACCTCATCTTTAGGAAATATTATTTGTGGTCCAAAACCGCCGCAAAATGCTAATAAAAATATAAAATAAGAACTCCGGTTTGGTACCGTCGTTTCGCTTCATACAAAATTCCTCCTGCACTGTGGAGCATGTTCATGTTTCCAGAGATTTTTCGAATGTTGTTGTTTTTTCGTTTTGAACAAAAAGTACTGTTCTAACAAGAGTTTTCAAAAGTTTTCCGAGTTATTTTTCAAATGAGCGGAGAAAACGTTACAAATTTCTAACTAAGGTCAGCATTGAATTACGTGAAAAAGTATTAAGTTAGATTATGCAATTAAAAGTTTGAAAACATATTTTCACATCCTATATAGGTCATTTTGATGATTTTTTTTAAATCGCGCTAGAAATTATAAGTACGATGAAATAGTTTATGGTGAATATATAATTTTCGGGTGCGAGAAGGGTTTCAACTGGGTTCCCTTTTCTGGAAAACACATCCGTGATGGATATTAGCAATCACTGAAAGACTCTTTACGTCTTTTTTTGTCAAATAAATAATTTGAGGTACCTCCTTGTTGCCTTAATACGCTAAGGAATACCGCGAAAGATAGAAATAATAATTTTCAATAGGATTAATCACTGCTCATAAAGTTTGGTCAATATGGATTTTGAAGAAATGAGGAGAACCTGTCCATTATCGGCGCGCGAAAGCGATATACGAGCTTGTTTTTGACTATTAGAAAGTACATTAAAGAAGCTTATCATAACATCGCTAAAGGAATCGTTGTTTTGTTTTTGTTAAAATAATGCACTGCCATTGTTGGCTTTACAACCTTACAGCATTTAGAGATTTAGCGTACATTATAAATAAATACGAATAAGGTGTGACTCGGCTCATACTTTTATATCCCAAAAGATTTTAATCGCCTTGAGTTAATCTATCGTTTTATTCTACTGAGATAGCAATCTCGAAATTTGGAAAATCACTCAATGTTATACTTTGCTGAATTGCTTGTAGAGCTCTCATGTTTGTTTAATATGCTGAGGTGCATTGTAAAAGTTAGAAATAATATTAGTCAAGGGAGTGATTCTGTTCACACTTGGCCCCACAGGATTTTGATGATTAATCTATGAAAATAAAATTTGAGGATCAAGTTTTGTTTAGTAAAAAAGGTTTTCATTCTGATTCAAACATAAACTGATAAATATCAGCTGTTTCAATGTTGATTTAAGATTTGGGACTGGTTCGTTTTACATCTGCATCAAAAGGCTTGACTTATTATTATGCCTACTGTAGTTCCCGTTTAAAGCCATAGGTTAAAGGTACGACTTGTTCATTCAGCAGAGAGTACATTCAGGCGAAATTGGATTCACGGAAACCTTAACCTACACCAGGATGGTAAACTGAACGGAATCGCAAATTATTGACCTGGTGGACGCGCGACACCTGAGTAACCATGGTAACTGCCGCCTCAAAACATCTTTATAGGCACCCGACGCTGTGATATCTACATAGCATCATTTACTCAGTGGTCTTAAAGCTGCATTAGTCTGCAGAGTACTCAAAGAGTTTAATTCTCGAGGATTCGGAAGTAAGATCAAATAACATTCAGTGCTGATTTATCGGTAACATCGACATCAATGCAATGGAAATTATTAGTAACTACCTTTCATGACAACAGCGTGTTGTTCAGAAAGACACGGACTAGGACGCCCTCAGTTCGGTTTAAGTATGCGTATACTTAAAGTGTTGAGTAGAGTTCAAGTATGCGTATACTTAAAGTACACTTGAGTGTTCTTAAATAACAATAATCTCATATTACTCAAGTAAATCCATCAATTTCATCACATGTATGTAATGTAACTTTACACTACTCTGAAATTTTTTAGAAGCCTCCTAGTATATTGTAGATACAATAGACTGGTCAATTCCTTTCCGTTATTGAACTATTATTTTTTTTGCTATCTTTACAACTTTCCGGTATTATGGGTAGTTTGGAGTTACAATAACATGTGCTATTCTCAATAGTGGCAATAGAATGAAATAATCAAAAGATCTAAATATCACAGAAGAGAAATATGAATGGATTAAAAATTACAATTGTGCAAAGAAAAACCTGACCCTTCTTTAGGAACTTAAAATTCTATACATAAATGAATTCCACAATATATTTATATTGCATTGCATATATATGCTATTGCATATATATGCTTGCACTAATATTCGAATGATTCAAACAGTTTACTCATGGTTTTAAGATTATTTTTTTCATTTTCTTACAGGTACTTTTTTAGGTAAATCAGGACATAAGTTATGAAATTATTTACAGACCAATCGAGCTCCGAAGATGTGAAGGAAGAATGCAATAACTCATTCAACAAAATAATACATGCCTACAGAACGCGTGGACTGACCTTCCTGCTGGATCTCGGAAGGTGACTTATTCGTTAATTCACGTATTTTGGCAGTGATCTTCATTTAGCGGTGGCCCCGGATAAATTATTGTACGTGAACTTTACAACTTTCAAAACATACTATCCCATTTTTATTGTGTGCAATTAAAAATTTTGAACGTTGAATGGAAAATAAGGAGAAATGTTCATTAAAAAAGTATTTTATGATTTCCTAAATAATTTTGTGATTCTTAAAGTATGATTATATTATCAATCAAATCATTGATTCCAACACACTCGTTCAACCAAAGACTTCTCTTTTTAGGATTGTGACAGAAATGCAGTTGGTTACTTTGGTGTTTAATTTCTCGTCCTTGCTGAATAAAAACAAAATGTTAAGTGTAAACTAAGAGAAAAAAATAGAAAAAAGTAAAAAAGGGCATGTAAAATCCAGATGAAATTACCCTCTAGAACTTTGTAGCCGCCATTAATCTTAAATTATATTACTTTTTGAAATTAGAAAGGGCTAACCTTTTTTGGACCATTGTCTTTATCATACAGCTCTTCTACATACTCCTTTCATTTCTCTTGAATCTTCTCTGGTTCAACTAATATTTTTCCTGAATCGTCTTTGATTGTTATGACAGATTTTCCCTGCTCACTTCATCACAGTATTTTAACATTCCTGTATAGAGCACCAATTTCACCCTGCCTTATGTTACAGGTGAATAATGCAAATACAATTTATGGATACACAATTAATTAGAATTAGACAGGTGATTTTATTGTCTTTTCGAGTAACGAAACAGAAAGTTGAAACTTTTGTACAGATTAGATTTCATGATTTAATATTGGGAATCAGATCGGAATTATGATATGTCCATTATATTTGAGCAATTACAATCTACGTAGGCCCGTACCTTCCACAATCCCTATACATTCTTTGTCCGACTCCATGAGGGCAAACTTCGATCTGACTCCATGGCACACAAGAACCTCATTTCGGGGTATGCTAGTCCATTTACTTAATCAAATTTATAAAATACTCCTTTTTAATGTTTCGGGTAAAGTATTGTATTCTATTACTATTACTATTACTGAATGAATAAATGTTTAACATTGTCTTTAATTCGAATGAGCAGGCCAAACGTACCCAATAAGTCAATGCGCAATTAAAATACAACAAGCTAAAGGAGTTAAATTCGAATGAATTCGAAAACTTTGAGCAAGCGTCGAAACTAACTAGTGAAATTAAACATTGCTATTTTCTTTTGATATCATTTGAGTTTCTATAGTGCGATTATATTTTTCGTACTCTGTATTTAATAGTGCGATGATTACAAAGCGCAATAATAAATACTCCAAAACCAAATTTTTAATCTGGCCATTCTCACTCCATCCCGGAAAAAGAAGGGCAATGAACCCATAGTGTATCCGGCAGAGTTGAGGCGCGAAATGATATGTTAGCCGTCAGACCACCCGTCAGCCGAATGGGTTCTACAACTTTTACTACTGTTTTTGCCACATTGGTCAAAGTAGGTTGTTCTCGAAATTGTCATACTGTTCGTGTTAGTCAGACGTTTTTAGGAGAATGAAGCGAACATTTTTTTCATGCATCCCATAACCGTCACTGCTCAAGTAAAAGACTATCTTAGATGACAAAAATAGAGGGGCTAAACCTATACTGCAACACATTGATGAAATAAGGCTACACATTTTCTTCTAAACACACGATCGTACCACTAATCCGGGCGAGAACAAGAATGATGGCAGGTCAAAATCCAGTGCAAGGCGAAGGGTGAATATATTTTCCTCATTAAACCATTTCTCACCTTAAATTACTAATCCTTTTACAAGAAAATCATATTCTTCATGCGTTGATTGAGTAAATTCCGCATATTTCTGGGATTCACTGCGATCGTCGGGTTGAATGATTCATTTCACTTGATCGTTTATATCGATGAATAGACACCATCATAAACGAATAAAATATCTTTACAGAAAATTATTATTTAGTACTTATACGACAGTAATTAAATTTACAGCTCTCATAAAGTCGAGAAATACACGTAAATATACTTTCAATGAAATCAATCACACCTGATACAAAAGGCATTTGCTTTTGGCAATGCTTTTCAAGCTTTTATGCTTAAAGAAAGTATGCTTTTATGAAAAAAAAAATTTCAATCCCACCTTACAGTACAAGTCAACTATAACACAATCCTTCAAGTTCTTAAAAAATATCACTCTAAAATAAATTTTAATACTCACGGTAAATATATTTTATCAATCCTTCTGAGTTGCATACAACCCTTTGGAGTGTAAGTAGGAAATTCCCTTGGAGAATTAAAAATTGACTTACTAGATGCATTTTCTAATAAATCTGCTTTTACGACTTATCTATTTTGTCCCGAGAGCAATGTGTGCATATGTTAGAGCCCAAATATCAATAAACCTAAAACATTATTTTACTTTCAAATTCAGCTTCAATATTTTTAACAAAATATATCAGTCTAAATAAAATCATTGTAGCCGCTTAATTACTTACTCAAACATAAGCCTCACCAGCCTTATTTTTTCTCTCTCTCTCTCTCTCTCTTATCTCACGAATAACTGTACACGGTTAACAAATAACTGATGAGATGAGGAATAGAGTACACCCAATTTGTACAAATATGGTTGCTTTATAAAACTTAGTTTGAAATTGACGAATACATTTAGTCCGTAGGGAAAGAAGCACAAGTTTTACCCTCCATATTTCACTTTATAATTTAACAGTTAATTATTAGCGCTCTGAAACTTTGGGGGTGTCCTATTTTTTATTTACCTTACATGAGAATTTCCAAATTTTGTTATTTGAAATCAGCTCTAAATTACATAGCAATCTCCAATCCTGCGCATAAATTAAAGTATTAATTCGATTCAAGGAATTTAATGCGAGAATTTTAGTGACTCATGGCATGAGAAGAATATCATTAAAAATAAAAGCAAAGCTTATATGAATGTTATATAGTGGCGACATTAAAGGTATCTACGTAAGCTTTTTAGGCAGCAAATCTATAGTGCAAGCTATACGCGTGAGATGGCTTCTCGAACAGGGTCAGAAATAATTGCAAATACGAGACAAAGGACAAATGCAAAACCTTAAGCGATTCCTATGGTAGTTAGTGGCCTCCGATCCAGAGATAATTTCCCGATATCTGCATACAGAGACGCGCCTCCAGATTTCAAAACGCATCGGCAACTTTTGAAAACTCCGGTCTTCATCTTATCTCATATTTTATCACAAGAATTTGCGCTTAATAATTCAAGGTGACAACAAATCAGTTAGATATGGAGAGATAAATAGAGAGAGAGGTCACAGTTTCTAATTGGTTGTGGACTTGAGCAACCGATGAGTTTTCGTGGCAATAGTGTAGGAGTAAGAATCGCAGTGCGCTTACGTCCTAAGAATAAGCACCAATTTTCGATAACTTTGGTGCGGGTCAATTTCCTCCAAACACGTATTGTTTAAGGACCAAAAATATTAGACAACGCATCATTCTGCAATTGACGGTATATTTCATTCAATATCAATGCTGAATTACCTAGTATGCAGAAAATTACATAGTACGACATGAAACTTTGGGGATCGTGGACATGGGAATTAAAGCGACAAACTTTTAATTCTGTCTCAGATCTGAACAATTTAAGCGAAGTTTTCGAATCAGCCTTCCTGTGAGAAAGTGTATCATCCCGACAAGCCAAAAGTACACGCCAAATACTAATAAAAGCTGACCCAAGTGTTTCTTTATCAGTTCCAAACTTCGAGGAAATACACATAAATGGCTCAAGAGGCGAGGTTCTACTCGTATTTACTCGTAACTGGCTCCGAAGGCAACTCTTTCCAGTGAGTCCCATAGGTACTTTTATATTTAAAACTGGAAGTATTCATTCATCCTATATTCTATCGAATTTTCTATCAATATATGGGTATGCCCTATGAACTTTCTTCAATCAATCCTCAGCTATTTGGGGCAAAAAGGTCACGGAAGCGGGGGACACGGGCCTGCATTTCTTCATAGTGACCTCAAGAGCTTTTATCATCCGAGCCTCGAGTGTTTATTCCATTTCACATGAGAACGAAATAATTGTGGGTCCACTTTAGAGGTACTTTCTTCACTGAAATGGCTTAAAAGGTTGGCAGACCCTACCTTCACTGCCTTTGCCAATTTTTCTCGAAATAACCCAAATGAAGCAAATTCTGTTATTACCATTGGTAGTCTACCAGTTAAGGTAGTTTGAATGAATACAGCTTATAAAACGGAACAACGATACATTTCCTCTCCTCTATTAACAACACATATCCTGACACCCGGCACTAGAAACCCGTGTCCCTCTTCTTCAATTCCGTGTACTTCCACCCTGCTTTTATAACGTTCAAATATGATTGTTTTTTCATGATGGGTAAATATAATATATATTTAGAATAAGGAATTTATCAAGTTTTTCAATATCATAGTTATATCTTGTTTTAAACTAACAAAATACGTTTGCTTATAAAATTGATAATTTCAGACCTGGCTTTGTGGAACTTACGGAAAGAAAAATTGCAGCTTTGTTCATACCATAAATAATAATCTTACGAACCAGGTTTCAATACACAGTAGCGTTTTTAGGAAGACGAAAGTCATACTATGTATACAAAACCCGGGTCGTAAGATTAACATATAAAGAGGAATTAACAAAGCTGCAATTTTTCTTTCCGTAATTTTTGCTAATGCTCAATCATTTGAGATTAGCATCTCCCAAAGTCCAAGTCCTGCTAAAAGAATTGTATGCAAAAAGTGACAATAATATACTCTTCCTTCCTATGCATCACCTAAGTAAATTCAAAAACAACCATATGCACATAAAAAGAGGCTACGTTTTACGAAATATTTAATATCAAAGAAGAGGTGTTTTTTAACATTTCACGTAATGAAATCCCAAAAGAGACTGTGTGGAGTACTTAAAAACTAAGTAATGTATGATAATTCATGTTAACATGATTTTAACACTAAAATACGAAAATAATTACGTCGAAGAGGTCAACTGGCAGAGAGCCTCAAGGATAAAACTATTTTTAAAACTGCCCTACGGAGGTCTATTAACCTTGTCAGATTTTGAATATATAGTTCATTATTTAAAATTATTTACGTCTTTTTTAACGTTAGTGGCAGTTAACGTAACAGTTAGCCCCCAGTGACCCTTTCTTTCCCAAGCACTATGATAAGATACGTTAGGATAATATAAACATAAAAATCTTATCGAAGGCTCAGAATATTTCCCACCTCATCGTCCAGATTTAGAGCACCATCCGTATCAGCATATTAACGATCATCGACATATCATTCCCTTAAAATTGTCCATTTCGAGCTAATATGAAAGCTATCGAGATGCTGTTGCTATATCGTCACATCGCCCAGCCTTCTTTCGTTACCGCCATGAACAATACCTAGGAGTAGAGCCTTTGGCAGTTAAGAAATGGTTTTTCCAAAATTTATTTTGGAAAAACCATTTCTACCACCACCTACAGCACTAAATGACCGCAAGAGCGTATGAAAACAACCAAATAAATACTAACAATAAATTAATGAAAGACAGCACAGAGATTTCTTCATCTTTGAAATTTGTTCACGTGTGTCTCGTTAATCCAAAGGTGTTTCAGAAAGTTGGATGAGCGGAGTGAAAACCGAATATCAAGAAAAGACTTCATATCTACAATGAAAGAAAAAGAATTGTTAAATGAAACGGAAGCAGAAGAGATTTTATCAGACCTGGATATTGAGGATACGGGCTACATCCATTTGGATGATTTTATAACTAAATCAAGGGTAAGAAAATGTTACTTTATTTCAAACAGCGGCAAACATATGGGGGGGGGGGGTTTGGTGGTCTAGTGGATTGAGCGTTGGACTGCAGACCAGAGGGTCTCGGATTCATATCGGGTAATGCCTCTGGGCACTGCCAACTTCCCACAAACTGCCTAATTTTCTGGGTACATGATATTCCTGAAAACCAAAGTTGGAACGAAAACGAACGGGAAATAACTACCTACCCCTCAATGCGTGAACTTCGCACGCCGCGGAGCTTAACGCCAAGTGGGTTCTAACCTTATCTATCACTCGTACCTTCAGATTGATTATTCTGTGGTCTTAAAGATATCATCCCAAGCAGTTGACTAACTCAAAAATGTGAATACTGTGTATCGGAGATTCTAGGAATCCTCTTATCTCTCCCAACGTTTATGATATCATTTGCGCCTTTTTCTTGCTGCCTTTATATGGGAAAACGTATCATATATTTCAAAATCTTATTAAAGTTTTCTTATTTGCTACTACTGAATGAGCTGCATACATTTCAGAGTAAACAAAAACGATATTACGCCAATAAGAGAGGAATTAATGCACATAATGGCTCTTTCTGATGGTGGTAACAATGTTCTTTTCCACATATTTGAATTATCAAGAGAAAATAATGACATTTTATGCATAAGGATTTGCAAGGTGTTGAAGGAACTTGTGGAAATGAGTTTTGAGCGAAAATTTACACCATATTTGTGGAACTGAACTGAGCAACAATGTAATTATTAAAAAATAGTTCTTGAAAAAATGGTAAAAACCGTGTCACTTCAACTAAATACAAACACCAAATAGAAAAATTCGGTCAAGGCGAATGATTTTTACTCTCTGAAATTGTTGCATTATAACACCAAATAGAAAGTAAGACAAAATTTGACTGAATTTGCATACTGCGGCTTAAATACGACCATGTGCAAGCCAATATTAAAAAAACGAGTTTTCGGAGAAGGTGAAAATTCTCATGCTGATTTACCTGTACATTATTTAATTTTTAAGATAATATAATTAAATATTCCAATCTGTGAATTTTTTGATGTTTTATAAGTTCATTAAAAATAAAATTAGAAGCGCATTCTATCGTACTATAATTTATCGCAGACATTATGTTAATGACTTCATTTGCTCAGCCTAATCGGGAAGCCATGGATAAATCCATCCATGGCAGAACAACTTTCCATGGCATTTATATACCTTGTTCGACGAGATCCTCTATGGAAATGCAGCATATAAACATTATCATTTTCTCCAAAACAGATTCCAATTTCGCGGATTCGCCAGAAGACAATAGAGGCAGCTATTTCGAAAGTGAATATCAATAATGACGGTCTCATTCCATTAGCATACTTAGAAGACATATGGGATGGGACGGTTCAGACTTATCTCGGAGAGGACAAGACGCCCGAGGAACGGAAGGCCATTTTCTTGGCTATCTTGAAAAGAAATGCAGCATATGAGAACTATGTGAGCTTGTTTGAACTTTTATGTTCTTAAATATTTTTGGTATTCCTATCGACAAAGTAAAAAAAAGTATACTCACTACTATCGCATTTTAAGAAGAATCCAAATTAAAATGATAAAAATCAATTTACCCAATGTTACGGGAAAAATAAGTAAGGCTCTCCGTTAGTTTAATCCATAGTATTAATAAAAAAAATGGTAAATACAACATTAGAAATCACATCTGCAATGCTAAACCCTGGACTATTTGAAAACTGCTTACATTACAGAGTTTCCTGGTTCTAAACTTGGGATGCAAACCACTGTCTGTTATCAAATATAAAAATAATATAAATTACCTAATTATTAGCTCCTGTATGCATAAATGCGCGCCGAAAGGGTCGAAATTCTTTTTGAAATTAGGTAAATGCGTATTTCACGTAGTTATCAATCTATGTTTTAAGCTTCGGATACATTTTAAATAAAGCAACTTTCAAATGTTATGAAAAGTATGAAAGATATTAATGCATGGATTAAGAATGAAAGGAAAACGCACGCTAAAGGTATTTTCCATCCGTCAATATGCTCGAACACAAGAGGATCAAAATCCAACCGTATCACTGGGGCTAATTTTCGGGTACGTACAGACAATGGGTGTTATACGATAGTATAGATTTCCATCTTCTACTGAAAAAATTTCGGTGAACTGATGCGAGGGCTGCAAAATGGTTTAAGGAGGTGAGATCGAGATGTCAAGTCTATGCCATTTTGATACACTCCCCTCTAATTTTTACCAAATTGTATTCTATAAATTAACGACGATAAAAAAGGGCACTCCCAGTCATACATTCATAGAAATCGATACCAAAATCCAAGATTTTATACATTTTTATGGTAGTGGAGGACTACCACAAAATATTTTGGATCTATGGCATAAAAAACCATGTTGTTCTCACGAAAAACATACTGTCTTTACTCCAGTGGCATTGATTGATTTGTGGGGAAAAACAACTGAAGCCGAAGGTTTCAACAATTGGCGCCTCAGAAGTAGCCCAAAAAGGTTTAAGAGCACGTTTCAAAAATTAATAAGAACCGCGTGGAGTTCTTGAAACCTATATATTCACATCATATATGTAAGAAATACACAGGAATAGATGTTTCATTGATTTCATCACCCATCCATCCCTCAACTCATGAACGAAGGTGACAGTGACAGTCCCGATCCAACCTCCAAAACGGATACGAATGCGCATGAGGAATCGGAATATCTGATTTACTCGGGCAACAAAATCTAGTAGTTTGCATTTGGATTATGTTGACATAATATCAAAAGTATTGCACCGCTGGCCATCTCCCTGGAACCGTATGAGCTAATTTGGAATATCAATTGCTTCACGTTATTTTCCAAACTCTGAAGTAAGCGGAGTGTATCCAGTTATTAGGAAATACTAGTCTAAATAGCATTTATGAAAAATCAAATTAACCGTAAAGTGACGAGCAAGTACAACTAAACATTCTCGCAATAGAGTCTGCGGAAGGTCAGTTTGCATAACGAAATTTAAGTGTGAAATGGCTCCATATGAAAAGGAGGCCACGGGATGCCTTCTAAGTGACAATCAGAAAACCTGTTAGAGATTTCCAGGCACGTGAGATGCCAGAAATAACGACCTTCAAAGGTTACTTTAATCTATACGTATAAAAACGTCAACGACGGCCACTAGAGGTCAAACAGACAAAATTTCAAAGGTTTCTACGATAATTCCCTGAAGTCAAAAGAAAAAAAATGAGGAAGGAAACACATATACTATCATATTTCCCAAATGTTTACTTAATAGATACTTTATTTCAGAGCCACTCATTATTATTTTCTAGTAATTGGCTATGCCTCATTGGAAACAGCATACCTAATAAGAACGTAAGATATTAATGACATATATTGATTCAATACACATTTGTGTTATATAATGGCGAACAAGTAGATTTGTGTATGCACAGAACAACAAATCCCAAAAATAAACTTAAAATAACAACTTTCGGATGTAAAACACACCATATTTCGAGACGGTGTGTTATGTTCGCATGAAATAAAGACTGATGAAAATTATAAACGAAAGTTTCGTTTGTCATTAAGGAATACAAACTCCTCATTAACGATATTTATTATATTTAAAAATAGCTACTGCTATTTGAATTATTGAGGTTACCATTTACGGATATAATAGCCAACGATTTCCAAAAACATCATTACTTTAACAGTACTCAATAACTCTCCTGAATAGACCTCATATATCACCTGGAAAATGTTCGCATCACATGTCTACAGCTAGCACATTTCGTCTGAAGTGCGTAAAACTGAAGTAGGACTGCCAATAAGGAAAATAAAGCACTTTCTATAACGTAAGTATATTAAAAGTATTTCGAAAACGGTTAAACAGTGATGTAATTACATATGTAAATGTACACTACCTTAAATTCCTGTATCCACTCAATAAAATATTGGCTTGAGTTCTGCGTTATGAAATTAAAATAATAGAGGAAATTTTAAACCGTAAACATTTGGCAGCTGATATGAGGAAATTTAGGCTCAACATGCTAATGATAGATGCTCTCCTCTCCTAATCCAATCCTCTCATTCTGTAATAATTAATAGGAAAATTACTAACTAAATTAAAATGCTCAAGATTATGTTAATTATGAAATATAATTCCAAATTCCCCCAGATTAAGGCTAAAATTTTAATTTATACTTAGAATGTCACAAAGTAGCTTTCTAAATATGTAAGATTAACATTTTTCTAGAGGGATAGAAAAACAATAAAAATCATACAAAATTGGATTCATATTTCTTTATGGCAATGTCCGTATGACGATCATATTTAAATGAATGTTATTGTAATTCCAAAAGAATAAGCTCACTTTCATCACTGACTTTTTATACTCTTGTAATTTAAAAGAAATATAAGGCAATTTTGCATGAGTTTCAACTACAACTGTAATGCTTCACTTCCGAGGCGAAAAATATAATATTCTTTTCTCCATCGCACCATTACAGGTGACGTTAGAGGAGCTAACGAATTTCCACTGGATCCAAAGTGCCATGACCAACGAGGATGCAGACTTCGTGCTGACTCTGAGACAAGCATATTGCCTGGACGAGACACCATTCTTCTTGGTAGTAGCCATTTCTATTCAAAGCAGTTTTTTTATCCATACTGTCCTTCCTCGTATATAGGCGCTCTTTTTTTCGGAGGACGTTCGTCCCGTAAAATATTTATGTAGATCACATGGCTTAAATGCATTGGATCCAGTCTGACAATTAACACCTGACATCTACCAAATTCACGTAAATTTGGTCAAAGGCGAATGCAACTCGCCTATTAGGTCAACGGGCTAGGCAGCCCACAGACCAGGTAGGGCCTCGGGTATTGGGCAAAGATATTTCCTCCAAACCAATTGCATTACGACTTGAATGTTATACTGAAGCAAATTTGGGCTTGTACTCAATGATTCTAACAAGACAAACGAGACAAAATACTGTAAATAATGATATTCCATTTTGTTAAAAGAGTTCAATTGCCATTTTATTTCTCAATTTTGAGTGGTTCAGGCGACATGGGAACTAAAATTTTATTTCAGGGGCTTTAGATCCTTAGTTAAGCTGGGTGCATTACCATATGTAACTCAATTCGTGCCTTTATTTCAGGTGGCGGGGGAAGAATATTCCGACGCCCACAATAATCCAATCGGATTCTTGAATGTGAATGAAGATACTACAACAACCAAAGGACGATCAGGCACAGTAACCGGAAAAAGCATCTCGTACTGAAAACTCCCCAAGACTAATTTTCTTAGTCTATCATTAAAACTAACGTACACTTGAGCCTAAACGAAAATTTCAATTTGTGTAATGACATTCCTATTAAAATATTAGGATTACAGTTGATTAATACCGTGCAACTCAATTTGTCCTTTTCAAAATATGTATACAAAGGGGAGGGAATACTTAGGAACTGTGGCGGTGAGTGGGTCTTAACTAGCCAAAAAGTTGGACTTAGCGTCCGAGAGACACAAGTGTAAAATTTGTACTCGAGAGTTCCACGTTTTCGGTGGAAGAAGAATTAATATAATTGTATTCACGGTAATACCGAGACAAAATAATTAGCAGTAGAATAGTAATTGTTTCGTTTAACCGTTTACTAAAATGGTAGCAGGTGTTTTTTATTTTAACTTCATTCCTTATTAAAATTAAGAATTTTTATTTAAAAATGGCTGATGCAGATGAGTCATTCCATGAAAAGCCAGAAAAGCCATCGCCGCGGCGACAGAGATACGTATTCTCTCTGCGCGGAACACGAGCTCTTTGCGGTGAACCCAGTGGCGACGCGAGGCCAAGGCCACTCTCTCCCGGATTGCGACGTACTTGACTCAAAGGTGGAGGGGAAGGACTTTGATTAGCTTCACTCTTTCTTTCCATTTTTAATGAGGTTTAGCAACGCCGGTTGCGTAAAATGTATTTCCGACAACTGGCTATCACCTTGAGTGTTCCGCTCTTTACGCTAGAAGGACGATTAAAACATTCCCTAGAGTAATGCGTTCGTGAATTCGATTGTTTTCAAAAGTCATCTGAAGTGAAAAGGGTCTTAAATAAATGAATGCATTCAGTCCTTTACTACTTAAACATAAATTATCAACACAGGAAGTGTTCTACAAAAGTGTCTTTTTGCTATCAGGACATGACGATAAATTATGAATTATGCGCATATGATTACTGCTGAAAATGATTGTAGAACAACTTCGTACAGATGTTCCAGATATACCACCTACTAATGGTAGGTTTAGGACGGTTCCTAACACCTATTATTGTATCGCGAGAACTTCCTTTTGTTTTCCCTATGCTATTTCTTTCTTCCTTTATTCATAACTTCTGCCGGCCTATATGCAGCCCAAAATGCCTCTTCCTTTCTCCCGCTTACCCAACATTCTTCCTTCTAACACGACCTTCAACGTCTTACTACCTTCAATGTCCCCTCCTCCCACTTTCTCTAATTTGTTTCGGATTTCCCCAAGCAAATTCCTCTCCTCTTCCACCATTTATAAAACTTCAGCTCTTGTCAAATATAAATTTTAAAAATATAGATATATTCTGTAATTATTTGAAACCCAATACAAATGCTTCTCAAATTAGAGAAAAAGTTACTGCCAAAATAGTAACAGAAATATTGAGGTTGAAAGGCAATATTCGTCAAGATTCAATAATGTAAGCATGTAAGCATTTACTCGTACCATTCAAAATCCAGTCATGGAACGAGACAATAATTTTTTCGAATGACTAGATATTTATTTAAACGTGGTTTTCCCCTTACTCCTTCTTCTTCCCTACTTGATCGATTCCTGCTTTATCCGATGAGAAGACATCATACAAATGAGAAGAATACATGAAGATTAACATGTCCATGACATGTAATATTCACGGTATCATTATGGATATGCAAAACATAAGGCCATATAACGTTCGACAATGAATATCTTTAAAATATCTCGTTGCGCAATACCATGAGTTTATTTGGAATCTAATTTTTCAAGCGAATATTGTACTTTATGATTGGGTAAAACCGGTTCAACCAAAGCATAAATCTATGTTATATTAAAAAGATAATTACGGATCGTCACGTCACTCAACCACTCGTAGGAACAAATGTAATGTCACGGAGTTGGATCACCCTAATCGATAACACATCACAAATAGATCCTGTCGATATGCATTAGATAGTTTCAACGAGTGACTCCTACTGTAATCCATTTGAAGTCTATCCCTGACAGAAATGTACCGCATTTCTAACCATGAATGACGCATCTGATATTGGCAAAATTTTCCATACAATGAAATCGGAGAAGGAGAAAAAGAGAAACTTACCTCTCGCATACTGACTAATATCAAATTACTTTAGTTGCTCCATAACAGGCGATATGTAACGGTGACGATGAAACGACAGGGAAATGCCGCAAAATAGTTGATTTGTCATATTTTCACTTAACCTGTGTTAGATATATTACTGGGTCAGCAATTAAATCGTGGACCTTAATTAGCGCATACAGTTGCAATTATCTTAAACGTGTCGGGCTGTTTGCAGTCACTTGTGATAATTTGTACTTGCTATAAAATTTCAGCTCAAAAAACAGGACCAAAACAATAATGATCTTAAAATTCTCAAAATATGGTACGATGTTAGAATATTTGTGCATCAATACAGTTTTTTAATGTGTTCGTCTGATATGAGAATAAAACTACTGGGATTACTAGGACTCACTTCAACAAGTTCCGCTATTATATTACGACATCGTTGCGTAAATTTCCTTGCAATTCGTCTCCTAATAGAGATATTGTGGCGAGTATGGGTGGGATATACTTCTGACGTCATTCTCTTCGTTCAGGTCAACAGAAGCACTACGGTGAGTCTAGCAACGAGTCTGAAATAAAAAAACAGGCTAGAATCCCAACAGCGGTCTTATAGTTTCAAAACTCCGTAATATGAAACTTTTCATGTTAAGCTTTCAACTACTGGCATACATGATTAAGCATATTACTTTACCCATCATATAACCTTAAAAAAGTAAAAGGATGTCTTGAGTAAGCCAATGTATGTAAATTAACACCTGTTTTTAATGAAAAAATTGGCGTTATTTTGTCTGAAAATCTAACCATTTAAGCTGATGTAGAACACGCTTGAGGAGAATAATGAAATAAAAACTATGGGTTCTCATAAAGTGGTAATTAGGCGTTCGATTCATTTTTTATCATATACTTTCAAAACGTTTTATTATGCTATAACAATATGGAGAATGCTACTTTTATTTTAAAAAATTGACTGCTTTCGACGAGGCTCGATGTAACATAACTCATATCATCAGATAAACCTCAGAAGGTGAACATAAAGAGAAACGCTATGACCGTTGGTGACATCAATGACTACTTTTTAATCCTAATAGTCCAGATCCGCGCGCTAACGTTGATTTTAAAGTATTAACGCTGAAACGGATTTCCGTATAAGAAGGACACCATGATTATTCAAAACAAGTTTCAATCTCAGACGTAATCAAAACCGTTTCCTTTTTGTTTCCAAAAAATAGTAATCATATTTCACATCTAAATTTAACTTTGGAAGTCTATGCGTAATTTCAGTGAAAACTATACTTGTTTAATAAACAGGAATTATTCCCATTAACGACTTCCATTCCAAAGAAATTATCTGGGACATCTGCATACATTTGAGCGGTCTTCCAGGGTTTTTCTTTAGAAAATGGAATCAAACTAATTGATCATTTGGTATCGTACTTTATCGCAAAGATTTAATGAAAAGGTCAACTTGAATGTGTATCGAAACTGAGCTTCGTAATATTGAATCATACGATTGAATGAAATCAGAATATCATGAATCCAATTGGCCATTATGGTGTGGAGAGCTATTTTTTGTACATAATATAGCTGGGAAGTTATGAAAAAAATTGGCGGATCTTAACTCTATCATCTGATGAAGTTTCCCTAAATAACCTACCTGCACATTTAGGTGCATTTAATTTCTTGAGTCACCTTGATTCACATGCCACGATTCGTGATGCTGAAGATTTATTTCGAAGAACTTTTGAAACGATAGCCATTTTGATAAGAAACTTCTTAAGATTTTATTAGTGATGAAAGAAGACACTTTGCTTTTCCACATAATTTTTTTTATCACGACCTAGGTCACAGCGATACATCTTCGGGTCCTGAAGATTTTACGTTGAAACGAAACCTGGGTCGTAATAAAAAAAATCTATGTGGAAAATAAAGAAATGTCTTCTTTCATCATGAAGGATTTCCACCATGTTACGCCTGGAACTGTGTCATTCGGATTGTCTTACTCTATAATAAACCGGACTATTATTAACCACAAAGAAAATTTATTTTATGAAATACTGAACAGGTAGCCATTATTATCGGAGTTGTAATTTCTATGATAAAGTATACATTTATCACATCTCAGTTTCCACAGCCCTTCAACTTAAGTGCCACTTCAATTTTTGCTTGTCGGTGCAGTATTCTTCAATTCCTTCAATAAACCAGAGCCCATTTCATTTAAAAAATTGTTGCCGCTCAACCACTTTAACGAAGGAAAGATGAGAATTAAGACGTTAAAAACCTTCTCCATCGTGTTTCTTGGCCGAAGGAGAATTGTAATTGTTTTTCTGCCGACCTGTTATCATAAACTACATGATTTTTAAAGATTCTTTGAACTATTTGATTCTTGGATTAAAATTTAAAATTCTCGAATGCAAATTATGACAGGCGAATTGCATACTTAAGAAACATGAGCACAACATCGAGAAATTCACCACACTAGAAAATCGACTAATCTTCAACGCGCTCCATTAATTTTCCCTTCCTAAAACTGGCCACAATTTTTAGACAGTGCATAAATAAGAATCACGGAATATCGCATAGAGAAATCATAAAATACTAAATATTTCTAGTATGCATTGTTTCTCCAGCAGAGCTTTCGCGTTGGAATAAGAGGAAAGAGAGTAAACTGCGTGTATTTAATCTTGCCAAAGTTTTATATCCGTATAGTTCCTAAATAATCTGTCCATTGGCTTGCTATTACGACATAACAAAACGCCTTCCTGTGACATTCTCTGTTCAAAAAAGAGAGAGGGGAATAGAGCAGTGGTAATGGAAGTCCGACTGGGCGATAGCCCAGTCGGAGTGGGATGTAAACGCCAATCGCGGAGACCGGTCAGTGATGCAAGCTTCAACAGACTTCGAACCCTTATCTCCTCTATGTCCCAACCAACTTCACAGTATGGGAAAATGAAATAGTCCGGTCACACACATTGCAAGGTGAATCAGTTGCGATACTGACATCTCCCTTCCGGAAGTCCAACAGGATTGAGAGGCATTGGTCAACAACCAACCAAACTTTAATTAAAATTGGCAATTTTCCACAAAAATGGGAAAAAAAATTTTTGTGGAAAATTGCCAATTTTAATTAATCATGATATTCCACCATATCACGCCCGAAACGTCTCTTTTTAACCAACCAAACATTAACGCCTGGCAGGCAGGGCTCATAATTTAACGAATATATCACAGTCACATTATTTCCTGAAACAATAGCTAACAAGAAAAATCTAACTAATGTGGCCATTGTTTTGGAATGTTTGGAGCATTCATGTACATTAACATTTTTGAAAATATCTAAACAATGATTACTGAGGACATTTTTTCACTACTAAATCTACAGGAACTTAACATTTCGCAGTTCATTGGCTTCGGGACGTAGTCACGTATACATAACTGTGACAAGTGTAAAATGAGTAAAAAAAAGTACAAAAATGTATGAGGAAACTACAAAACTTTAATTAAAAATTTGTACGAAACATAATTTTTGTTAATCCCAACGAATTGCCAACTTTAAGAACATAACTAGTAGACCACGACATCGGTATATCCATTCACCATTGAGGTAACTTTAAGGATGAGAAGGGAGCAATTCAGCGGTCTCAAACAAAACAGATTCAGCAGGCACCTAAACAAGTTCATTTTCTTTTGGGGCTTAAATGGCCTATCACTGATATGGGCGATGAATGGGTTCGATGAGACCTAAACTTTGTTATCAAATGTAAATAAAACCCGCCCAGCTCTCAGTGAGTTCTCTAGAGGGCCTCTGTAATCAAAATTAGTTCCCACCGACGATACCAGTCTTTTTACCTTGTAATTACTCTAGAAACTTCTACGTAAAACACGAGGAACAATGTAGTATGCTTCGTTATCTGATTATGTGAGTACTCGAGGGTCCAAAGCGGTTTTCCCCTGAACACTATGGCAATTTACAGGAGATAACTTTCCGCAATTTAATTTATTAAAAAATTTCAATTAATTTTCATTTATTTAAATTGATGTTATCAATTTGAACATTGTTTAAAAGACATTCAGTAGTGGCTGAACTTCAATGGTTATGGGCGATTTCAGAATGAAGCGGTGACATGAAGGATCACGGAGAGCTGAAAAAAACGCCGGAACAAAATGCACCGGTGGGACGCAGACCGTGGGTCTCAAATCCGTAGCGACATGTATTGGTAAGGTAGGTGTTTTTATTGGATAAAGAGCGTTGAAATAGTTATTTAAATCAATGACTTCAAGAGCAGAATGAAAAACGATGCAACACGAACGTTGAAGGCAGCTAAATACCTGTTGATTGTATTTGAGAAAATAACAATAGAGGATAGTAATCATTACAGCGAAGGGTACTCAACCGAATATCTACCAGTCTTCTCTTTTTTCCTCATCCCTGTTAACGAATGTAACTACCATAAAACTAACAAGATGTCGATGATAATAACTCTACATTGAAATACAAACACAAGATCGAGGTCCACTCCATCACCTCACCTCACCAAATTTTATTTTTGTATTTTCACATTCAAAAGGAATCTCTTTCCCTCCTGATTTTCTATAACCAATGTCAGTGGCCACGGAAAACTTGCCAAGCAGCTTTATACTCGAAAGGCGACATTATATTTTGTTCCACGACAGATCGCTTTAAAACTACTGTTCTGTCAGTTCAAAGGTGAAATTTTGACGGATACTTTATCATATGTTAACTGAATCATACGATTATTGACCGAAAGGGCTCTGACAAAAGCGACTCCAGACGACGATTACGACACTTAGCACTGCTCCCACATCAGTGTGATTGATTATGACTTGGGAAAGTCCACTGGCAATTTATCAAGCTATAATAGTTTCTCGTGAGAAAGGTACACATACGAATTAGTAATAAAATATAGGATATCATGCTAAAACTGATGGAATATCTTTGAGATACCTAGCAATTAAGTTCAGTTCATAGCCGTCCACAAACATTTACTTCAAATATGGGGTCATTAAAAAACAACCCATCGAAAATATTAAAGAAATCCCTTGATTATAACTTACTTCGGATTTTTTCGTCGTAGATGACGTGCTCCTTGGTTCTATACTTAATGGGTCCACGCAAGGATGCTTCCTCAATAAATGCTTTCTTAGATTTGATGAAGATGATTTGTGGCTTAGCTGCTGTTTACATAAATCACAAGTCGCCAAATTTGAATCAATTATTGAAAAGTAAGACCAAAGCAGGCTTCTTCTTCTGTTCTTCAAAGTATCCATAATCAGAACTCCTGCTTCAAACACTTTCGAAACAAAAAAACCTCTGAAATATTAACAGGAATAACTTTTCAACTGATACGTTCCAATCACAACTGTAGACAGGTCGCCTTGGAAGACAGTCGTTCCCATAGTTCCAAGCGGTTCCAAGTACTTGCTCCGACACGTTAGGACCCGAAGGTTAGCGAAAGGTCCCGAGCGTTCCGAGTATTTACGTATTTGCTCCGTGAAGGCGCGACTCGACCCGAATGCTGTAACATTTATGAGCATCGGATGTTGCTTTCTCATTTACACTAAATCTACAATTTATTTTATTTTTGAGGTTGGAAAATCTGTTCACCTCTGAGAAGCAAAAACAAATGGCTCATATCATGGCAACTTGTGTATATTTTTCATGTTATACCTATTTCAGTGAGCTTATTGCGATAGCTACGTTACTTGCTATAAATGTGTTCCGTAGAAACTATGCGGTGTAGCATTGAGTTATTGTAATGTTCTTCCTACATTTATTGTTTCTTTCTGTACTCTTTCACTGTATAGTACTTTCACCTTCCGTCTATCCTTTTTTGGTGCATTTACACCGAAGTAAGTTTAAATAAAATGTTTGAAAAATCGGAAAAGTTATAATATCACAAACTGAGCATTTGTATAATTTCGGAGAAAAAGTCACAATGCATGTGATCCCTGCACAATATGGTAAGGGTTCTTCCAAGTCCCCCTTTTCAGCCTCTCCACCTATGTTAGACAAGTGCAGTCATTTGTAACAAGTAATTTGAAAGTAGTGTATAGTTGTGCGGCCAAGGTCAACTTGAAAACATAGTCATACTGTTTAAGTAACGACATATCATTATACCGAAACTATATCACAAGAATAGCAAGTCGAAATTCGTTGCCTACTTACAGTGCACTGTGTTAGTGTTCGAACGCTGGGGAACAAATATATTTTTTTACTGGGTGACTGATATTGGGTTTCTTCAGAAATTATACATGTGAAACATTTAAAACTAATCGTTCACTCGCTCCCTAATCCTATGGAATCAATTTAGCCATGAATAGGATTCTAAAAATCATATTAAAGGAGACTTTTAATTCAACCGGTATCTATCTCTATTGTTGTTTATGCTGTATATCGACCTTCAAATCGGATATACCCAAAACAATCCACTGTGCAAATGATCCATGGCTAGGGAAAGGAATTATTGATGAACCTAGAAACTAGAATGGGCATAACCTAAGCATCTTAGCAGCTAGGTACTGTATATTAATAAGCAACTCACTCCCAGAAATAGATTACTACAGAGAATGTGTTCAATTATGCTTGGGCGAAAGATGGAAAGGTATTTTTTAAAAAATGAAAAGGCTAGAGACATCCTTATGGCATCTATTAGTGTATTCTCAGAGATTGATGCTGTACTAAAACACAAAGGGTAAGTATGCAAACTGAGTCAAAGCTATTATTTTGTTTTCTTTTTACCTATCATTGTTTGCCTTTTTAAAATTTTATTCCTCCATGCTAATAACCCCCAAAGGCATACAGAACGTGCTCGACGACATGCATAACTTCAACGCCATTACAGAGGATCACACAAAGAATATACCTACTGTTACTGGGCCTCTAAATTTACATTTCAAAAGATAATCCTCCCTATTAAGAATAGAATTATATGGCCAACTATAAAGTAGATAGCATCAAAATCATCAAAACATTGTATACAACTTTTAAATCCTTTCTAGATCATTTATTTAATTCATCATTGTTCATGGCATATTTTCCCAATGAATTCAAATTAGCCGCTATTTCCCAATACATATAGATTGAGACAAATCAGTATAAAAAGGATCCTCACCTTCTGTAAGCATGCTAAAAATTGCTGGCTCTCGTCAAAACGGGTTATTAACCAATTCTAACAAAAACAGGTATAGGGGATGGGGACTAGGATAGGCTATTACGAACTGCTTATCGCTTTTGTGTAAGTTTCTCGGCCACCTATCCCTCGAAATGAGTCACCACCCAGAGCGATTAATAATAGCTCACCACAGTAATAGCGAACGGTATCATACCTGCGGAAAAGAGACTTATCACACAAAGCGATTACGAACGAGTTTCGGGCTGAATGATGTCGTTAAATTTTAAATATGGTGCAAGTTAGTTTACATCGTTGGTCTTCAGTTGGTGCTATATAATCAGCAGATTTGAGGGTAGGATTTGAAAAACGCTATTATTTTGCAAACCGATAATGATCACACTTTTATTTAAACACCGCGGCGGTGAGACTCCGACAAACTGACTCATATTCGTAGTAGGAGGCAAGAAAAATGGATGAAAGGCGTATTGAGCGGTAGTGGAATGTTGAAGAAGGTAATAGAGGGGAGAATGTTGGGCAAGCGAGGAAAGGGTAGGAACAGGATAGGGATGTTGGATGGGATGAAGGGAGGAAAGAAGTACACAGAGATGAAGAGGGACCTGATGTAGTTTAGGTTGCTGGATTGGGTTTTGTTTGGAGTTACAAAATATTTATTTGATAGTTGTGTCCATCCAAAAACCTACCTTAACCGGTAGATTACCTAATAAAATAAATTCGTGGTAGACGGAGATTCATCGTCGGACGGTATAAAATAGCCTGGCTGAGTGACTCCGACCCCTAGTTCATAACAGCCATCTAACAATGCTTAGGCTCTTAATTCTCATTCAACGGGCTTATAACGGGTGGGTCATAATGGACTCCCTCGTTTCAAAAAATCACTGAAGAGCGCGCAGATAAATTAGCGGAATGGGATAGTCGCGTTTGCTGGGGAAACGAAGACAATTTCAGGAGTTACCTTGCAATATTCTGGTAAGCATCGAGGCTTTGTCGTAGACACGTTCTTTAAAAACAATGATAGTGTGGTGGCGACGCAGAGGGCTTTTCGTAGGTGGTTTGGTTTGACTCGTTATGACAGGGTTCCTGATGCTAAAACCATTAGGAAATGGATAACTAGTGTACGGGCGACAGGGTCTGCACTTCCTAGAAAACTAACTGGGTGACCTGAAAGTGTGAGGACACCTGAAAACATCGTGACAGTGACAGCGTCCATTGAACAGTCTCCATCTCGCTCTGTACGGAAACATGCTGCTGCTCTTGGAATATCAACCAGAGCGGTAAGGCGAATTTTGCACTATATCCTTCACTTACACCCCTAATAGATGATGGTTGCTCAAGAATTGAGTTCAGAAGACTGGATGAAACGTACAGATGCTTTCAATGAAATCTGTGCAATCTGACATTCTGTAGTCTAGAGATGAGGCGCATTTTCTCCTCTCTGGTTCAGTAAATAAGCAAAATTTTCGTTACTGGGTGACTGACAACCCTCGCAAACTTCACCCAAGACCTCTTCGTAGCCCCAAAGTGACAGTTTGGTGCGCTGTGTCCTCCATAGGAATTATTGGGCCTTACTTTTTTCAATCTTGGGGTTCAACTGTTACTGTAAACTCTGTGCGCTATTGTGAGATGCTGGAGAACGTTTTACTCCCCAAAATGGAAGAGCATGGTGAGAAATATATCATAAAACCCTTTTGGTTTCAACAAGTTGGTGCCACGGCTCATACCGCCCGTCGTTCACGCCAAATCCTGCAAGAACAATTTCCCGGCCGCCTGATCTCATTCCGGGGGAATGTTTCACGATTCCTTCGCTCCCTGGATTTGAGCCCATGTGATATTTCTCTGGGAATATCTCAGCGCTGAGGTGTACAAAGTTCGACCAAGAACCTTGGAAGCTCTTATGGGGAAATTACAGATGTCATCGTTGGAAAAAACGCACGATATGCTGAAAAGAGTTTTCGAAAACTTTTTTGAACGACTCAACATGTGCATCGCTCACCAAGGTCGTCACCTGGATGAAATAATTTTCAAAACCTAATGAAAAAGAAATGACATTGAATGTAGTTTCAAGAAATAATTTTTTTTAATAATCTTGGTTGTATCTTGAACCATTTACCCGTCAAATCAGGAAGTCCATTCTGCCCCACCTTGTACGAGGGTAAGCCGATAAATGTCGCAAACGTAAGCAAAACTAACGAAGGAGTTGTTACGAACATTTCATTGGGAACGCTAGGAACATCCACCGTAGAGTGGACCCCAGTGATTTTCATCTGTTAAGGCCCCTAAAAAATCATTTTGGTGGCCGAAGTTTTTAAAATGATGATGCTATAGCCGACAGTTTACTTGCTGGCTGCGACAGCGAACAAGAGACTTCTTTGCTATCGGCTACTAAGGACTTATAGAGAGATGGGACACATGTCTAATTGTACAGGCTGAATATGTAGCGAAGTGAAATAACTTTTTAAGGAGTTACTTTGACTATTGTTGTCTCTATCCAATTTTGTTTAATATTTATTGACTTCCCCGCGTATAACAATCTGTGATAGAGCTAAAACAAAAATTTGTTTGCATGCCTGAAAATCATCCAGAATATAAAAATTACATTTATATTTAGAATACCCTTTTGAATTCCTATATCAAAAGCCAATAGAGAGCGTCAAAAATAAGTCTTAGGAATTGGAAGTACCTAAAAATAGAACATTCGAGTCCGCATGCTATACCTACAGAAATAACAAGAGCTGCACCATTTTAAACATCAGCAAACTCTACATATATGCAAATTACAGGAACGTGTGTACCTACTAGCAGGTTTGATTAACGTGCCCCAGACTTCTTTTAAATTCCCTACCTGTTATTATGAAGCAATTTCCCTGCTACGAGACATTTCCAATGAATGCAAAAATGGCTGTTTATGTAAAGTGAATGCTTTATGAAGAATATAAATCATCCAAGCTTTGCGATCTTTAAAAAAAATAAATGCCATTAGTTTATTTTGTCTCTTAATTACTATCAACGTTTCATTTTCCCTAAAATATTTATATATGTCTATACATATTAACGTTTACACACAGTATAGTAATGATATCTATCAATGTGTTTATCTAATTTGTTCTACAGTCCTCGCGGGACCTATTGCTCCTTGGAAAATGTATTTGATATTTTAAATTTTATTTAAACAGTAATACTTGACTCGATTTCTAAAGATTTAAGGGAAGTCGAAGTACCAACTGGATCGGTAGCTGCATTAAAACATTCAAATTTTCGCTCACTACAAGCTAATCAATGTAGATGGCAGTAGTGGAGTAAATGAAGAAATGAAAGAACCGAACCAGAGAACCTTGATCTCATTGAGTCGTGGAGGTCGTAATAAGTTAGTTAGTCTTCCATGTCAGTAGTTGTAGGTAGTCTCTAAGTCTTAATTAGTCACTGTGCAATTTGTGATTGAGAGGGTAGGGTTACTGGATACATTTTCTTCTCTGGAAGTTGTGATTGGGTGTTCGAGGTTGCTGAATCAGCCTCAGCTGCATCTAGTGCTCGTGACGCTTAATATGAGTATTCGTTAGTTGGGACACCTTGTGATTTAGTGTCTGTGGTGATCTCTCAAAAGCGGTATTCAGAAATATTGGCTGCCGTTCCAAACGATTCTCTGTGAACTCCGCCGACCTGTTACTATACATTTAAAAATGAAGTGGACCTTTGAAATTTTCGTTGTACTAATGGGTAAGTAATGACAACATGTGTGGTGAAACATGCAACAAGCTCCGGCTGTATAATATCACGAATAATTAGTATTGATAAAAATTGCGATGTATGACTTAAAAACGTCTTTTTTTTCATGGATGCACCTCAAGGAGGTTGGGTAAACAAGTCAATCTTTAGAAACATTGCAAAGTTAGGAAATAATTTGGTTTCACCTAAAATCTTTTATTTAGGCTGACTTATTTGTAACGAAAAAATAATGTGTAGTACAATTGGGAAGTTTAATTACACACAGGATAACATATTTGGGTTTGGTCATGTTTAATTTTGCATAGACTCAACAGTTGGTGGCTCATGAAGGTTAAGATATGTGTATGCTCTTGAACACATATTTCCTCGAGATACCATTCGTGTATATTCCAGGATGGTATTAAATACGGTTGACCTAAGGCGGAATTAAAAATTATATTTTTTAGAAAATTAGCCAAAAAACAAATCAAGACGAAACTTTCATACCTAGCCTTCTAAGCTGAACCTTGTACATACACATTCGTCGGGTAATAGGCGAACACAACTTGTAACCTGAAAAATAAGAGACATGAAATTCAACATTCACTATAAAGATGCCAATTCTATTTTCTACGCTGTTTCTCAGAAAGTTCTGGCCCCTAAAAAATCAGAGATAAGGAATAATAGGGGATAGCAAGAAACATCACCAGGAATTGGTGGGCCTCTGGCTAGTAGGTACAGACCCTCAGATCTGATTCCCAGCGCTCTATCCGTTATACTACCTCACCCTCATTCTAAACACAATGAAAGAAAAGAATAATAAGCTCATCGTTGAAGGGTAATTCCTCTTTGTTCCAATTTTGTCAAATTTAAGCAAGTTGAAATTCACCGTAAAAGGGGGACCGCGATTCAAGATACGGTGTTTTGACTCCATTTTGTAATTTTAATTTTCCATAAAAAGTTAGTGATTATACTTCAAAGATATCTCAAATATCTTTAACTCTCTTGTAATTGGTCAAGGTTGGAAAAATCTGAATTTGCCTTTTAACCTTTTCCGTAACTCTATTTTAATATTGCTAACAATTCTCTTCTGGTGTTTTAGTGTCCCTGCTCTGTAGAGCAGAGGTTGATAGTGGGGCTATATCTGTGCAAGATATTGTGGAAAGCACATCAGAAGCCACCGTAGAGGATACCTCAGATGCTGGGAAAAATATTATTCCCGATTTGAAGGAAATAGTTTTTCCCTCAATAGTGAAAATTGCCAATCCACTCCCTGGAGAAATAGTAAAACCCAAATCAACTGGTTCTGAAGAAGACATGGAAGACTTGGATTTCCATGATCCAAACTTTGAGGATGGACAGAAAGTTTTAGAGGAGAAATGTCGACAGTTGGGTGGAGAAGCAGCAGTCGAGGGTGCTACGGTAATAATGGGTTTTGGAGAAAGATGTAAAAAAAGAATGAAATAGCCTGTAGTGTACTTTATATTTTAGTATCTATATTTAGCCATTTAACGTTGAAAAATTGGCAAGTAACTATATTCCAAGTGTAAAGATTGGTGGACTGCAGGTTTTTCACAGTTGCTACTGCATGTGAAGAAAGGTCAAAAATATCAGTCCAGTACCTTCTGGTTCAAGTTCAGTCTGTAGAAAATTTTGCAATCTCATTGAAAAATCTAGGGAGGTCGATGAATAAAATAAATTTAGGTGAAAGATTTCCTGAAGTCCACCATCACATATGTGATCCTATTTGCTGAATATTTTTCTAATTACCTCTACCATTTGCATGCTGATAAATTTTATAAGTTAACTACATTTTTAAGTCCTCTAAGTATGCATAACATGTACGCTTCGGTAATTTTAAAGTTGAGTACATATTTATGCACTGCATTTAGTTTCTATCCTGTGTACTCTTTATGTACTTCTGCGTCAACATATCAATTTCAAATGCTTATTAAGACAACTGCGTAATGCTATTAGAGTTTATAGTATTTCTTTTTCCCTTTAAAGTAATCAGCACTATGTTAATTTAATATTGAATGGATTTTTTTCTCGTGGTAGCATGCGAAGGACAGGCTAGTGGAATGTGCACAATCTCTGGTGAATGTAACTCAGCTTCAAGGTGAAATTGATGCTAATAAACGCAATGGAGAGCTAGACACTGTGTTCAAGAAGCATTGCAGGTAAGCTCTAAACAACTCAAAATGCATATTTCTAGCCATGTTGTTATCCTAGGCAGCTAAATTAAGCTAGCCAGATGTTTTTTGTCATTTTCTATGGCTAAATATTCTGAAGAATGTTTTTGTTCTGTGCTATTGGACTTTTAAATCTGGCTACACTAAAAAATACTAGACAGAAAATTAAAGTTTATCTGCATAGTGACTGATATTTCATCCTTTTTAATTTCTCTCTGGATTGGATAAGGGAAAAGTTTTCATTAAAATATTGTCATCTGCATTTCAAATGGAGATGCCATAAAAATTAATTCTTAGCTGATCTTTTTCTTCAAAACAGCCTTTCAAATTTCAGCATTCGACTTAGGATCAAATAATTATATCACAGTTTGTCTGGTAGACATGGGAAGACTCTGCTGCTAATTTATAATGAAAAACTGGGGATAAATTGAAAGTCATCTTTTATAAAATGGCTTTTTTAAAATGGCTCTTTATAAGATGGCTTAACTTTTAAGTGTTTTTTTAGATTTGTAAGGGTTACATTGTTTTACAGTGGAATGTGGTAGAAATGTTCTTTATTTTAAATTCCATTTCAGAAGATTATGAAATCAATATTTGGATTTTTTTCGTTTTACATAGGAAGGTTCCAAGGTTCCAGGAATGCCTTCAAAATTTTACAGCTGCAATTGATCCATGCTTAAAAGAGGAAGAAAGAGTTACCAAAAACTTGCTTTTTAATGTCACTGATGCCATGCTGGGTTTCATTTGCTATAAGGAAGGAGACAGAATAGCATGTAAGAATCAAAACACTATTACTGGTGACTTTTCCTTGTAAACTTTGTAGAAAAGTGAAATAACTGTCTGTGTTTAGACTACTCTGATTTAAAATAAGCCAAACTAAATGAACATTGTAAAAATATGCTGGTAATGAATTCCATCACTGCAAGAGCCAAAAGTTAAAAAACAAATTCGAGTGTTCTTATCAAACATTTATGAAAAAACAGGTGTTTTGGCCTCTTCAAATGAACTCCAGAACTACAAAAAACTCTTCAGCTTCATACTGAAGAATGACCCCAACCTTTTATGCTCGGATCCCCCTTTTCCAATTTTTGCTTATCCATATTTAACCATCTATTAAAATTTAACAAGTGCATTGCTGATTCATCAAGGTGATATTTCCAAAATGCAGCATCTTTTGTTACCACAGTGGAAAACTAGGAACTTAAAGAAACATAAGGGATGAGAAAGGGCTGCTGAGCCACTTGTCTTAAAAATCCAGGGAGTTTCTGCATTTTAAGAAGGTTTTTCTCATCTTTTGTTTAAGTCCTTGCATTGCTTTGCCAAAAAATTGAAGAATATTTTTGAAATTGACATAGAAATTTTCTCAAGAAACATTTTGTACCAAATGTCAGAAACTCAACAAATAATGGGCTGCATGCATATTCTAACATCATTTCTTATGATTTGATTTTGAAATATTTTCATCTCCTATTGCAGTGTTTATTGCTGAAGGTGGCCCTGACTGTATGATGGAGAAGCAGAATGAAGTAAAGAATTGCTTGAACTCAACGTTATCAAAGCATCTTCCTAAACAAATGCCTGAAGCAGAAAATCTTCCATCATTTGTAATAGAAGAGGCACAGTGTTTGTAAGTGCAAATAACTATGCAAGAGAGAATTATAAGTTAAGCTCTTTGTTAGTATTAGAAATTACAAAAGTCCTCTCTCAGTTGCTGACAGTTTTGAAGGTGATAAACCATGATCTTGCAAATAATTAATAATGAACATCACAAAATGCATGGCTTATTAAGGAAAATTTTGCTAATTAAAAGTCATGGCTATATGATTAAAAATAAAAGCATGATATATTTTTGATTGCATGTTTCAATACAAGATGGAAACTTTATTTAATTAAAGTATTTAATCTACTTTTAAACAAATATTTTAACCTTATAATCAGCTCTGGAAGTCATTTTGAGAGCTTTTGAAATTCAAGTAATTCTGTATACAATGGTATTCCATAGATAACTCATATTTACTCAATAAATGGCTTATAAACTGTAAACATTTTATACAGAGCCCTGAATATTGGCTGATGTAGATTCTAAATCTTGGGGATTTGCCTGTTTGGCATGGTGCTAATGGACAATTTCTCACTCCAGTAAAAACTTCAAAGATTTTGTTTGCAGGCTAAGGAAATCTTAATTGAATAGGTGGAATGCCAAGAATCATAATGCCTCGACTTTTAAAGTGAAGATACTTCACAACTGCTGGCATAACTAATCATTAAAAATACTACCTCCTAAAAATACAACTACTACTAATAATAAATAATGTTAATTCAAGTTCCTCAAACTTGCAGATGTTTCTTGCCTGTATTTGAGCATTGTACCATTTTCCCACCACTTGATAATGAAGGTGGGAGAAGTGAATCTTGGTCACTAAAAACAGTATATACATGAGTGCTTCCTAATTACCAGATTTATTAGTTATAAAGCATTGAGCCATCGTGAATATAGCATAGAATTTAAAATGTTATCTGCCAATTAACATCATATCCAAATGTATGGTTTGAAAATCAAATGAAATTTGGATAAGTTTTTAGCGTTAAAATTGATTATTTCAATGGGAAATGATAGTTACTTTGAATTTCCCAAAATTTTGTCACTTATCATCATCTTCCTAAAATATCTCATACATTTATGGTCCACGGATCTAGTACATACTCTTGGGTATTCAAATTGAAGGTTATATTGGCTATGGATTACATTGTTTATTTATTAATTATTTGTGTAGTGTTCATTCACTATTAAAAGGCAAAATGTTTATCTTTATGATAGTTCTCCAAAACCTATCTATTAGGATATTCACAACTCTAATATGACTTTGTTCAACTATGTTAATTAAAGAGCAATATTATTTCTTCTGTTTCAAATGACAATGGAATGTGTATATAATTGAGTCCAGAGCTGGCGTTAGAGCACATTTTGGAGTAAAAAAAGTGTATCTTACAGGCCAGGAAATACAGTAATCCTACAACTGTGATCTTTTTCATACTGACATCAGCCTTAGTGGAAATCAATTATTCATAGACTTGTATCCATTTTACCATAAAGAAATCCAAATTTGGGAGAAGGGCAGTGCATATATTGCAATAATTGTATATAAAAAATTGTTTCTGGCCTTCTCATATTTCACTCTTTTGTTTCAAAGCTTCACCACCCCTAATGTTACTATGACATCCTTGATCCACGTTCCAATTACAAAAATCTGAAAGAGAGTTACCTATTTGGCATGTTGCTGTATACCTGTTGTTAAATGGAGTTGATGATGAAAATATTTTTATTAGGTAATCTACCGGTTAGGGTAGGTTTTTGGATGGACACAACTATCAAATAAATATTTTGTAACTCCAAACAAAACCCAATCCAGCAACCTACTCTACATCAGTTCCCTCTTCATCTCTGTGTACTTCTTTCCTCCCTTCATCCCGTCCAACATCCCTACCCTATTCCTGCCCTTTCCTCGTTTGCCTAACATTCTCCCCTCTATTACCTTCTTTAACATTCCACTACCGCTCAATATGCCTTTCATCCATTTTTCCTGCCTCCATAGGATTTCTCTCAACAAACCCCTCTCCTCACCCACCATCTCCAGTACTTCCTCATTTGTTTTGATGAAAATATATTGTTCATATTTATATTATTTTCAGGGAACTAAATGAAATGCAGGATTGCATTGTGAAACATCTGGAGGGCTGTAAAGAGCCTACACCTGCCAACATTGTAGAAAGTATGATGAATTACTTGAAGAAATCGAGTCCTTGTGGGAAGTATATGGCTGTAAATGGTAGCCCAAGTGTTTTATTCACCCTTGCTCAAACTATAATGTCTTCGATAGTTGTCCTCTCTCTATTGGCATTCAAGTGAAAAATGTGTATCATAAACTTTGTTGCTACTCTTATAAGTAATTGAAAATTTTTGCAGTGTGTTGTGGCTCTTAATGTTAGGGCTATATTTTCCTTAACTATTGGTGATGTGTGTTTTAATTTATGTAGAAAGAGACATTATTATTTCTTATTACTGAAGTGACCAAGTTGTGATAATGCGAAGTATGGTTAAAGGAATACTGTTTAAGTGAGGTGCCTTAACTCATGCATACCAAAGGATGGCTGTGTCTCAAGCCTTATGGCTGAAGTTGAAGATTGTGAAAGTTTCACATGATAATTATCCTATATTTTTTATTTTACAGTAATTTAAATCTGTAAAAGGCTTCTTACTCAGTGTTTCAAAGTTAATTTGTGTGATGGGGGAGTGGTACAAAATGTTATTTTATATTTGATATTTTTGTTTCCCATATTTTTCATTTTTATTTAAGTGACCTATACCAGAAGGATGGCAAATAAAAACACTAAGTTAGATCATGTCATAGTATCTTCCAAGTGGTATATTTTAGAATAAAATTTTTCAACCTTAAACATTGTACACATCTTGGTACAGCAATTAAGAAGTATATAATAGAAAGAAGAGATTATCATGTGCTATATTTTTGAAATAATGAAATGAGCTATTTGAACTATGGACTATAAGGTTAAGATATTGTTCTGGAGGTTTGACTCTGTATGGGATGTAATTTCAATGAGGTTTCATAAAAAATAGTAGATTCTTGTCAATTTTTTTTGCGATTTGTAAATTTTCTTTTTTATTGAAAATATAAGTATGCCCCTTTACCTATGGTGAATGGCAGTGTGATTTATTTATTTGAGTTAATAAGTTTAAGGTGGAGGTCAAGCAGTAATATGTAATGTTGATCTGTATATATGTAGTAAACGATTTCTGCACATTCCGCTGTCAGAACAAAATCATTACAAGCCTTCCAATCTTATCACCTTCAGTAAATGGGAAGGTAATACTTCTTTGTACATCTACATAAATACCCTGCAAGCCACCAAAAAGGTGTGTTGTACAAGTTCCTAGCCACGTTGGTCAATATTTGTTATTCATGCGGCAGGCTAAGATTACATTCCAACTTAAAGGTTGTTAGTGGTTTGTTTGATTAATTTGAATCTTAATATGTATGATGAAATTTGTTCTTTCTAACATACTGCTTTTAGAATGAGGCCTTGTAAAATTTACTCTACATACCTAACTCTTTGAAGTTGAAAGTGTAGCAGTGCCAAAGAATCGAAATAGCTGTTGGTGTAGAATTGGATCTCCCCCTCCTGTTGGATCAAAGATTGATGTGTTAATATTTGGGTCTGCTAAGAGTATTGTAATAAGTAAAATGAGATTCTATGAAAGGAGTTTTAAAATCTTGATTCCCCTTGTGTTGCAACCATAACATTCCTTGCTAAATACAGTCAAAAAAGTGTGGTGGTTCTTCATCAATCAGATATGTTAAAATATTTTCCTATCACATGTGGTCTGACTTAAGTTCGTCATTTCTCTCTGATGATAATTAAATAAAGGTTTTTGAGATAAGGATATAAAAGGATTGTCATTTTTTCAGAAGAACTATGGAAAACCAATGCCATAATAAACTTTTACTAATCAATAGCTTGTGGCTTAAATTGGGTGCCATATGATTAAAACTAATAGATTACATGAGAAAGAAACAGTTCAATCAGTGCCTACACTTTTCTCATACTATCACCTATCATCTCCTCCAATTGTGAACAACTTTCTACATACTCTGTACAACTACTTCCCTTTTGCTTTCTTATAACCAGTGCCTATCAATTCCATACCAATTCACTTCTTTTCTCCCTTCATCCCGTCCAATATCCCTATCCTGTTCCTGCCCTTTCCTCGCTTGCCCAACATTCTCCCCTCTACCTTCTTCCTTACCTCTACCCTCAACATTCTCCCCTCTATTACCTTCTTCAACATTCCACTACCGCTCAATACGCCTTTCATCCATTTTTCCTGCCTCCATAGGATTTCTTTCAACAAACCCCTCTCCTCACCCACCATCTCCAGTACTTCCTCATTTGTTTTCCTTATGGTCCATTTCACCTTCTCCAATCTTCTCCACACCCACATTTCAAAAGCCTCCAATCTACAGCTATCCTCCTGCTTCAGTGACCACGTTTCCGCACCATACATAGCTACGCTCCATATCAGAGTTTTTACGAGTCTTGTCTTAACATCCCTACTCAATGTCCCCGTCATCAACTCCCTCCTCCTTGAGAAAGCCTCCTTGCCTAGCGCAATTCTTCTCCTTACGTCCCTACCACTTTGACCATATTGGTCCAAAACACTTCTGAGATATGTGAACTGCTCTACCTGCTCTATTTTTTCCCCGCCAATTTTAATATTTAGCTTAGCCTTTTTCTTTCTGGAAAATTGCATAACCTTTGTTTTGTTAATATTGATTCTCATCCCATATTTATCGCACTGAACCTCCAATCCACTAAGCAATGCTTGCAACCCCTTGGCTGACTGAGCAACTAATGCTTGGTCATCAGCAAACCTAACCGATTTTACCAATTCCCCTCCGACTTTCATTCCTACCTCCAGTTCTTCCCATGCCTCTTTAATCATTTCCTCCACATATACGTTGAACAGCACCGGTGACAATGGGCAACCCTGCCTTACACCTCTTCCTAACACTGCCCATCCGGACTCTCCGTTCCCCACTCGCACCTGAGCAGTCTGAGACATGTACAGGTTGCGGATCATTCTCCTGTCCCTCCAATCCATTCCTATTTTCTGCAATACACGCATTAATTTTTCCCAATTCACTCTATCAAATGCTTTTTTGAAATCTACAAAACAGGCAAAAACGTCCTGATTGTATTCTATATTCTTCTCGATTAGTGATGTCATTACTGCAATGGCATCACGCGTACCTCTTCCTTTCCTAAACCCAAACTGATCCTTCCCTAAGTAATCATTTGCCTTACTCTTTATCCTTTTGTTGATGATCCTGAGAATAACTTTAGCTGCGTGGGATATCAAACTTATTGTTCTGTAATCCTCACATGACGTAGCCTTTGCTTTTTTTGGAATAGGAACTAACACCGATCTCACAAAATCTTCCGGCCAAATTCCTTCCTCATAGATACTACGAATCAGTCCATATATGGCCTTCTTCCCACCTTTTCCTAACCATTTCAGCATTTCTACAGGAATGTTGTCCACCCCCACAGCCTTATTTGCTTTTATTTCCTTTAATGCCCTTTCTATTTCATCGTCGAGTATGCCTGGACCTAAGCTATCTTCTTCTATGTCATTTTCCTTTTCTATGTCTAACCCTGTCGGCCTAAGTTCTTTACCATACAGTGTTTCTATATATTCCTTCCATCTCTCTTGGATTTTTCCTGGTTCAACTATTATCTTACCCCACTTATCTTTCACCGTTAGTAGAGATCTTGCCTTCTTACTTCCCGATAACAACTTAACCTTGCTGTATAGAGCACCAATTTCACCCTTCTTCTTTAAATTTTCCATATCCTCGCATTGCGTTTTCCACCATTCTTCTTTGGCTTTATTTGTGGCCCTTCTCAATTTATTGTTTAACTCTTTGTACTTCATTTTGCCTAACTCTGTGTTTACATTTTTCCATCTTCTCCTCTCATCGATCTTTGTAATCATCTCATCCGTTACCCATGGTTTCCTTATCCTTTTCCCGTTAACGGTTCCTATAGTGTCTTTAGCGGCTTCCAATATTCCTTTCTTGATACATTCCCATTTTTCTTCGATAGTACTCAGTTCTTTACCGTCATCCATTATTTTCTCTACAGCCTGCTGATACTCCTTCCTCATTAATCCATTTAATGTTTCTACATTCAATTTCCTAACCCGCCGCCCTTGCCTTATCTTCTTGAAATGGACGTTACATTTCATAACAACTAAATTGTGGTCAGAGACTGCATCCGCTCCTGGGAAACTGTGCGAATTTATCACACTGTTCCTAAACCTGTGTCTAACCATAATATAATCTAACTGATACCTTTCTGAGTCACCTGGCATTTTCCATGTATACCTACGCCTTTTGTGGTGTCTAAAGCATGTGTTGGTGATGACTAACCCCTGTCTCCTGCAGAATTCAATTGCTTTCTCCCCACGGTCATTCCTCGTGCCATCTGCCATAGACCCCCACCTCACCACCATCTCTTCCTTTGCATTCCAATCCCCCATCACTATCAAATGTTTCCCTGCAGGAACACACGTGATATATCCATTATATACATGGTACATCCTATGGACTTCTTCCTCCTTGTGGTTGCTCGGTGGCATGTACACCCGAACCCTTGACCAAGTTTGTCAGCTCTGCTTTGATCTCTACGAGTAAGATTCTATCAGTTGCTTGCTCTATGTTGACTTCTTCCTACCCCTATATTTAATATTACGGCAACCCCTCGTTGGCTCTCGTACCCGCCGCTGTGTATTATTCTATAATTATCACTCCAGTAATCCCCGCTATCCTTCATCTCACCTCGCATAGACCTAAAACATCTATATTACCTCTTTCCATCTCTCGCTTAATATTCTCAAATTTGCCTGTCCTCAACATTGTCCTGATGTTCCATATTTCCTATTCTAACTACTTTTGTCTTCTTCTGTGTCTTCTGTCCTGCTGCTGTTATTTCTGCCGCGCAAGGGTTTCGTGGGATGACGACCGCGGAAGCCTTGCCTCTCTCTCTGCCAGGCACGACACACGGCCTCTTGTGCCGAGTCCCATAGTTGCCAGGACTCAATTTTGCTATGTTGTCCATCATTATTTTCTTGGGAATAATATTTGAGGTGGTTTCCCGTTGCCTTCCTCAATAGTGTTTTTAACGTGACACCATCACTTAATGGCTGCACCACTGGGGTCAGATGCCATTGCAGCCGCCTCACTGAGGAACAGACGCTGCATGGACTACCTTTCGTCTGGCTCCTAACCTTCGACCTGTCTGGCATGAGTGACCCTACCAGGAGCAATTATTATTACTCCAGCCAGCACAGCTCTAGGGGCCATCGGAAAGCACAAGCCCTTCCACCACGACAAGGTTGTAGTCCATGGGAGGGGAGTTCAATATATCATGTACAAAAAGTGCGAGTTGAGTTTTGCAGGATCTACCCTTAGGGAAGCTGTGTTGGTTATTAATCAATAAATCTTGGCTATCGAGGTAGCTCATTATGGAACTAACAATGTGGTGTTCAAGAATCTTACAGGAAATGGAGGTGAGCAATGTTGGCCTATAATTACTGGGGTCCTCCCTGTCTCGGTTTTTAAATATGGGTGTTACAGAAGCTACCTTACAGCTGTTTGGCATGCTGCTTTCTTCTTCTAATAATTTCTTAAATATTAAATAGACGGGGAAAAAATAGAGCAGTTTACATATCTCGGAAGTGTTTTGGACCAATACGGTCAAATTGGTAGGGACGTAAGGAGAAGAATTGCGCTAGGCAAGGAGGCTTTCTCAAGGAGGAGGGAGTTGATGACGGGGACGTTGAGTAGGGATGTTAAGACAAGACTCGTAAAAACTCTGATATGGAGCATAGCTATGTACGGCGCGGAAACGTGGTCACTGAAGCAGGAGGATAGACGTAGATTGGAGGCTTTTGAAATGTGGGTGTGGAGAAGAATGGAGAAGGTGAAATGGACCGAAAGGAAAACAAATGAGGAAGTACTAAGGATGGTGGGTGAGGAGAGGGGTTTGCTGAGAGAAATCCTATGGAGGCAGGAAAAATGGATGAAAGGCGTATTGAGCGGTAGTGCAATGTTGAAGAGTGTAATAGAGGGGAGAATGTTGGGCAAGCGAGGTAAGGGCAGGAACAGGATAGGGATGTTGGACGGGATGAAGGGAGGAAAGAAGTACACAGAGATGAAGAGGGACCTGATATAGATTAGTTTGCTAGGTGGGGAGTCACAAAATGTTTATTTGATAGTTGTGTTCATCCAAAAACCTACCTTAAACGGTAGATTACCTAATAAATATATCAAGATAATGGGCAATTTCAGACGACAGTTCTTTATACATGCGTGCTGGTTTCTCATGAGGTCCCGGAGATTTGTAAATTTTCTAGCTATCCTTAATTTCACCACAAACCTTTACATCTCAAAAAACTAATGCATGCTAATTTATGCTCTCTCATGGCCGACTTTTTTATACTTATTCTGGGTTTGTATCTAAAAATATATTTTGAATGCATTGAAATCTCAACTATATGGACAAAGCTTGGATATTAATGTTGTCTAGATGAGCGTCTAAGATTGCAGGAAATTGTTTATTCAAGGCCATAAAATAATAATAGTACATTAATGAAGAACTGAATTGAAATCCTAACATTAGGGAAAAGTTTCGTTTGCTTAACTTCCATAGCTCAGCTTCCTGGGTCCAGTGCACTTTATCTTGGTAAACAGGCCACTGCTAAACACATCCCCTTCACCTTTCGAGATATTGAGATTTAAACATGAGAAAGTTACCAAAAGAAGCAGTTCAAGGTGAACTAATTGCATTTGTACAAATAAAACTGGAATGCTCATGTTTGTCACTTTGTTGAATAGAATCACTAGTAAGTCCCATGATTTGTTGGTACATACATGTTATCACAGAACTTACTAGATTAGTAATGAAAGCGAAATTCTTGATCCGAATCATTTTTCAAATTTTACCAGTTGACAAAATTCAAATTAAATACATAATTATTATTTGAAATATATTATTATTATAGCCCAATTAATGGTGATTGAAGCAGTTTCTCTGAATCCAAAAACTAAAATAATTGAACTCTTGAAATTAGCACGCAGTTAATTATAGCAGAAATTCTAACAAAACTAACATGAAAGGGAGATTTATATGTGTATATAACTGTGCTGTTACTCTCAGGATTTCCATAACCAAAGAGTTTTATTCAATTTTGATTCACCTAATCTTATTACTTTTCCCATGCCATGAACAACAACCATAATCCAGACTCTCAGAACTGTGTTGGTGGGATCAATAATTGTCTCTAGGAGGGTCAGTCATGGCAGATTGATGGGGTAGGAACAAGACAAAGGTAATCTTATGCAACAGTGTGCTCCTCAGGAAGGTGGTAGCAGATGTTGCCGACCTCATTCCAGCAGCCAATTAAGTGCCGTTGTTATATTAAAAAGAGGATTGAGGAATATAATGGGGCAACTACCTCAATTATTAATCTCAAGAAATAATGATGGAACCTACTATGCAGAAGAGGAAAATGACAGTGACAATAGGGACTTGATAGGTTATGACGATGCTGAGGACAAGAGATTTCGAAAATGTCAGCTGCGAGATGGAGAGAGGAAATAAGACTTCTTAAACCTGTAGGTGAAATAGAAGGATGGTGAGGATTATAGAAGTGATAGTTACCGAGTAATAAACAATGGAGGGATATGGTGTCAACATTGAGTAACCAGAGTAGTAAACAGGATATCGGGGAGAAGGGTAGGGAACAGGTGAATGACTATGATTAAGTGGTAATAGAGTGCACATGCTCACAGGCTATAGTCCCCCATCAGTTAACAACAAATAGTGCTGATGCACTGGAATACAGTAGCACCTGCAAAGAGGCAGGAGCAAGGTAAGGGAGTATGGTTTAGGAGAAAATTATAGTTTCGCAGAATAAATAGCTTCATCATAAATAACACCTAGTTTAAACATCACAATACAAATACCTTGATATCAAAAATGCTGGTCAAGGATATGAAGTGTTTACATACACAAAATGGGTGCATGAAACAGCAAGGTGATGGAACTGATTGATATCATCCCAAAAAAGGAAAATTGGTGACGAATGTTTCATTTCACTTCCGGCAAAGGTATTACTTAGCATCATCAACAAAAGGGTGAAGAGAGAACAAATTACATGGGGGAAGATGTCAGGATTTAGTAGGTTGGGTACAAAGTGATACCACAGCAATAATGAGATCATTAGTAAAGAGGAACATTTGAGTATAACTAGGATGTATTTGTTGCTTCATGGAGTTGAGAAGGCAGTTAAGAAAGTCAACTGGACACAGGCATTTCGCAGAAGACCAGACTAGAAGGATAAAAGATATCTGGAACCTGTACGTATCAGACTGCACAGGTATGGATAATGAATGGCGAGTATCAAAGGGATGTCCATTATCACGAGTTCTTTCCACAGGGTGACTGGCAACTAGATGAAATGTTTAATTCTCAGTTTTCAAAGATAAAAATTCTTTCTCAAATTTTTGTACTAGAATTATTAACATGCACCTTGCTTTCCCAATGCAATCCCCAGTTGATGCTGCAAATTTTACATACACAAATATTTCAGCATTTTCTTTGGTAACATAGCTAAACTGTGAACTCTGTAACTAAAGCTGTGAACGCTGACTTAGACTGACAAGTTCAGTCAGTATTCCAGTTGATGCCCTCAGGTTGAAGGTAGATAAATGAAAATTTTGCCACCATTATAATCCTGTCCCTTCGCTGGCCTTGGATTATTGGGTTGCCAGATAGATCTCTTCCATGCACTAAGTCTTGGATATCTGTCTTCCCATTTGAATTTTCTTGCATTTTTGCTATTTTGATTACCTACCACATCAACCTAGGATAGTATGCCTTCTCTTTGGATATTCATTGTGCTTCATCAAATTTTGTCTTGCCCTGGTTCATTCCATGCATGTTCACAGATTTAAGACAAATCACTAATTCTTGTGCCAATGTCATGATTCCTCCGAATTTGGTGTATCTTTTTATGTGCAATGAAAATAGCCAAGCTTCTGGCAAGGCCTAAGGATAAAAATTCTGCAAAGTGTATATGAAGTATAAGGAATACCACACCTGCAGATAAATGTTTGCCTGATTAAAAGAACACCAGAGCTACAGAGAAAAATACAATTTAACTTATCTGAAGTGTCCGAACATACATGCAGTAGATCAGGGCATGGCAAAAAATTTGAAGTGTGAGAAATAAGTCAAAGAGAAGTGATACTATCCTAGATTGAAAATATAGGAAATTGAAATAGTAAAATCACTAGAAAACATCAACAAATAGGATGGGTATCCACTACATAGTGCATGGAAAAGAGCTATCTGGTGTTCAAACAAGTAGGGAACAAAGATGACACATGAGGACCTATATAAAAGTGGTGAAGTAGCAGCAATCTACCTTTCGCCCGAGGACACCAAATAGAATGCTGTTGTCAGGCCAAGTCAACAAACACAGTGAAAACCCAAGAGACATGCCAAGTTCACTAAAATGCTTACAGTACCATAACTTTTGCATTTTTATCACCGAGACTCAGGAAATACTAATTCACAAATGACTATATCCCTCCTTATGACTTTGAATGGAGTACCATGATCCAGCCTCCTTTAAAATTAATAGTTTATAAATGGAATAAAGTCTCAATGCCTAAATAATAATACAGGATAATATCAGTTTGAACGTGAAGTGCTAGTGTAAAACAGCATTTCAATTATGGAGAATTTATCTATTGCTGTGTTTTCACTCAAAGTGCATAACGATTACTACTCACTTGCTGTGCAGCAGTAAGTAGTCGGTTGCTTTCTGACATGACTATCTGGTTAATACAATTAACTCCACAAATGATCCTTCGAAATATACATAACTGGAGCACAATTCTTTAGCTTCTTTAACAACACATGGAAAGCCACGAGTTGTTAAAATAACACTATATTACTCATTAAATTAATGTAAATAAAGATGTACAGAAGTAATTTTGCCATTTACTGTCCAACACCCATTTCATGGTAAAATAGCATTAATTTTCTAAAACTGCATTACCTTAAAATTACATTACATTAAAAGTGCTAGTTACCCAATCACCCAAGGGATTAAAATCACTACTTAGCACATAGCAGAATTAGTGTGATTGTATGGGATTAGAATCGACTATAAGAAAATGAAGCTAAGGAGTTTCTCAAAAAATAGGAAGGCTAAGACTTAACATTTACGTTGAGCGGCTTAAACTAGAGCAGGTGAACCAGTTGGCCTATTTAGAATGTGCTTTGGAAGATTGTGGGAATAGTGGGCAAGGGAATTAAGACACTGATTGTGTTAGGCAGTAGTGCTTACAACAAGGCAGGAATTTATGACAAGGACCTTACATATAGACAATAAGAGACTAAGGTAACTTTATATGAAGTGTTGCTTTGTATGCCTTGGAAACTTAGCCAATGAGGCTAGAGGATAAGCAAAGATTGTTGTCTTTTGGGATGTGGATAAGAATAGAGAAAAAATAAGAGGACACAACAGATGAATAAGTACTAGCCATGGTAGGAGATATGACTGCTGGGGGAAATTCAAACAAGGTAGGACAAGTGGATTCAAGAGGTATACGAGACAAGCGGAGGAAACAAAAAGGCACTTTGGATGTATTAAAGGATGGTAGAAAGTGTTCAAAGCTAAACAATTAGTTATTGTAATATTTTGTCAGAAACCTACCCTAAGCTGATACATTACTGCTAAGAAAAACATAACTATGCCAGGGGTCATTCATCATTTAGCAATATGATTTCACTTAATTGTTAAACTAAGAATAATAGTTACATACTTTTCCATCTATTTACCCTTTAAAGGGGTAAAATTTATTTTTGGAGAAATTCACACAATAGTTAAAACTATTGATGCATCTTGGAAGTACAAATCACACAAAAACAGTCAGTGACAGCCACACTTGATGCCATCAGTTCAGGCAGTACGAAGTTAAGATGGTCAAATTCTACTCAATACTTAACTACTTTTGAATGATATTATGTACCATCATTAACAAATCTTCACCCTCAAAAACAATAATTTGAGACTGATTTGAAATTAAAGACTTTCAATACATATCATGTTGAACAGTTATAAGAGGTCAATTGCAACAAATAAATACAATCCAGCTCTAATTACAAACAATAAATTATTTAAAATCAAATGTACATCAACAAAATGGCAACATCACAAAAATAGTAGAACCATTAAAAAGGTTAATAATCTCACAACACAAATTCCTCTTGTTGGCTTAAAACCAGACAATCCATACATATATTCCATAAGAAATTAACTACCAAGAGCTCGCTAAAAAAGATATACATTGGCACAATTATACAAGTACATAACAACCACAACAAAGTATTTATTACAACATTCTGGTTAACAGCAAGTGTGGACATTGCTGCAAATCCAGTTAATAATCCACAAACCTTCCTTAACAGATATTTCTTAAGGAGAAAAGTGAATAAAACATTAACATGATTCACCACTACTCTTTCAACTGTACAATTGACTGATAAAAACAAATATGTACAATTTATTTTAATGCCAAAAGGAAAAAAAGGGGACAGCGCCAGTAGCAACAACTAGCGTCATATGTGAAATCACTTCCTCATATTGACCAAGTAAAAAGCATGAAGTGCTTTCCTTTCTTTGCTTATTCCTGAATTAAATTAATTCCTACGTAAAATAATTTCAAATCAAAGCTAAGAATTATTTCTCAACTTATTCCAAATTGCTGAGAGTTTATGAAATCAGTATAGGTATTTGAAGAAAAGATTTGGCAGTTCAGTTAAATATCAAATAAGAATTTTGCAACAGGCGAACAACAAGGATATTAGAAATTATTAACTTTAGTTTGATTTCAAACATTTAGTGTATGCATTACATTAAGAGAAAAAGGGGAAAGATGAAGAATTTCATTGACTGAATACATCCAGTCTCTGTTCCATGCAGTTATGGACTTCAGTGGAATTAGTAAAATGCATTCCACAAATAGCTGAACTTAATATTGCTCTAGTTAACTTTATAATGTTTTAATAAATCCAAGATTTACTAAGATTCATATAAAAAGCATAAGAAATCATGCATCATGACCGGCACCAGTACCTAAAATAATGAAATTAACTGGAAAAAATTAATATTCCACACTTTTTCAAGAACGACCACTTCTCACATTATGATGATGTAAATAGCTAAAATGATTGATCAGGATAGAAATACATCCTACCCTATCAACTTAATTTTAGTCATTACAAGTTTAACTCTTACTTTAAGTTAATTGCAAAGTTGTCTATAATTTAATGTATAAAATTACTAATTGCTGAACTGTTTACAATAAACTATAATTGTATCATAAAATCCATACTGCAGTGGAACATAACACATTGGAAGACTTTCAACAAACACTAGCAGCTATTTTTAAAATAGCAAAACAAAAGCTGTTTCAAAAAGAATTTAAAAAGACTAAAAGTTACCTCTTGATAAATAATTTCACACAAAACTTTCAATATGAAATTGAAATAAGTAAAGTTAAAAAGGTATTTTATCAAGTGATTTATACATAACTTTTCACGTAGAGAATACTGCAGAACTGAAGCATAATTTTAATAAGCTTAAATGGCAGTCACTGATCAAAATAAATTCATTAAACACAACCAATAGTAATTCAGGTGATATTAAATTTTAGCGTTCACATGTAAAAATTTTAATGTGTTCACTACATGGCTGCTGCTGATCGCTTGTCCCTATTTTTGCTCCTTAAAATTGTTCTTGCTTTGAAAGCAGCTGCATTCATCAAATGCTGAAAGAGAGGAGACAGACTGTGACATTACACCAATGAAGGTAAAACCTTGACACTTCAGAAAATGAAAAACAGAACTTAGAAGTTTTCCACTAGAAATCCTGCTTCTACCTTAAGTTTCATATCCATAATGATTAAAATTATGGGTATACACAAGCAAGTATGATTTAAGTGCATTAAGAATATCAAATTGTTCTTAAGTGGAAATGGCTTTTATATAGTCTACGATTGGTATTTCCAGAAAAATTTAGTAGGATCCCTTAAGTGTTTATATTCCTGATTTATTATTTCTCCTGAAAGTAGGGAGAGAAAGTGACTCCTGAAAAAATAACTTTGGGAAAATTACAATAGACTTAACGCAGGTGGTCACTAACACAGTGGTTGCTACAACTAAATATTGAGTGCCTGGTGGTCACTGAAGGTTCCTACTGGAAGGAGAGGAAATGCACACTGATTAAAATGCATGTGATTTGGTTTGATAAAATTTCAGCCTTCCAGAAAGTGATTATGGAGGTTGCATTAGAGGAACAATTTAATTATTTTCGTGAACTGTCCATATCTTTGTCAATGATATTGTCAATATTATTTAAATCACGAACACAAAAAGGTAGTATCATGAGATGAGATCACTCATTATATCAGATTTTACGTGGGTGGTTCAATAAGTACCCGTGTTTGACAACAAAGGGCATTCCTGAGGGAAGTTTATGTTATCACCGTGTGCTGCCATCTATCAGACGATGGCGAAACAAATTTCAGACTGATTTAAAGGTTAGTTTGGATTTGGCAGCCATTCGTGTAAGACGTGTTTTGTGATTTTCGCTAAGATGGAAAAAGAGCAGCATCGTTCAGTAATTCGCTTTTTGTTTTTGAATGGGAAGAAATGAGAGGAGATAAAAGCAAAGTTGGATGCTGTTTATGGGGACACTTCGCCATCTACGACCACAGTTAGATATTGGTTCAATGAATTTAAACGTGGGTGAATATCTGTTTTTGATGAGGAGCGACCAGGACGCCCGGCAGACGTGGTTACTGAGGAAATCATTCAAAAAGTCCACTCCATGATTCTCGCTGATCGACAAACGAAAGTGCGCGAAGTTGTAGAGGCAGTGGGTGTGTCGACCAGAATGGCAATTATTATTTTACATGATAAGTTGGCGATGAAAAAATTGCCGGCCCAATGGGTTTCGGTTGCTCACAGATCCGACTGTCAACTTTGAAGCAGTGTTTGCAACAATTTAAGCGAAATCCGAAGGCGCTTTTGCGTCGAGTTATCACTGTTGATGAAACCTGGATCATCATTACACACCAGAAACCAAGCAACAATTAAAACAATGGATTTCTCCTGGTGAATCTGCTCCAAAGAAGGCAAAGATGGTCCGATCGACCGGAAAGCTCATGGTTTTTTGGGATGCAAATGGCACCATCCTTATGGATTTTTTAGAAAAAGGAAGAACAATCACTGGGAAATACTACAGTGAGTTATTGGACCGCTTTGACAAAAAATTGAAGGAGACACAGCCACATTTGGCGAAAAAGAAGGTGCTGTTTCACCACAATAATGCACCAGCACATCCGGAGTTGTCGCCGCCAAACTGCATGAACTACGCTATGAATTGCTGCCGCAACCCCTGTATTCACCCAATCTGGCTCCCTGCGGCTTTTTCTTATTCCCTAACATAAAGAAATGGCTCGCGGGAAAAAATTTAGCTCAAACGAGGAAGTTATCGCTGAGACAGAGGCATATTTTGGAGAGTTCGACAAATCCTATTTTTTGGAGGGGTTAAAAAAATGGCCGGAACGTTGGGAGAAGTGTATCTTTCTAAAAGGAGACTATGTTGAAAAATTAAAAAAACATTTTTTGGAAAAATGGTTTCTTCATTTCTAACATGGGTACTTATTGAACCGCCCTTGTATACTATATTAAGAAAAAGTATTTAATTACCCTCTCCAACTTGGTTGCCTTGTATACAGCTACATTCAGAAGAGAAACCCTTTCTCCCAATTCAAATATTTCTCGAACCAAATAATTTTCTGTCAAATGAAGATTCATACCAGGTCCCAGCACCTATGGAGAGTAAGAGAAATAAATGTATTTACAAGATTCATCACATTTGATATAATTAAAATAGAACTAACTCCCTTGAATTTTAAACAAATAACTACCTGACAAAATGCATCGTACTGCTTTTTTCGGCACCATGAGTCTAATGCTAGCATTTCTTGGCCAAATTTTACTTGGATATCAGGCTGCACCCCATCCTAATAAAAAAACATCAAGCATTAAAAACATGTACATATTGGTTACACAAAAGTAAAAATTTGAATTTTTTTACAATATACACAGCAATGATTAATAAAACTGCATAACCTTACACATTGGTGAAACAGTATAAAACCTCATTTCAAAATCCCCAGAATTTGCTTTCCCTTTATTACTTGCCATGTATTAGTAACAGCAAACTTAGCCTTGCTTACTTACCACTTCTGCCATGTTATTTACAGACTAAGAATGTTTTAATTGGAAATTCTTGAAAATTTTATTGCTACTTTGGAAGTCTCTTTTAAGCTGTTTTCAGTATAATGTAACAAAAAGCAGTAGTGAACAGCATTAAAATTGAACTAAGACCATTCGAAGAACACTTGGTTAATTTGTTCACAAGGAAAGCATGTTCACAACATTAAAAATATAGCAATACACATCAATTGCAATTAATGTAACTACAGGGAATAGCAGCCATTTGATTTTCATGCAAACTGCATTCATGAGAGGCTCACAGATTTAGAAGTTCATGCTATAAACTTTTCTGACATTCTTATATACTACCTTGAACAAAAATTTCCCGGAATAACCACCGTGTGGCGCTCCCATCGTTCCGATTTGAGTTCTGTTTTTTTTTTGTTAAATGGGTACATCTGTTGTTGATATTCCCTTTAAATCTTAGTGTCATAACTTGACATTTGCAAAAGTTACGTAGCCAAGAGTAAATCTATCTCTGTGTGTGTTGGCGATTTTTTACAATTGCAGAAATGGATTTAAATTTGCAACAACAAACTTGTATTAAATTTTGCGTAAAAAACGGATTTAGTGGCGCACGGACGTTGGAAATGTTGGAAAAGTGTTTCGGCAACGATTCTCTAAAAAAAACGGTCGTTTACCAGTGGCACGAGTGGTTCAGAAGTGGTCGTGAGTCAATCGAAGATGATGAACGCAGTGGCAGACCATCGACATGGAAAGTCGGTGAAAAAATTGATAAAGTAAAAGAAATGTTGGTCAATAACCGCAAATTAACCATCAGAGAAATAGCAGAGGACTTGAACATTGCCTATGGATCCGCCCAAGACATTGTGGTTAATGATTTGGGTTTCCGTCGTGTAGCAGCAAAGTTGGTGCCAAAAGACCTCAATTTCATGCAAAAAAGAGACCGTGTTGACGTCGCAAAAGACATGATTTGCGAGGCTGAATCCGATCCCACATTCATCAAAAGGATCATTACTGGAGACGAGACGTGGGTTTATGAGTACGACACGCAATCCAGACATCAGGCAAGTGAATGGCGTTCACCAAATGAGCCGAGACCAAAAAAACCACGTCGTTTTCAGTCAAAAAAGAAGGCAATGCTGACGGTTTTCATGGATTACAACGGTGTAGTGCATCATGAATTTTTGCCAGAAGGCCAGACAGTAAACAAAGAGTATTATTTGGGCGTTATGAGACGTTTGCGTGAAGCAATTCGCCAAAAGAGACCAGAAATCGTCGCACAGTGCGTCGAGACCGTCGCACAGTGCTATCATTATTCGTAATTTTTTGACGAAAAATGCAACAAATACCATCCAACAGCCACCGAATTCACCTGATTTGGCTCCCTGTGACTTCTTTCTGTTCAATCGAGTTAAAAAACCATTACGGGGAACGCGTTTTAGCAGCCGAGAGGAAGTAATGGAAAAATCGCAGGAAGCAATGATGGACATACCGAAAACCGAATATAAAAAATGTTTCGAGGATTGGATCAAGCGCTGGCATAAGTGTGTTGCAGTCGATGGGGATTACTTTGAAGGGGACAATATAGATTTAGATGAATAAACTTGTATTTTTAATAAGCAAAAGGGAACGTACTACGGCCGAATGAATGCAATGAATACAAGTTACCCAAAGCCGTACTCTTGGGGGCACTAGTTAGGGGACACGGGGGAGGGTGCAAAGAATAAGGATAACAAAACTGCACACACTCTCTCACTCCGGTATTTGCAGTGCAAATTGACCGTTGCAAGTCACTTCAAATCTGCAAATCATCTGCAAATACCGGAGTGAGAGAGTGTGTGCAGTTTTGTTATCCTTATTCTTTGCACCCTCCCCCGTGTCCCCTAACTAGTGCCCCCAAGAGTACGGCTTTGGGTAACTTGTATTCATTGCTTGTATTTTTAATTTTCTGAATAAATTCCGGGAACTTTTTGTTCAAGGTAGTATACATAAAGTCCAGCCCATGAATTTACGACTGAGAAATTTAGGGAATGTACATGGCAAAGTTATTAACTGTCAAAGAATTCCCAATTAGTGCATTGTTAGTAACATACATCTGCTTTTAGCACATTTAATGCATACTCATCCATCTCAAACAAGTTTGGTTTAAAAAACATTAAGTAAACATTAAATTAATTAAAACACAAAGTATGCACACTCATGCTACCTATTTCTTAACATGCATTATAATCCAGAATTATGTACATCAATTGAAAGAGTCATCACCTCAACAAAATGCAGAATGTCTCTGAAACTGGAACGCTGCTGTTTGCGATCCTTTTTAGCACGGTACTTGTGAGAATCAGTGGCAAGCCCACGAAGTGTTTCTATTAGATCTTCATTGTCACATCCTTTAGCTCCAATGGTAAAATCTGCATCATGCTCCCGACCCAATTCAGTGGCAACAGCAATTGCTTCTCCAGCAGCAATACGTACATCCAGTGATGCAGAATCCAGAAGATTAACAAGTCTTGACAGCTGCCTATATAAATCATTACCTTAAGTTTATCCATTCATAAATATTTTGAAATCAATGGAGATACAACGAAATCACTGGCAACATTTGCTTAGAACAATTGAGTACACTACATTTATTCAAGCATGGTTTTAATGAGAGGTTTTCAATAAACTCAAATTAAACATGACTAAGGTTAATTTACTTATTCATATCCATGTAGATGAATAGATATCCACTCCATGGAAAATTTACATAATCTCAAAAGAATCTACATTGAACCTACAAATGAAATTTCCTCAATTGGCAAGATATTGTTTTCTAATTGAGGTTCAAACTAAGAAGGGGGTGAGTTTTGCATAGATGAAACTGTTATCCTAATACGATTCTGATCTCACTGACTGATATGATAAGGGAATTCTCCACATAATCTATCAAATTATTAAAAAATAACTTCAATATCAAGTCCATTTTAGGATTTTATGTTTTCCCAACATATGCTCATGGTGAATTCTTCTCCAGATTTCCACTGGGTTTAACTTCCACATTACTAACAACTTTCAATGGATGATTTGCCCATTAAAACGTCACCAGCAATGCAGAATTTAACCAGGCAGAAATCCTGAAAAGAATACATCATGAAGTCCACTTTATGTTCAGTTGTGTGGTGACCAGGTCCATCACAATTGAAGTTCCAGATAACGCTGTATGACAATGAATTCAGTGAGTATGATTTTTGAGTTTCAAATCAATTCATTTATACTGATAAAAAAACTAATATCAGGCAAACATACTATGGATGACTGGAGGTGGATGAGTGGAGGGGAGTAGAGCAGGGAGAAGAAGCAAGCAAGGTCCCAGTTATTTTTGAACAGATTATGGTAAAAGAATGACCTAATATATTATACACACACTAATAGATCAGATTTAATTTTTAAATACTCTCATTTTAACCACCACAGTCACACAAGAGAAGAAATTGTATTCTCTTCTAATATAATCATAATAGCATCAATCTGCAATTTTAGTGTCTTCAGGAGAATATTACAAAATAATAGTAAGATTGTGGGAGAGACATGGAGTGTTTTCAGTTTTCAGCATTATTGAAACATTTTTGAAATTAAAATATTTCAGGAATAAAATTTAATTTGACTATTATGGTGGAGTAACACTTGACAAAATATTTCTCAAAAAACACCACTCAATGATTTCATGTACCTGCAAATGTTAGTGTTTTACAGACTGTATAATTTAATTTAGAGAAACTTGAGAACACCAATTGATACAAGGTTTTGAATCAAATGAATGATTAAATGTAATAATATATATATATATATATATATATATATATATATATATATATATGCTAACATGATTAGATTTACATGACTGGTACATTCAGACTTGTAAAAAAATAATGTAAGGAGAGTAATATGAGTTCTCCTGCTAATACAGGTTCATTTAAAATGGTATCAGTCAATATTTTCGTACAGAATACTGTAAAATACAACTGACACCAAAGACCACATAACTATCTCTTCTCCATATCCAACTTTTCTTGGCTGAGTAGAAACTGGTTGGTATTCTAGAAGAATCCTAATTGCAGTTATGCTATAAACTGGAGTTTCGTAAACTAAGATCTGTTTGATTACTGATGAATATTTTCAGGATCCTGCATTATTATACACAAAATAGGATCATTAGGTCTACATAGTACATGTTCTTCAAGAAAGTAATCTCAAGAATGTGTAGTCCAATTTTACTAACCACCTTTGAAAGGGAGTTAGAATGTTAGTAAAAAGGACTGCAACATATAGATTAGATTACATTAGAATATAGATTAGATATAGAGGTGCTGCATTATCACCAAAAGAACACCACTGGACATTGGCACAAAATGCACATGAAGTTCAAATTTACAAATATTTGGCTAACTAACAAGGGGGGAGAAAGAAAAAGTTATATCAAGCTAGTCTGATTTCTTATTTCTGACAACATTTATTCTTATCACAAACTTATTATAGTTAGCTAAAAAGAAGCACCTAATTTATGTTCACTCAATAAATAAAATTTTTTATGAAAAAATAAAATTCCTAGAATGTTTTTGTAAACAAAACCTTATGACTTCAGCTCTGAATAACTTGTAGGGCTTACATCCATATGCAATGGTTGTTCCACCTACACAAATGGCTTCCTTTAGGTTAATTAAATAACTAAAAAAAAGATGGAGATAGCCTATCTTCAACATCGAATTGCAGAAACCTTGTCATACCTTTGTTGAAATTGTAATAACAGTAAAACCTGAAGTTTATGTAATCGAAAAAATACAGACAAATATGTTAATTCAAGGTTTAACTTAAAGTTAAGACTTTAGGAAATGCTAAAATTGTATTTTCAGATTTAGGAATTGAAGTATCCCACATGATTATAATGAAATATAATATGAATGACAATGCATTGTTCATACAATCAGATGCAATAATGTAAATAAATGACATTTAACATGGAATTATTTGAAGTATAACTTCTCATACATAAGAATTTCTATAAATCATAAGTTTTTCAACATTCACATATACTTTGCAAAATGTATGGTTTTTTGTTCTACCTATCTACCTTTTTCATAGAATATTAATCACTATTAAAGTAAAATAGCACATAACTAAGGTCAATAAACAACAGCTGTGAAAACAACATTGAAATGCACAGCTAATTCATGGTTTTCAAAATTCAACTTTTTCATGGTCAATCAGCCACTCGGTTTTATATTCTGTTAGCTTAATAAATGCTATCATAAGTACCAGTGTTCCCAATCCAGAGGTTTAGCAATGCTTTCATCAGGGTGATTACTTTTAGTAAATTAACCTTAGAAAATTAAATTTTTGTATCATTACACTTTTAGGGCAATTAAGTGATTACCCATCATGTGACATCATTTTAATTCCTAGTTCAATTTAATCCTACTTGGAATCATGCATGAACCCCTCCTATTATAAGTGGTAACAAATTAATACCAATACATTTTAAGACAGGAATTGCAGATCACTGATATTTACAATGGTAAAATTATACTGAAATGAAACGTGCACTTTAACCAATAGAACAGCATTACTGATAAAAATATCAACCTTTAATTACTAAATCATACCTTCCCATCAAAGAATATACATCTGGAGGTGCCATTAAAGTGAGTAGCAGACCCCAAGCTGAAAGGGCTGCACTGTATAAAGTGGCTGAATCTGGATTTGAGGCCTGCACAGATGAGCTGGTAGCAAGCCAAAAGATGTTCTCCAAGATACACATTAACTCAACCATTTCTTGAAGTTCACTTCCAGAAACAAAGCTGCACAACCCCAAGGCCATACAGCACTGAAACATGCAAATCAGAAACTTCATTGATGAATCAATCCTAATAGATAGTGATAAAATATCAACAAAGTTTGGTAAGGATAGAGCAATTCTTAGCATTTTCAGAGCAGTCGTGCAATTTCCTTAAATCCTGTAGATAGATAGAGGTCTTTATTTGGGTGAAATTGAGACCAATTGGATGGAGACATAAATTCTTCCATTTAACCCATCATCGTATACATATTATAGTAACATAAAATTTATAATTACGTGCATACATGCACACAAATACATACATATATATGTATTTGTGCTCAGTCCTATCTTATCTTCCGAAGAAGACGGAGTTCGAGTCCGTCGAAATAATCAAGATATTACGTGTGAGTGTTCCTTTTGTGTGTTCTTGTGCTGTGTGTTGCTGTTTAAGTTTTTTATGTGTATATATATGTAGACTGACATATATTATGCACAAATTTGCACATAAAAAATATACATCCATTTATACACACATACTCAAAAGTATATGACAGTAAAGAAAGAGAACAATATAACATGGAAAGTCTAAGCAAAGAATGAGATTTGTGGGAAAAGCTAGGGAGAGCACCAATATAATGAGAATGCTAAAGAGCAATGGCGTGTCACTTCATAAGCAACTAGCCAAAAAAGAAAAGGATCAGAAACTATACAATTTAACTGGAATGGTGTAAAAATCAGGGTAATAGAAAAATAAGTTTCCTGAGGATTCCTAACTACTTAGCATTTTAATACTGTCGTACTCAAATAGATATTAAGATATTTTTCTCATTTGTATTTATATGTGTATAATACATATTGATGTATGCAGATTTACATACATGTATAATTATTGGAAGATATACATTTGCCCATACCTTGAACCTTTTATAAAATGAGCGAGTGAAACTGTTATGAACGAGTTCTAAACTGTTGCTTTAAAAATTTTTCTTAGGTATTTATTACTAAAATAGTTAAAATAACAAAAACCACTCAAAAGAGTCCCCAATTTTGGAACTAACTTTATTATGGAAAAACTAAGTGGTTTGGTAATCAAACTAGGGTGACAACAAGATAAGAATGCATATAAGTAACACGGATATCTTCTTTATTTATTACTAGGTTCTCATTACTACACTTATTAAGTAAGGTATAAACACAAAGAGAGAGAATCTAGCAGACATGCCAACTTTCAAAAATGAAAAATCGGGAGATTTTTAGAAGTGTATCACGAAGTAATCACTTTTAATTACCACAATATTTGCATGGCACCTTAATCCCTTTATGACACTTTGCCAATTTTTAATGAATGTCACACTTTATTAACATGTTAAGCTAAGTACACAATTTGAACAGTTCATCAAGAACGTAAGAAGGAAAAATCGGGAGTCTCCCGCTTAAATCGGGAGAGTTGGCATGTCTGATCTAGGTATGGCTGTCTAGAGTAAAGAGTTGCAGATAAGTAGAGAAGGTACTCCCATATCAAATGGAGACTTCAGTTCAGGGCTGTCAATAATTGAGTTAGTAGTACTATTGTTAAATTTTAAATGATTTAGTCTGCGTCTGGCAAGATTACATATGGAGATGGAAGAATAGCATTGGTGGACATATTTGAAAATGGGGATTTTAGTGTTTCATTATTTTATGAAAAGTAAATTAGTTACACAGTTAAAAAGTTTTGAGATTAAGATGGTGCTGACAATGACCACACGAAAAACCAATACTAAAAACTTGGAAGAAAATAAGTTTGCTTTTGGGGCACAGGGTTTTCTAATTTCCATGAAGTGGTATACAAAGCCTAGGAGAGACATGGTTGTATTTTTAACAACCTTGATATGGTCAGAGAAATGTAGTTTACCATCTGTTAACGTACCAAGATACTTAACCGAGGAAAAATAATTCGATGGCAGGGAATTCATAGGTATTGCTTGTGGAGATAGACATTTAAATTACTAGTATTCTACTGGGCACTAAAGACTTAAATATGAAATAATTCTGGAAAGTGAGTGAACTGGAAACCTTCAGGTGACCAACACCACACCCTTAACTCATTAAATTCTATTCAAATGACCTACCTTAGCTCTTGCAGAATAAGTAGCAGCATTATCATTAGCTAAAGTAATTAAAACAGGTCTCAAATCTCGAAATGCCTGGTCAGCTGAACCACTAGAACCATCATTTACTCCAAATTCATCACCTCCACCTAATTGGAGACATAATAGTGATGCCAGCTGTGCAGCAGCAGCCTGTTCTGCACCACGGCCCTTCTTCAAACTCCTTTCAATGCCATCTGTTAATGTCAGGCGCCTGAATAGATTTTTGGAAATGAGGACATGAAACATTAAAGCAACACATTCCACAACAGCTCAAGATTATTTCTAGACCCCAGAATCAACTGGGTCTTCGTTTACTTTGCCAAAATTGACAGGATTGCCAAAAAACTAATCTACTTGAAAAGCTTTATAGGTATTGCAACAATGAAAAACTTAATCTGTACACATTTTAATTATTATTAAATATGGACTATAATAAATTTCATACAGTGCAAAACTATAATGAAACATAAAATATTCATTTGACTTAAAGGCGAACTCAAGGCAAATTGCTCTCTTTAATATTTTCCATTTTAAGTGGTTTGGTTTTTTGAAAAGACAATCTGAACTCAAAACACCTAGAAGCACATCTGAGTAGTATTTCCAAATGACATTCTTTGACTATGCCACCAAATTCATGTACAATGAATGGGTTGCCTTTCATGATTGTAGTTAACACTGGGAAATTCAAACAGAAGGATCATTTGCAATAAAGTTCATTTGGTAGAGCATAATATGTGTTGAAATGCAGGATATGCAATGTATACACACTGTTTGAAATATGCAATAGCATCCATACGTTTTCATTGAGTTGCAATCAATTAATTACTTTAAAATCTGATGCTTTTGGTCTTGATTTAAATTGCAGCACTTGAAGCTAAAAGTCACCTAACAAATGCATAGGACTTGACAATTTCAAGTAGTGATAAATGAAAATATTGAGTGAAAGCCTGAGCCAATACCTTAAACTATGTCTCACACATATCCAGTTTATTTCTTAATATTTCAATAAGACAAAGCATAATTAATTGTTGCCGAGTTTTGTGGGCATTTGGACATTGAAAATTGGTAGCCCATTACGTGGCAAGTTGAATGTGGCTAGCTCCTTGTATTACAATGACAAACAATACACTGGAAATATCAATTTGCCATGCTCAACTAAAAGCTCGTTTTTCTTAAACACCTAAACTGATCATTAGTATAATCTAAGACCAAATAAGTGATATTAAACTGGTTACTGTAACATCATTTAGATACAAAATGTAATGCAAGAAGATGAGAACTTCATTGGCTTTCGTTTGAAAACACAATGCCTCCCCTACATAGGATCTAACACTGGATGAAAAAAAATATCCCTTCTCACAACTTGAGGGGGAATTATGCATATTCTAGAAAGCACATTAAAAGGCATGCATCTTTAGTTTTAATGTTTGGGTTTTTAAGGAGCTCCTTGGACATAAGTAAATTTCATTATAACATTCGTGAGAACACTTGTGTGAACAAATACAACATGCACATTTATTGTGCAGAAGCCCCATTCGGTCCATTTGTCTAGAAGCAAGAGTAGCAGCTGGAAGAGTCATCATGGAGAAAGGTTTTAGATGGTGGAGGCATGACCGCAAGCATTTCTGATTCAATGTGTCCATGAATATATATTGATTTCCTGGGCTCAATCAATAAACCAAAGTACACATTGCAGTTTTATGCCCACATGTAGAAAATTTCAAATATTTGTAAAATATTAGAGGCAGAGTCTTTACTTTCTAAGGGGCAACAAAATCAAATAGCATAATCATCAACATCACTATGTTACCACCTAAACATGGTATGGAAGGATATTTTAAATTTTTTTCAAACCTGGACACCACAGAGATTTCGATCTTTTGGGTCCCTTGAATTTTGAAACAAGGTTTCACTCTGCATTGAGTGACATTCCATTTCTAAGTCTCTCTTCAAAAGACACTTTTTAAACCCCTGTGCTCCCCTGGGAGTTGCAGACAAAACCCATCCCCAACAATCACCTATGTCACAAGAGTCAAATAACCCAGAGTTTCTAGATGCACAATCAAGAGGTTAAAAATGAAAAAAATGTGGTCTACAAAATAAGCAAATATTTTCATCAAGCAAAAATACAAACCATAGTAAGAAACATGCCACATCGTAAGTTAACCTAAAGCAGCGAAATTAAATAAGTTTGCTTCAAAAAAACCATAGATGACAAAATTGCTGAGTCTTTCTATTGCTCCCTCAAGGCATTAGCAACAGTGATACTAATTTATATTAACAGGCAGGAATATTTCAAAGGACTAAGAAACCACAGAAATCCGTTTTACCTATCAACAATAAATTCGGGAATAAATTTCTTGACAAATGCCTTTGAGACTGCTTCAAGGCTGAGCGTCCTTCCTTGAGCAGATTTTTGATTAATCCCATCGATTGCTTCCTTTAATTTTTCTTCAAAAACTTCTTCTTGGGTTTGTTCATCTACCTCCTCACTAGTTCCTACAAGAATAAATAGACGTTTTTTTTACCGAAAACCAGTGATTACATAAATAACAAAACAAATCTAATTTCACATAATGAAATAAAATATTTACGGTCATTTATTATTACCGTGAGAAATCCTGATGATAGTATTTATGCAAAATGAACACACTGAATTTACATTTTACTTTTGAATTTTATTTTACATTGCCACTCATACAAATGCGCTCGAAACAAAAGGTTCAAACAGTGAAATTATTGAGTCACTTACCTTCTTCTAAAACACTCCGACTTTCCGAAAAATTGCTGATGATACTAGCATTGTCAAGTGAATCTTCATCTGATGTTGGTACCTCTTGGCGAGACCTATGACCAGCACCTAGGGCAGGAAATTGGTGAATATCGTTCAGAAATTTGCTTGAAATCCCGAGCGGCAATACTTCTGGGTTTACCCGCAAGAGAGAATACACGAGACACTTTCACCTGCCAGATATTGCCCGACCTTGACACGAATTCATAAGAACAGCTGATTCAAAAATGAGAACATAAAAACATGCCACGTAACGTTATAAGCATATGGTTCTTAAATTCGCACATTTCTCGCAATTAAGTTTGGAGGGGGAAAATAAAACTAACTGCGTCTCGTAAATCCTGATTTAACTATTTTCTATTTTAAGAATCATAATCGTCAAAAAATAAATAAACATGGCGTTAAACACAATCTATATTTTCAATCTAAATTGAAACATTTCGACAGGTAACGTAAACCTACAATGTAACGTGAGAACGATAACAGCATGGTTACTTACCAGACTTATTTCCCCTCCGTTTTCCTTTTGGCATTGTAACTTAAACTAATCCTTTGCGGCCTAAAACCCTCGTAATCAAGACGGTAAGCAATTAAATATAGAATTCCTCCTAAATAAACTTGATAATTGACATATAAATAAAATTTCGCTAAAACTCATACACATCATGCTCTCAAAACATACAAGTCCAAGCCTCACGGCCTTGCGTTTTGCAACGATTTCTGGGAAATCCTTGGCGGGTCACGAGGTATAAAAAACATGGCGTAACCAAGTGAGTTTTGAAGAGCGACGAAGGGCGGTAAAGTGGTCAAATTCATTTTCGTTAATGTTCATCTAAAGAGAATATTTATTTGTTTCAAAATCCATTATATTTATTAAAAACTTCACAATGTGGAAATAATTCATTTTTTGTTCTTCAACACTTCTTTGCTAGCAGTGACAGCTGCGGACAATTCAGCGGCGGTCATTATTTCTAATATTTTCAAGGACTGCAGCAATTGATCTCGTGCGTTTCCGACGAAAGAGTTACTCAGGAAAGCCGGAAACCCTCTAAGTCCATCCCCCATTGTGTAAAGAGGAACTCTAAAAGTCCCCAATACCTGCAATAAAACTTTTTTTTAAGTATTAACCTGTTGACGGAGCATAACTTAAGTGAATGACACTTGACTTCGCAATACCTCTTCTCCATAGTCTGGAGCACTCAAGCAATTTTTTTCAATTGAACATAAGTCCTTTAATTCAATTTCCCTTGCGAAAAAGTGAAGGCATAACTTCGTACTCTCGTGCACGTGAGAAACCATATGATGTTCTTCTCGGATGGGATATTTTACTGTATCTAATTTTATTTCTTCTCTGAGCTCGCGATTTACCGCATGCACAAAATCCTCTCCGTCATCCACCAGACCCCCCGGAAATCCAATGAGGCCATCAAACCGCAAATGCATCTAAGAAATAAAAATCAATTATCTTAATAATTATTATATTACAGAATGTTTATATGCAAATTTGTCATGGACTACTTACCAGTATCGTCGCTCGACATTTATATATGCCGAAGGTCTTCAAATCATTTTTCGCGTACAGCATACAATGAGATGCATGAGAATATTTTTTATATTTTTCAGATCTTATGTCGTCTTTCTCTATATATTGATGGTTGTTTGCATCAACAAAAGAACCAAACTGTGAGGTAGAGGCTAAGTGACCCCAAGTGTGATCTCCGGTGTCGTTCATTTTGTATCGACAATAAAATCAATTAATACTGCCTATTAATGTTATTACGTACATCCTTGTAGTTAGTACACCTAAACCTAACAAAAACGTACAACGTCTTGGAAACGGAAACTCAATAAAACAAATGCTATTCTAATGGCGGGCGGCAACTGCTGTTGTTCATTGATAATTAGGAAACCACGTTTGTCAGTTGAGTTTTGTATCCGTGACTTCTGACGCGGTGAAGTTGATGTGGAACTTGCGATTTAGTTGTTGACCTTCAGAAGATTTTCTTTTATTTGAAGACCACCCGAAAAATATCAAAAAATGCATATTCTTACCTTAAGTTTAGTGTTTTTTATGGCCTTCAGCAAACATTATACTCACGAATCTGGGAAGTATGGCTTGTTCCTCGATATTAATGCTGATACTCGCTGTGGCTGTTCATCATTGAATAGAGAATCATCGATAAAAAACAGGCTGAAAGAAAGCAGACACGAAGAGTTATCGGATGTGAATAATTTATTTTCTAATCAAAATCTTAAACCGCCGCAAGAGACCTCGAAAATGGTTCTCATAAATGGTGGTATTTACACTATGGGCACAAATAAACCAATATTTGTTGTGGACGGTGAAGGGCCGGCGAGAAAAGTGCACGTGGACAATTTTTACATCGATGTGCAGGAAGTTAGCAATTCCCAGTTCGAGCTATTTGTTAATGAAACAGGCCACATTACAGAGGTAACATCAGCACCCATGCATATTCTGACACTTTAATTTCACAATAATTATTTTATCATGGTGGTAGCCCCTTTAAGTTAGCAGAAATTGTGTAGGGAGGGCCGAACCAAAGGAAAAACAAGCTCAATAAGAAATGTGTAGGGGTTATAACCGAGGAAAAAATGCAAGTATTTAAGATCTTATAGATTGAAAATTGGCACATATCCAGAAAAAGTACATTTAGAAACATGACTTGAATTAACCCAAGATGTTCACTACGCGTAATTTTGAATGTTTGTCTTTCTTACCTTATAAGTGTGGTAATGCGAAACCTAATAATTAGTTAGGATGTCATGCCTATAAATATTGCTAATCTTGCTTTTGGTGATTGGAAAATGGCTTTTGGATGGATTTCCTCGATTCAGTAACAAGGACCCTATCCTAAAACATCCATATTAAGCAAGTCACAATGTGTAGTGGTTGCAGTGTAAAAGAATATACTGCTGTGCAAAAGTTGGCTCATGTTCCAAAGAGATATAAATTCCCGAAATATCTTTGTAAAACGAAATATGAGTTGCTGACAAAAATGGATAGCATTGCTTTTTGTTGATAAATACCTTGGTGACTTAGATTTTCAACTATCCTACCGACAAAGTGTAATGCAGAGATTAAATCATTCCATTCTTTTGACCCTAATGTCCTTTTATGAATGAATGCCCCAAAGGTCTCACTTTAACATTTATCACTTTTTTTATTCGGTTAGTATGGATTTCATTCGTCAGTAATGTTCTTTACTTTTTCTGATGGCCTTAAAAAGATATGCATACCTAGGCATTTTCCACAGATGTTACTTCTTTAGTTAAATGGCCAAGCATTAATTAATGACATTGTTATTAAATTACACCCAATAACCATCTCTTGCAGCATTAAACAGTTAATCAAAAACTCAAACACTTAGACCGTAAAAAAAATAATTTTTAGCAATAAAATTGTTCTCAACTTACTAAATCAAAACTTGAGAATTGTTAGGACTATGTACCTTACACTTTTGTCAGGCAAAATGTTGATTATCTTCATGGTCGTATTACCATAGAGAGAGGAAGTATAGGTATTTTAAGGCTGTACAAGGTGAGATGAATCTCTATTCCAATATCCCCTTGAGCTATGGTGGTGAGAGCAGTAGTAATTGTTCCTAATATAGTCACCCATGTCAGAAAGGTCAAAGGGTAGAAAGGTAGTTCTTGCAGCATTAGTGGCCATTGTGTGTTGATGTTTTTAAAAAACTTTTGTGGAAGGCAACAGGAAATCACCTCAATTATTAATCCCAAAATTTTTTATGATAGGCAGTAGAGAGGGAATGAGTTTTGGTAACTACAAGACTCAGCACAATTGACCGTGTGTCGTGCCCGGCAGTGGGAGAGGCAAGGCTTCTGCTTCTGTCATCTCATGAAACCCTTGCAAAGCAAAACCGGCAGAAGCAGCTCAGAAGATGCAAAAGGAGACTGAATTAGTTAGAATAGGAACTTGAAATGTTAGGGCTATGTTGATGATAGGAAAATTAGAGAATATAAGGTGAGAGATGAGAAGAGAATTCATTCTAGAAACTACTTAGACTATATTATAGTTAAGCATAGATTTAGAAACAGAGTGATTAATGAACAGTTTCTTAGGAGCGAATGCTACCTCAGGCCATAATTAGGTAATTATAAAGTGCAGAGCGGATTAAAAAAAGGTTAGACAGGGAAGATGGAATAGGAAATGGACTTTGGAGGCATAAACTGGAATGACAAGGAAGGAATATCAGCAAGCTTTAGAAAAAATAATGAGAATAAGGATCTGGTACTGAATAGGAAAAAGGGGAACAAAAATAAGGTTATTGAAAGCCGCAAACAAAACTATATGATTGGTAAATAGGGGAAGTTCAAGGAAACCATGTATTATGGACTAAATGATTAAAAAGTTAGATGAGAGAAGGAAATAGAAGGATGTATACAGAGTTAGGTAAAAGGAAGTATAAAGAGTCGAATAATAAACTGAGGATAGTAAGAAATAGTACAAAAGAAGCGTGTTGGCAGTCACAATACAAGAATGTGGAAGGTTTACAGGGGAAGGTTAAAACATTGCATTAATTGCAGTAAAAAGGGCAAATAGTTGAAAAACTTCAAAGATCAGCCAGGAAAATTTTTTTTTAAACTAGGGAAGATTCTAGAGAGATGGATTATGTAGAGGAACTGTCTGGTAAAGAAATCAGTCCAGCGAAGTTGGACAAAGAAAAAGAATGTGATGTAGATGAGGATAGCTTAAGTCCAGGCTAACTGGACAGTGAGATAGAAAGGTAATTAAGGGAATTGAAAGCATGAAAGCTGTGGCTTTAGAAAATATTTCCATGGAACTACTTAAAGATTAATGAAAACATGGGAGGAAAGTTTTTTGGACTAATTAGTAGCTATTTAATTAGCTGAGGCAGGTAGCAAATGGAGTGGTGAAAGAGCGAAAGAAGAGTGCAAGAATAAGGAAAGTTTGCAGAGAAAGGGTGAAATTGTACACCTTACTGGAAGGTTAAACCTCTCTCATGAAGTAAGGCGAGAAAATTGTTGCAAACAGTCAAAGATAAGTCAGGGAAAATATTAGTTGAACCAGTGTAGGTCCAAGATAGGTAGAAGGAATACATAGAAAATCTATATGGTAAAGGTATTAGGCCAGCAAGGTTATACAGAAAATGATGTAGATGAGGATAGATTACGTCATGGCTTACTTGAAGCTGAGATAGAAAGGACATTATGGGAATTGAAATCAAATAAGACCATTGGGGTAGACAACATTCCCATGAAACTACTTAAGAGAAGTTAGAAGGAAAAGTCATTAGGAACTAATTTGTAACATTAATGAGAACGGAATCTGGCCATAAGACTTCATTCAGGCATCAGTGTTAATTCCTATTCTAAAAAAGGGAAAGGCAGATTTTTGTGAGAACTTTAGAACAATAAGTTTTATTTTGTACATAATTTTCTCTCAGGATCATCAATAAGAGGAAAAAGAGGAAGGCAAATGACTACTTGGGGGATAATCAATTTGGGGTCAGGAAGGTGAAAGCCATGGACGATGATTTACCAGTGATGAGCTCACTAACAGAATGGAATATAGAATACAATTTGAATGTATTGCAGAAAAGAGGAATAGATTGGAGGGACAGGAGGCTAATCCACAACCTGTACATGTCTCTGACTGCTCAGGTGCGAGTGGGGAACGGAGAGTCTGGATGGGCAGTGTTAGGAAGTGGTGGAAGGTAGGGTTGCCTATTGTCACCGGTGCTTTTCAATGTATATGTGGAGGAAATGATTAAAGAAACATGTGAAAAACTGGAGGTAGGAATGAATGTCGGAGGAAATTCGTAAAATTGGTTAGGTTTGCTGATGACCAAGCATTAGTTGCTCAGTCAGCCAAGGGGTTGCAAGCATTGCTGAGTGAATTGGATCGATATGGGATGATAATCAATATTAATAAAACAAAGGTTATGTGATTTTTCAGAATGAAAAAGACGAAGCTAAATATTAAAATAAGAGGGCAAAATGGAACAGGTAGAACAGTTTATGTACCTCGGAAGTGCTTTGGACCAACACGGTCAAAGTAGTAGGGACATAAGGAGAAGAATTGCGCTAGGCAAAGAGGTTTTCACAAGGAGAGAGTTGATCTCAAGGGCCTTGAGTGAGGATGTTTAGGTTAATTTTGTAAGTTAGATAATATTCATTATGCTGATAATAAATAAGGCTCATCAAAAATTTGATGTGAAGCATGGTATTGAAAGGCTCAGGAATGTGGTCATTTCAATAAGACATTAGGCATAGATGGAGGATTTGAAATGAGTTTGGGGCAAAGGATGCAAAAGTTCAAGTGGACAGTAAGGAAAACAAACAGGAAAGTGAGTACATACTAGGTATGGTGAGGAAGGAGAGAGGATTGTTGGGGGAAACACAAAGGAAGCAGGAAATATGAATGCATTTTGATTGACGATGGGATATTGAAGATTATGATAGAGGGGAGAATGCTAGGCAAATGATGAAGGGGTATGAATAGGATAAGCATTTTGGATGAAATGAAGGGAGGAAGAAAGTGTTCGAAATTGAAGATGGTCTTACTGTAATGTTGGATTTCAAGTCATGTTTCATTAAAAGAGACAGGGGAATTGTCCCTGTACTGTTTAGTAGTCTGGCCATCGAAAACCTACCCTCACCAGTAGATTACCAATAATAATAATTGAAAAAAGTGCATTTTAAGAAATTTCAAACAAAGATGCAACTCCTTAGCCCTCATTGTTTCAGAGAAGTTGAAGTGTGTAATTTCTCTCTGCATCTTTGGGCAATTTTTCCTTTTTGCAAACTTTTAAACTACTCTAAATTGGTAAAAAATAGATATCACCTAACAGCTCATACCTGAGTTGACCTGGACTCAGTCAATATAGATAGAATATGTAGGAATGAATACAGTGAAGAATCAGAATTTGGATTACATTTCAAATAATGGATTCAGTTGTGATATCATAGAGATTAAGGTAGTCATTTAGCCATTATTTTTACTTCTCTGTTTAGGTGTTGAGTGATTGTTATTTTTGATGAATATCTGTGATTAAATAATAATATTGTTGCTCTGAAAAGACTCAATATAATGCAACCATTTCAGAGTGTAAAAATCATTTGCCTTGACCAGGATTTGAACCTGGATCCCTCAATGTCCGGCTGAGTGTGTAGCCAGTTAAGCTACCGAGGCATCCTCAATGGTAGCTTAACTGGCTAAAGCACTAGGTCAGATATCGAAAAATCCAGGTTTGAATCCTAGTCAAGGCGAATGATTTTTACACTCTGAAATTGAATTGCATTAAAATTGAAATGCATATTAGTGGATGACTCCGTTAAAAGTTACTGTGGTGGGATCTCCCGGAGTTTCTTGAAATTTAAGACTCAATATTTATAATTACATGTCATTATGAATTACATTAACCTGTCATACATCATACTTGCGACACTATGTCAATAATTCAAAATTGGACAGTAGACAATTCAGTAAGTCAAAGTTAATAAGTCCTTTATGTTGCAGGTAGAGATATTTGCAAAAAATATTTCTTTCCAACATAAGTACTAACGGCAGTTATCAAAACCAAATGCCAGTTTAATAGGTAAGGGTGGATTTCACCTAATACCAAGCCCTATGGAATGTGAAATTCACTCATTAGGGGAAGGAATGCAGTTTCTTTCCATGTGCCACTTGTGATTTCCAAGGGAGTTCTGATACCAAAAAAGTCAAACAGCCTTGGTGAGGTGATGACTGTTACCTGATGATGATGTAGTTACATTAAAACTAGTTGTAATAAATCTTATTTTTTTGGACAATTGCCAATTTTTAATTAACTCTAACCCTTGTTCTAGAACATCCATTATAATTCACACATAAATTTTGGATTCAGGATCATTTTTCAAAATTAGTACTTCGGAAATAAACACTCAATTTTCTTTGTCATTGGGTATTTCAGGCTGAGAAGTTTGGAGATTCATTTGTGTTTGAAAACTTACTCAGTGAAAAAACAAGAGCTGGCATAACACAGGCTGTGGCAGCTGCTCCCTGGTGGCTGCCAGTGAAAGGTTGTGACTGGAGACATCCTGAAGGACCAGACTCATCCATACAAGGTCAATACTTATATTCACATATCTGCAACTCATCCAACATGCTTATTAGAGTTAGATTAATTAGCATTATGATATTTTGAGAAGTTTTTCAATAAGTCGAATGGCATTTATTTTTGAGCTGGGCTTCCTTGAAAAAAATCTTTTAACAAATCTCTTAAATTTTCTCTATGCATCTTAAGAAAACAGTAAATTAAACAAGTAATTGGGTGGTTTAGAAAACCATCAATAAAGTCACTGAGAGTATTCAAAAAGTATATTTAAGACAGCTATGAAGTAAACCTTCTTATAAAATTGACTTGATCTCTTTCATCTAATTTTTAGTATTAGTGAGAAAAATTTTGCATATTTCGTAAAATAAATTGATTTGTATATTCCAATTGATATGGATTAAGAACTTGGAAAAATATTTGTCAAATATTCTCTCATTATGTCTGGAAGGCTTTGTCAGTGCCAAACAAATCCCGTTGTCTCAATGGAGCCTAGCATTCATTCAATATAAATGAGGCTTCAAATAACATAGTGAGTGTAAGTAAGCATATCAAAATTTTTCTTATCCCTGCTTTGCATTCATACTGATGCCCATCTAGTAAATGAGATAATGGTACAATGCCTGTTTAGTTACACACCTGGCTGCCAGTACACTCAAAAAGGATATCAATTTATAATAAAAATATCCATTATATAATAAAATTATCCATTTATATTTAAAAAAATCCATAAAATAGTGAAAGGTAAATTGAGGTATAAGCGAGGCTTTAGTTACACATCTGGTATGCTGGCAAATATTTGCAAAAAATCATAGTGCTCTAACTGTGAATGCTTGGAATATGAGAATTTTACAAGGAAAATGGTGACACTGGTATAGCATAATGGTGAGGAGTTCATCATAGTAATCATGGCAGTCAGGGATTAGGCTTGTTTCTGACTGAGAGGGCTGGGTTTTCATGTTTGGTAATGTGAACTATTGTCTCCTAGATAAGTATCAATGGATACGTTGAAAGTCCATATTAGATCAGTTGTGGTTATAGCTTGTTATGCCCTGGACAAAGTGTAAAGTATGGATTCTGGGGTGATTTAAGAGAAATCTCGAATAACTGTGACCCTGGTACAAGAATAATAGCATTAGCATACATGAATGGTTGTGTTGATTTAGAAGAAATTCCCATTAAAAAGGCGGACTATGTTTGCCTTATCTCTATTTGTAGTTTAAAAAAATTGAGTAGTAATTAATGCGTAAAATATATTCAAATTAAAAATATTCTCCTTCATTATTTAGGCAAAATGGACCACCCTGTTATTCATGTTTCCTGGAATGATGCCTCAAAATATTGCAGGTGGGCTGGCAAAAGACTGCCCACTGAAGCAGAATGGGAGAAGGCATGTCGTGAAGGCCTTGAAGATCGCCTTTTTCCATGGGGAAATGCTCTCACTCCAGGAAACAAACATCGGTATACTGTATATATATACTTATTTAAACTTAATTTGGTAAAATGCGACATTTTTTTCTTTTTTTTCAGTTTATTCTTATGATAATATAATTCTGGTAATGCACTGCTAGAAAGCTAAGGCTGAAGATCATTGACCTAATATGTTATATTTTTAAGGATATCATAACTTAGAAATGACAAAATTTGAGCCATATATATAAAATAGCAGCTTAGTGCCTAGTAGGTAAAGTCACTGGAGCGTTCTGGTTTCAAATCACATGTCATGCCCATTTTAACTCTGTAGATTAGTTTTGTCTCTGGTTCATAGTGATGAAACCATGTTTCACCACTGGTGATGATATGATCCAATAAACTTTCATTTTCAGTTTTATGATGACTTAGTATAGTATGTCCTGACCAACAGTGAGTCTGTAAGTGGTCTTTCAGTCCTCGAGCAAGCATTCACAGGACTCGCATGGGACGAAGTTCATGGTTGTCCTTGGCCACAAACTGATGATTCCAATGCATAAAACTAATATACAGCACCATTCACATTTCTTTTGTCATAATCCAGGAATTCACATGGATTAGCTAATTGTTATATTCTTCATTTCATGAGATGACAGAGGTGCTGGGGTGCCTGTTACTTGACCAGTGTTTACTTCACTGTCATGCTTTCTTCCTTGCTGATGCCGATGACTCATTCACTTTTTTCCATAAAATTTCAAAAAGCGACAATGAATGTCATCAGGTGAAATAGTTTTTCATGGGAGAATTTAATGAGCCACCTTTGCCACGTAGTATTTGCATCCATGTGTGATCCATTTAGCCAAACTATTTTCATGGTCAAATTTTCTGCATGTTACAAAACAATACAGCTATTACTGGGAAGGTTCATCCTCTTTACTTTTATGTTATGAACATTCACCTCTAATGCAATGAACCAACATAATAAAAGAGTAAATATTACTAGGGTGATCCCAGGGGTACCCGACCCAACAAATAAAACACCAAAATTTTGGAAAAAAATGTATTTTTATTTTTCAACATAATCTCCTTTCAGCTCAAAACACCTTTTTCAGCGATTTTCTATAAGTTCAATACCATTTAAATAATAAGAACTGTCGTGCTCCTCAAAATAGCCATTAACTGCTGACATCACTTCTTCACATTTGGAAAATCTTTGACCACCGAGCCATTTTTCAAGTTTGCAAACAGAAAATAATCTGAAGGGGCTAAATCTAGCGAATAAGATGCATTAGGAGGCAATTCAAATTTTAACTCATAAATTTTGCCATTGCAATAATGGATTTGTGAGCTGGTGTATTGTCTTGATGAAACAGCAGTTTATTCTTAGCGAAATGTGGCAGCTTTTGCTTGATTTCTTCACTCGAACATCGCAATAAGTTCGCACAATACTCGTCGTTGATAGTTTTTCCTTTTTCAAGATAGTCAATACAAATTATCCCACGTGCATCCCAAAAAACCGATGCCATGACCTTGCCTGCAGATGAAAGTCTTTGCCTACTTTGAAGCCTGTTCTCCCTTTTGAATCCATTGTTTTGATTATTCCTTTGACTCAGGTGTGAAGTAATGGACCCATGTTTCATCCTTGGTTATGAAACGGTACAAAAATTCTGCTTTGTTGCTGTGAAACTTTGCTAAACACTCAATTGAAACATCTTCAAGACACTTGTTTTGCTCGAGTGGGAGCAAACGAGGCACCCATCTTGCACACAGCTTTCTCATGTCCGAATTTTCAGTTACTATGCAATGTACCGCACTTTTTGAAAAGCCTACCGAGTCTGCTAGCTTGTGCACTTTCAGTTGACAATCACCCAGTATCACTTTGTGGATTTTCTTCACCATTTCTGGAGTTGTCACCTCACTTGGTTGACCAATGTGATGCTTGTCTTGGCAGCTCGTACAGCCTCATTTAAATTCTGCTACCCAATATTTTAATGTTGTAAGGAGCAGACTCACCTAGAGTAGAATCCAGTTCAGCTTTTATATGGGGATCGGGATGGTGCAGAGGCTAACGTACAGGCTTCCCACCAAGAAGGCCTGGATTTAAATCTTGGAGACAACAAATATTTTTCAGTGGTATCCCTTCTTGAGGTGCTTTGTGGAGAGCACTTTGAGTGAGTATGACGTCCGTCGGATGGGATGTTAAGCTGCGGACCCCTTGGCGCCTTTCAACAAGAGTAGGCTAATGCTGATGCCGGGTTTCTCTCCACCCTTCCTTTCCCGCCCATCCCTAATGACAAAAATGACCTTAGCTGTCAGTTGCCTCCCCAACAAAACTAAATCACGAGAAGCTTTTATATTGGTTGGGCTGAGACCTGTTAAATTAAAGTATTGTATCACATAACAATGACCATTTTTCTCCATTTTCACAAATTCACGGAAAACGTACACTGTTGATGGGTGCCAAACAAATACTAAACAACGTGACGTCATTAAACTTGAAACATATGCTTTATAGATTGGGTACTTTTTAATACAGTGATTTTTCAAACAACTGCCGCCATCTCTAGGTCAGGCCTAGTACTTATGGAACCACCCTCGTATGTTTGTGGGACCCTCATATTTTTGAAAGTATTTTATAAGTTCTTCCTCTTTCAGCATGAACATATGGCAAGGTGATTTTCCAAATGAAGATAAAGGGGAAGATGGCTTTATTGGAACAGCACCTGTTAACTCATTTACCCCATCTAAGAGTGGTTTGTACAATATGGTTGGCAATGTTTGGGAATGGACTCAGGATTGGTGGGAAACACGCCATAGGGCTGCTGGGATTGCTGAAAATCCAGTAAGTATATTTTAATTGCTTTGATTTCACAAATTTCAAAATCTATACCCTGTTTTGAAAAAAATTAGTCTTCACTGATCTTGTCCCCTTCAAAATACTCTCAATTCATTGTTATGCACTTATTCCAGCTTCTTTTCCATCATTTAAAGCACCCTTAGAAGTCCTCGGCAGTTAGGCTTTTTAGTTTTCTTGTCATGTCTTGCTTTATTGTGTCCACAACTTCCCAGTGATATCCCCTCATCACATTTTTGCATTTTGGGAATAGGAAAAGGTTGCAGGGGGCAAGATCTGGTTAATAAGGAGGATGGTCAAGGATGGTGATTGAATTTTTTGCCAGAAACTGGCGAACAATCAATGCAGAAAGTGCAGGTGCATTGTCACAGTGAAGGATCCATCCATGTTCGGTTAAAATAGTGCTCACTGTTGATTTTCCTAAATTCAGTTCATCAGCTATCATTTGGGACAGTTTTTTGACGATCGTTAAAATCAAGCAACTACACATGATCAATGTTGTCATCAGCACAGGTAGTTGAAGGTTGCCCTGGCTTTGCATCATCTGTGGTGTCTTGTTGGCCATCTTTAAAATGCTTAATCCACTTGAAAATGGATGTTTTCTTCAGAGCATTATCACAGTGAACAGATGTCAACATTTCAGTTATTTCTTGATAACGTTTACCATACTTCACCAAAAAAATTGATGTTGATTCGTTGCTCTGTGATTTTGTCAATTTTCATTTTCAACAAACAGTAAAAACAAGGAAAACAGGAACAAGCATAGCTGACACCATATGCACAGCTGGACAATCAGCCAAGCACAGACAGCTCATTGGGTCTCAGGCAACTAGCGCTGCTAATGGGCTGTGTCATGGCTACCAGATTGAACCAGTTCGCACATTAATTGCACAGTTCACCTAGAGTAATTTAATTTACTCTCATGTATACAGAAGGATTTATCTTAAATTTGGAAATGAAATGCACACCATTCTCTCAACATATTTCTTGGAAGTCGCATGAGCATTAAAATTATGTAACAAGATTGTATATGGGGATTATTGTTCATGTCTGGGCACACACAAAACTTTTCTTCAGTTGATATATGCCCTTGAAAATTTTATCTTCAGTACAGAACCATTGAGTATTAAATAGCTTGAAGAGTTAATGGCTTTCAATTACCAATAACAAACAATGAAGCCTATTGCACCAGTAGACATTAAATTACATTTCACTAAATCATTCAACTATTCACTCATTATTCATTGTAATATTACTTTTCATCAACATAAGATATACTCAGTTTGTCTACTGCGTGAAGAAACTGCTCAAATGCTGAAAATACAGTTCTTAACTCTTTGAAAACATGGTGGAGGTCCAAATACTCAATAAGACTGAAGTGCAAATTTTTGGTATATTATTAACAAGATTTACCAAATATATACTATGTCATTTGTGGGCATAAAACTATTATGCAATATGAAAGTATTTCATGCTAATGTCACTTTATTTAACCAGCCCTTTAAAGTTTCCCAACTCCAGTGTGACTAATTTTGTTAGTTTCCTCTTTCGAATGATTTTATTTTTTAACTGAATTCAGCTTGTTTGTAAACTGTATTTATATCCCTTTGAGTATAAAATGTATTGCATTTCAGAAAGGTCCTGGAACAGGAACTGATAAAGTGAAAAAAGGGGGATCATACCTATGCCATAGGAGTTATTGCTACAGGTACAGGTGCGAGGCCCGTAGTCAGAATACTCCTGATAGTTCAGCTGGAAATCTAGGTTTCCGATGTGCTGCAGATATATTGCCCAAGCATTTAATGGGTAATGGGGATAGTAAAGAAGCAAAAGTTGAACTTTAGTTTTAAGGCACATGTCACTACTTAATGATCTTAAGTGCACAAGAAAAATGTTTGTTCTACTTATACAATGGATATTGGGACCTCTTTTCATGTGCAATTTAAACTCTAGTTCCTATGTCCCTAGGCTATCTGTATTTACATCACATTCCACTGGTAATTGCTTTATAATTAGTGATTATAGTTATATTTTTGGTATTTTAGCTGCGCTCATTCTTCAAATATACTGGTAAACTGCATTATAATAAGCTGGCAAAAATGAAGATAACACCTTTTGTAATTTTATAAATACCTTGACGCTTAATGTGTACTAGATGTTCGCTTATAATATTGAATATTTCTATACATATTTTTCAGTATTATTTGATAGAATATTACTTTTATAGAAATGCTACAAGTTAGTATTTTTATATTTTATACCATCAAAAGTGACAGCAGTAAGTTTACAGGCCATGGAAGAAAGTTCTTTTTTATATTATTGCAAGTGGAAAATGTTTTAAATAATATTATAGAATTTGTTCAAGCTTATTGTTGAGTTACAAAAACATGAGGAAATGGTAAACTAAATACCATTTGGAATAATATTTAACAGGTATAATTCTAAGAGAAATACCACTAAAAGCATTGTTTATGGGGACCAGATGGTTGTGGTAGCTTAAGAGTACTAGCTACCCACCCCAAGGTATGGGGTTTAAATCTTGGATTCTAGAATTGTCTGAGGTTTGTATTTGGTTCACAATTTTTCAATGTTTCATGATAAAATAATAATAAATGGATGCCAGTGTCACCTACTGCTTCTTGAATTAAAACAATTTTCATTCATAATTTTACAAGTTTAAGTTTTCTGTATCACAGAGTATGTTGGTCATGGTTCTATTTCATTATTAGTATCAATTGAGTATGAATGTCATTTTGATTAACATTTGAACAGTTAGGATAATTTAATGTTATTTCTTGTGTATTGTGGTAGGTAAGAAAGTATTAGTAAAAAATACCAAACAAATATTGAGAGTTAGATATTCATCAAGAAAAATATTTAAACAATGCATGTAAAGTGTGTTTTCCTAGCTTTTACTGGGTAAATCAGGCTGTGAGTATCCTTTGTATTATATATCATAAAATTATATTTTGATCTAGTTATTGGTTACACATCCAGCAATGGTGAATTGTTTAAAATAAATATATTCTTCAATAAAAAAACGTTCTGTCATTTCTCCTTGAATAGTATAGGAGTAGTAATGCATGCAATGTATGGATGAAAAAAATTAACTTTGGGGTATCAATTGAAACAAATGTCTTGAGATTCCTGAGCACATTTTGGCCATTTTCACATTGAGTATGTGATAGGTTTTTGTGACCATGATGCCTCCAAAACTGTTAACCTTAGCAATGAAATTTTCTAGTTAGCATTTTTACTACAAGTAGATGAACTGATTTAATTTTTGACAAAATTGACTCACTAGAAGTTACTGTTTCGATCTTTCTTCAAAATTCAAAAGTGGTGCCACCCCAGGAAACCATTTAAAAATGTCAGGAGATTTGAGAATCTTTTAGGAAAACTAAATTACCGTATTGTTTTTGTCTTAAAAATGAAAGAATTGAGTTATAAATATTGTTTGTAAGTTTGTTAGAAGTTTGAACCATTATAAAAATAAAAAAATGGCTTGTCTTTCTGGCCAAAATGTGTTTGTGGGTAATTATTCTTTTCTGAAATCGTGCCTGCAACCAACACTAGAAGGATAGCCTGTCATATGAAGGCCTTTCACATAAACATTCAGTGGATATGTAATAAATTACTGGACCTTAAGGTTCTAGTAAATGACTACCAACCCCATGTGATCTGTGTCAATGAACATTGGTTAAATGGAAGTGAACTTGATACTCTTCATGTGACAGGGTAATCTTATCGCTAGTGCTTTTTGCCGATCAGTGCACAAAAACGGTAGTGTTTTGATTATACTTTCTGAATGCTTTTCCCATTTTCTGATTGGATCCTCATAACAATTTCACAATTAAGAATAAACATTTGAATCTTGTGTTGCCTGTTTTAAAGTGGATACCAGTGTTTTTTTATACATTGCATATTTACCATTCACCTAAAAATGACTTGATTTCTCCGCACTAATGAGTTAAGCTTTTGGAAATAATCCATGACCCATGTATAATAATTACATGAAACTTCATTTGTAATTTAATGGACGATTCCAAAGCTAAACACGTATTTATGAATTTACTAACTTCATTTAACATCTGTGCTACCAACAGTGAACCTGCTAGTGACTGCTATTTCTCCATTTCAGATAATGCATTGACTAATATCGACCTTGAACTTGTTCAAACAAATATCATTAATGCCCACCTATCAGATCACTACCTGCTTCTTTCTACAGTTGCTGCGTCCACATCCAATGGAAATAAAAAATTCTGCAAAAGGTATATCTCTGATCAAAATATAACCAATTTGAATTATTAAATTCCCATGGGTGGTCCAATTTTTTTGCTTTAAATCCTTTATTGAAAGCTTCGAATATTTCTATTCCACTAATGTACACTATCTTGATATCTGTTTTCCCCTTGTCCTGAAGCATACGAAAAACAAAAGTTCACCTGTTAAAAATAAAAGTCTCAGATGAAATTCATTGGCTTTCAAAGAAAATGAAAGATGGAGCTGTGTAATCCAAAAACAAATCAAATCCAGCTGACCATGAGGAATGTTCAGCACTAGAGAAAAGTTGTTGCGAAACCTTACAGTCAGCTAAAAAATGCTTCAGCAACCATAGACTGACCAATGTCAACAATAAATCTAAAGAGACTGTAAAATTATGAACGAATCCAAGGGTACACATAATTTACTGCAAGACCTTCAACTGCATGATTCTACTGGAAATTATATTCCAGATTACTCTAATATGGCCTCCATTCCAATTGTAATTTAATGGACGATTCCAAAGCTAAACACTTATTTATGAATTTACTAACTTCATAACTTCAGTTTAGCAATTCAGCAGTATATTTAGGTATACACTAAGTGTGCCTAGATATAGAGTGGTAGTTAATGGAAAGAAGTAACATAGTGGTTAGGTCTGATTAAAAACTATATCCCATCAAAATCCCCAAGTTTCAGACAACGCGGCTAATTATTCTCATATTCCTAACATATGCAATTTATATCATATTCCTAACATAGCATATTCCTAACATATGCAATTCCTGTTCAGCTATGGAACTGACCAACATTATCAATGAAGTCCGTAACGAATTCAGTCATGGATTAAAAGGCATCCCAAGGACGGCTACAAAAAGGTCATTTAATACAATTAAAGATCAGCCGTTATTCTTAATTATGAATTCCTAAAAATTGGAATTTCCCAAACCCTCTTAAATCAGCCAAAATAGTGCCAATATATAAATGCAAAGGTTGCAAAATTGTTGGCCATGAATTCTTATAGACCAATAATATCCTTGTTGAATCATTTGCGGAAAATATTTTAAATAAGTTTTCTATCATAGTCTCAGTATCATATCTTGATGCATAACCTGTTCTTCACATCTCAACATGGATTTAGAAAAAGCAGGTCCACTTCAACAGCCACATATCACATGGTGAATTGAATATTTTTAGGTTTGGATAATAGAACTGAAACTTAAGGATTCTTTTTTTATTTCACTAAATTTTTGATTGCGTGAATCATCAGCTACTCTTGTATAAACTGAAACCTTATGGTGTAAGATGCACAGCCTATCTTAGCATTTTTCAACTTCCCATACACTCCCAATGATCTCACATTCCATATCCCTATCCTGCATTTGTCTACCTTGACTGATGTTCCCCTCCCAGTAGTCGCCACCCGGAGATCCAATTGGTAAAACAGTATTTTATCCTATCTATATTCTAAATATATAATATATTTATAATATTATACTCCTCTCGGTAAAATACTATTTTACCGGGAAGAGTGCCATCATATCGTTTCTTGAATGGCTGCATCTTCTAAGGAGATGGATGTGGTGGTTTCCCCTTGCCTTCCACTATTTTTCATATAATCTATCAGTTTCTCTGGTCTTTTATTTGGTTTGAGGTTAAATTCACAAGAACAAATGTGGCACTCTGAAGATTTTAGGCTGGGCCTTAAAGGTTTTAAAAAAAAACCATAAACACAGTAATCAACCCGAAGGTCGGTTTAGTAGGTAATGGTAGAGCTCACCCATGTACCAGGCCCGACGGCGTGTGAATATTCACACCTCAGGGTAGGGGGGCCAGTTCCTTTCCCTGTGCCGGTTATGGTTTCCTAGGAAGATCTGGTACCCGAAAAATCAGGGTAGCAGCTCCACCCAAACTAGCTTGGGTGGAGCTGCAGGTACCCAAAGTGGATTTACCACCACTTTATTAGATTTATTAAATACCTGGTCATATGTGAATTAAAGTTCCTTTGAATTCCTGGTTTTATTTCTGCTTCTGGCTCCTTTTGCAGCAGTAACTGTTGATTTGTTCCTAGAAATGCCTATTTGAACAGGAATTCAAAGGAACTTAATTTCACATATGACCAGGTATTAAATAAATAGGCATTCCTAGGAACAAATCAACAGTTACTGCTGCAAAAGGAGCCTAGAGCAGAAATAAAATGAACTTTGGATTATTTTCTGTCGCCTCAAATGTATACTTGTTAAAGAAAGTACTCCTTGGAATTTGGCATATGTAATGAAAAGATATAATAAACTTCACCACATAAAATGTGGCAGGTTGTACCTTTGTAAGTCCTTGATCAGAAATATTCAATGGGAAGAAGAACTAATCTCAAGGCTGGGGATAGACTACATACAAGTGCCTTGATTGATTCTTGCTTTTCATGAGAAAGAACCTCCATCTTCTCTGGATTGTGAGTTGAGTATATAAGGCACTTATTAATAGATTGTGCCAAATACACAGCACTCCATGACCATTATAAACTATCTGGGGCATTATGTAAGGTTTTAGGAAGTGAATCTTCTAGTATACATGGTGTTGTAAAGTTCTCCCATTAAGCTAATTTTTATTCTAAATTTTAAGATTCTTAAACAAATTTAGACTATGTAATTTTAGCTATAAAATGATTTTTAATCATGGTATATTTTTGAACAGATCTTAAACATACTCATGCAATACAAATAATAATGATACATTTTTATTTGAATAATTCAGCCTTAGCGAAGAGAAAAACTGGCTGGCTGATGATGGATCTTAAATTAGTTCTACCTACTCTTTTGTTAATAGAATTTCTGTTGCACATTTAAATAATAAATATATAAACTTGTCAGTTCTTGAGAAAAAATATCCCTAAGTTTAAAGTCACCATATTAGTGATAAATTTGATTTTTAAAACAAATATATCTGGTCAAATAATTATTACTAATTTTTGAGCATTTATAACCTCTGAAATATATATATTTACTATAACTATACATTATCACTTGTGGAACATGATCCACGTAGGTTAGTCATCAATCTTTGGCTTGTGTTTTTATATCTAAGATAACATATTGGGTCAAAGCGTCAACCATTACAGGTTAGAGGATTTAATGTCATGAATCATAACCTAGGATGTAGTTAACTGCTTTAGTTTAACTTTTGTCTATCATGGGGTGCATGCAATTTGGTCAAGTCCAATTCCTTACGAGGCTGGATTAGCCATAAAATATGGTCCCATTGCATTTAATATTTTCATACCGTATTGTTGTTATTAAGCTGTACCTGTTAATGTGAGCTTTTAAACTTAATATTTAATTAGAAAAAACAGAGAAATTCAACGAATAAATTGGGAAAAATTCAGAGCTTTCATATTTCCTGTTGGTAATATATCTTTTGGTGCTTCTGAATCCTTGCATTTGTCATTTTTCTTAGTTAAGTTCCATATCCTCAAGATATCATCAGAGCCAGCTGTAGCTGAAAAATTGAGAAGAATGTGTGACAATAGTAATTATTTCAAAAAAATTACACTATTTTAAATTGAATGATAAGCAGTTACATTCAGGAAGATTTCTTTTAGAAAATAACTTTTTAATAATGCTCTTTCAGATTTGCTCATTCACCATTGAGGTAAAATGCACCGTCATCTTGCCACTGTCTGCAGACAGGAAAGTGAATGTTTTATATTTTATTGTAACTGTTAATAAATTTTCATTAAAATGTGTAATTTTCCATTTATTAAAACTTTTCACAATTATATGCTTTAAATAAAACCAATGAATACACCCAGGCATTTATATGCGACTCGTAAATGAAGGTAGATACTGGCTACTTTTGTAGTCCGACGGGATAGGGTTTTCAGACTTTTTGAATCCCATTGGGAGTTTAGCAATTCAGTAGTATATTTAGGTATACACTAAGTATGCCTAGATATAGAGTGGTATTTATGGAAAGAAGTAGCATAGTGGTAAGGTCTGATTAAAAACTATATCCCTATTGATCACAGAAGTAACTCATTCATAGGTCTTCTGAATCACTTATATTGAACAACTTAATGTGAATCAGTAGAGGAAAATATTTATCAATGCACCACAATTTGGTCCTATTTATGGACCTTGAGAGATCCAAAGTATTGTTTTACTTTTAACTGGCACAATTCATTATAGCTTTTATTTTTTGTCATTTTATAACAATCTACATTACTTCAAACAAATTCTAAAGAAGCAAAAAGTTTACAGATCCACTTCTATTACTAATACTTGATCCACGATAATTAAGCAAATAAACTTGCCATACATTTTATTGCATGAAAGTATGTAATAGTTTATTACCAATTAGTTATGTTTCCTAACTTTAAATTAACAGATGTTTTACTATAGATTTGTTGACAAGTGTATTTTGTGAATCATGTGATGAGTTATTGATTTGTGATAACCAGTTCAGTAGTATACAATAGTTATTAGGGGCCATCCAAAAACTTACCCTTAATTATTGAATTATTCTTTATGATAGATATTTGTAATTATCAATGATTCAATAAGGTATACTCTTATATGTACCTTTTCCCTTATTCTAAAATATATGAAAGATAAAGTGCAAAAATTGTGCATGCCATTATTCAGTGAACTCACCAATTTGAGATCCATCGGGGCTCCAAAGCAGATACAAGATTCGTCCAAAATTCCCTTCTGCCTTTTGTTCAACTTGCTTCAGTGATGAAAGTACTAGAATGATTGTAGTGTTTGGTTCTACCACATGACTGGAAATCAGGAGTCCAGACTTTGGACACCATTCCAGGCAGCATGTGCTACTGGAGACATCTGGCTCATAACTTTGCACTATTTCTTCTTTCATAACATTCATTACTGTGATGATTCCACTTGCTGAACCCACTGCCAGCAATGATGGCTTCCATGGGTGCCATGCCATAGCCTGCAGTGAAAGGTTAGTTGTTACTTTAAATGGCATTAGCATTAATTACAACCAGCTTCAATTCAAAGAAATCCTTTTCCATAGCAGAAGGAAATGCTATTGTACATTTCCTAAATTAAAAGGTCACTCATTGTGGACTTTAACTGATGATTCCAAAACGGAACTTCAAGATTGGTATCACTTCCAGTCAAATTTTAGAGTAGGGAACCTATCTAAATTGATTACTGTATTGTGATTTCATGTCTTTTTCTCTATAAACTACGATTCTGAAATCCAGTACCAAGAGGTCAATTCTATTCTCAAACCCCCAATATAATTTAGCACAAGGGTTCTAGTGGTGGAATATATGAGGGTGTGGATTCTGAAATCAAATCTGTTGGCAATTTTATTCTGGGAGGGATTTAATAGTGAAGGAGATGAGGAAGAATGTGCGTTCAGAATACTTTTAATACTTTAATAGTAGGTTTTTACTAATAATTGACCTCTCCCCTAATATTGCCTTACGTTTTTTCCCAAGTTCAACCTATGACATTATCTTATCACTCTCTCTTCCCCATGCAATCATAGTCACTTTGAAGGATTATAATTTATGAAATTTCATTGAACTTTTTTTTTTCATTTTTGATTCCTAATATTTGAGAGTAAGAATTCAGTTGGAGTGTGGGAGAGAGAGATTCAAGAATCATCATCTGCAGCTCTACAGGCCGGTGTGGGCCTTGGCTTCCTCTATGATATGCCTCCATTCAGTTCTTATTCTTGCTTTTTCCTTCCAAGATTCAAGAATCATTCTCTTATTATTCATGAATTCAGCATGTACTACACACACACTTCTTCAAAGATATCAACACACTCTTTTCAAAGCCCTTTTCCCTGCCACGTGCTCTTTTGGAGTTATGTTTAGAAAAAGATAACTCTTAAAAGACCATTGCATGGTTGTTTGGTTTCCCCCAAGATTACTTTTAATTACCATCAGAAAAGAACACCTGGTTATATGTCTTCATGACTCTGGACTAAATAGTCTCCCATATAACCTGTACCAGCATAAATAGCCTGTAACTTTTATTAAGTCTTCATTTCTAATCATAATTTGCAATAATACAGAGGACAGTATGGAATCCACTTATGATAAACAAAATATGAAATTATGATAAACATTACATATGTAATAACATTCCCAAAGCAAGCGAAACTTTCTTTTTGGGCAGCAAGGATGTGCAAATAATGATTCTTGGTCACCTCTAACTACCAGTTGATTTCATGCCCAAGGGAATATTCAAGTAATGTATAACAATTGATTGAATTTGACTCCATCCATTCTGCTCATTCCACTTATGAGAAAAAGGTATGGGTGGCCATGGAAAAAGGCAGAGAAATGGGATAACTGCTTGCCAGTTCTCATTTTGTATTAAAAAACATGTTCCAGTGTTCACCTGATTTCAGCCTCATGGTAATGTGTTTGGAACTGATTCAATTGACAGATAAATGATTGACGCTTGAGATTTTTTGAGAATGAGCATTTTTATTTCTTTTGATCTGGCATATTATTTGTTGGAGTCTGATTTCTTTTGTGAAACTAAACCAGTGATATCTTGAATTTTGGATATATTGGCATGAAATTCCCTCTTATCTTACATTGTTTGATATTAATTCAAAATTATTGTAAAACAAATTATTTATCTACTATGATGCAACAGAATGTGTCATTATCCAGAGGATTCACCATCATTTTCTAGTGAGACTTCATAGCCTGTAAGATGATACCGCATGGGATGGAGTAAACTTAAGGGGTTCATGCACGTTGCAGTTCATGTGCAGTGGCTTTGTTTTGACTCAGGCAAGTTTAGAATGGTTTTCATTGAGGGGAGTGCTTTTTCATAGGCATATTCAAATAAATTCATTATAAACAAGCTTGCCTACTTGGGTGGAGGGGAGGAAACTGGACACCTTCCCTTCTAATCTCCCCCTTCCCCTCTGAATTTCTATTCTAGAATCAAATATTAAAAATGAATAGAGATTAAGGGAGTTTACGCAATTGGCATCAAAAGGCATTGATAAAGCAAAGCATTTCAATCATAATAGTATGTTAACAGAAACAATAAAAATTTAGATGGATATTTTTTATTTGAGGTTAATATAATGAGTATAGAAGAAGAGATTATATATGCGCAGCTCTGCACTAATACCAAAGAGGAAATAGAATATTGAAATCCCATGATGGTATTTCTAAACTTTAATTCCCAGTGTCAATTACTCTTACCCTACAATGTGAGGAAAGCTGTATGTCCAAAAGTGAATCTAGGGATGGCCATTCAAGGATGCAAGCATAATCGCTACGGCCACCAACAGCAAGATAGGAACCATGCTGAGCTCGAAAGGGAGAAAAGCGAAGAGTTGCAATATGACGTTTGAAGAGTTTTCTGGTGCTAATTATTTCAATAGTTCCTTTAAGGGAACTTGGTACTTCTACTGCAGTCACAACTCCAGCAGAGCAGCCCCTATTAGGAAAAATACTTCAATAAGTTATATTAATATTTTTTTATGACTAGCTAACTTACAGAAAATGATTTGAAAATTGCAATATATATGAGCATACATGTATGCAGGGTCTGTCACAAAAATAAGTAGAATGATTTTTTGCCACCAATGTGGATGGTAAGATTTGGTCATGGGAAATGTGTGCCAAGATGGCCCCCAAGGTGTTGTCAGAAGACTGCTGTATGACAATCTTGCCTTGGACCACAGTGAAAGTGACCTTAATTTTTCAGAATAGGTGGTTATTGGTGATGAGACATGGGTCTTTGAGTAAGACCCAAGTATAACTACTTTGAGTACCATTTTGGACCACTGTATTATGTCATATAGGCAATGATGAAGTGTCTGAACGAGGGTCCTGTTGGTGCCTTACAAGAAGCATACCAAAACTGGCGAAGTCACTAGCATTGGTGTGTCGATGCCTAAGGGTGCTCTTATGAAGAATTTTAGCAATTTGTACTTTCATCTGCAACAAAAATTTGTTTCAGATTTATTCTACTTATTTTTGGGACAGACCTTGTATTGCTAATGCTTCTTAATATAGCCTATACAAGAGCTTTTATTTAATCTTTTCTTTTACTTAAAAACATCAACAGTCTAATACAGACTACCCTTTCATTCTTAGCACATGGTTGATAATTTATCATTTATCCCTTTTGCTTTATTTATCATTCTATTGTTTTTAAGAACATTTCATTTAACCCATGATCATCGTATAAAATGCAATATTTAAATTCCTAATTCAGGGAACTAGTTTTTAGCTAACATAAATTTCTAGCCGAGGGAGGCAATCACTGAATCGCTGATTCCATTTAACAGTTATTTCATAGAATGTAAAACGAGAAAATGAAAAGAAATACGTCCATCCATTAAATAATACATTAATAATCTGTGGTTTTGGTATGACAAAACGTCTTCAGATTACATCTTGAAGTGTAGCTTTGTGACATCTTCACTTAAAGATGTAGCAATTGATAAAATATGGGTCATATTAATAAATGAATAGCTTAATAAATAAAGATTTACATGGATAACTTCCACAGAGTGAAACCTGTCACCATTTAGATTGTGAGACTTTTAATTTAATTGAGTATGTGAATCAATATTCTGCCCTTCATAAAAAACTGTTAGTAGATTTAATGATACTATTGATTCTAAAAAATTTCTCCCATTACATTTACCATGCAAGTATAAGGTCATCAAGTCAAGTTTTCTGAGCATAAACTTTCATGTTTATTGAAATAAATTTGAAATATAATCTCATAGGAATATTATTCTATGGCAAGTGACTTAATCAGAGGTAAAATATTGTTATATGAGCCACATATTGATTTGGAATTATTTGTGGAATGTTGGTTTGTTGAGTCATCCCAGTTGCTAATGCACACACTTTGTATGTTTAAGGGTTAAAGGTCAAAGTATCCTTAGTTTGATTTAGGTAGGTACCTTTAAATTAGGTTATTTACTTGCGATTAAGATGTTTTAGGGGGTTGAAAGTATTATAAATTTAAACAAATTATCCCAGCATAGGTACATGCTAATCTCATACTCCTGCTTTTCTGAGGAAATTACTGTAAACATTTACAAATTCTGATGATAGCAATCATTACCTTTAACTAATGGGAATCTTTATCTAACCTACTTTAGCATTTTCTCTTGAAAAAAATGTGGCAACTGAATATTTAATTGGCAAGATACATGAAAAATATGGCCGTAAATTGAATCACACACAATCACTAAAAAGTAATAAAAATGAAAATGTTCAGATCAGGAAGTTAACCAGCTCTGTGCTTTGGTTCGCATTTTACCCAAATTATAAGCTAGCTATTTAGACTAAGGAAGTTTCATAGTAAGATTGAATTTGTAAAATTTTAACTCTAATCCTCAAAATAGCCTCAAAAAGTATTTATCTGTATTCCTGTAAAAACATTTAGATGCATTTGTCAACTTACACAGCTAATTTCAGAGACTCTGATGGGTGCCATGCAAGAGATGTAATGTTGCACAGGATATCTTCATTTTCACACTCTAAATCTCCACGAAGAATAGATGTTTCTATAAATGGATCACAGACCTGTAAAGAATGTTTTCAAAAAGGGAGTCAGTAATATTTAACAGTATAAAAATGATGAGGAAAATAAAAAAATCAATGGCATTATTCAAATTAAGTATTCTATAATTTTGCAAAGTTTTGTTTATTATCTGGATCCATACACACTGTGAAGCATGAAAAGCTTATTTGTGAGCAGTTTTATGATTCAAATCAATTGATTAATTACGAAAAATAGATCAAAAAGTTAATGATGCCCAGTGAGATGCTTTAATGATGTCTGAACATTAATTGTATGCCCTAATTACATGCAGACATTGTACTAAGTATAATTTCATATCATGAGGAAGCATTGAATATTCTTATACTGTCTTGGGTCATGCATAGATTGAATGGAGCTGCCCTTAGTATGATGAAAGTGACTCAGTGTTAATATTTTGTTTGCTTTATGACTGATGATTGAAACCCACCCCATGGACTATGGCCTTGACGTGTTGGAAGGGCTTGTGTGTTCTGATGATCTCTTGAGTTGTGCTAGTGAGAGCAATGATATTTGCTTCTGGTAGGGTTACCTTACAAGAAAGTCCATGAGGCATCTGTTCCTCAGTGAGGTGGCTGCAAAGTCATCTGACCCTCTGACCGTGATACCATCCCATAGGGGTCCCATTAAAAACACTATTGAGGAAGGCAGTGGGAAACCATCTCAGTTATTCATCTCAAGATTTGTATGGTGGGCACCATAGTGCAAATGAGTCATGCCAACCATGGGCATTGGTCTCTATGTGTGAATCTTAGCAGAGAGGGGGGGGGCAAGGGTTCCACAGTCATCCCCTCATGGAAGTCTAGCGCAAAAGTGATAGCAGCAGAACATAATATGCCGATCAGGAATGAATCAGAATAGGAACTTGAAATGTTAGGACATTGGGGGCAAAGAAATTATAAAATATAAAGCAAGAGATGGAGATAGAAAGACTTAGAGATTTTAGGGCTGTGTGAGGTGAGATGGAAGTATAGTAGGAATTACTGTAGAGATAGCTAGAGAGTAATATACAGAGGGGGGGAAGAGATCCAGCAAGGGGTGGCAATAATAGAGGGTGCAGCAACATAACTTCCTTTTTTGATAATGTTTTGCATTTGAAAAAAGGAAGTTATGTTGCCAAACCCTGTTTTAAACAAAAGGGTAGGAAGAAGCATGGTAAAGAGAGAATGTGACTGATATAATGTTATTCGTCGAAATAAAATTGATACGATGAACTTGATCATTGTTTAGGAATACATGCCATCAAGCAACCATAGGGACAAAGAAGTTAATAGGATTTGCGATCAGTTAGAGGACATGATTGCATATTATGCTCAATGTGTAATTTCTCTTATATTGGTAGAATGCTATGATTTTCAGAAAAAATATAGGAGAAAATACTACATACAAGTATTTTTAGAATTATTATAATAATTCTATCTTTCTTTTCATATTTAATTACAAAAATTTGCTGTCAATAAAAGTAAATGTAAATATGAATAAGTATGTCCTGTAGCTAACCTTTACATATCCTGATCGAGTACCCAATGCTAGCAACTTTCCATGAGGGTGCCATTTCAAGGAAGTTGCAACATCATCATCATGATATTCCCCCACCATTCCTTTTACAAAGGTTATTGGGTTCCAAGTATAAACATATGAGCCAAGTGAAGCTGCCAAATGACCTGTTGAGCTCCAATCAATAATATTGAAATCTTTATAGAGAACAAAAAACAGAAAATTGAATATGATCAGTAAAAAAATTGTAGCTATATCATTACAAAAAAGTCCTAAATTAAAATACAAAAATGCTCATTTATATTGTATTTATGACTACAAAAGCACTTCACTGCTAATAGCTGTGGACATGACATAACAGATTTCTTCTTGTCAATACTATTTTCACTGAAATGAACAGTGTGAGTATAAAAGTTTGAAGTATTTAGGTACCTACATACCTAAAGAGAACAAGCTTGACATTTCTGATAATTTAAAATTTTCTCTTTCCTATTAAATTATAATAGATGCAATAATGCATGAATCTAATGGATACACATTCAATTAATGCAACAATATGAAGTCAAATGGTTGTACTTTAATGAGAAATTCCCACTGAACGACATTCAATGAACATTTCTACTCTGTACACCTAGGGAAAATTTGTAAAAATATTCAGGTAATAATACCAAAGTTTATGATGAATAGATTCTGAACAGCACTTAAAAATATCAAGGAATTGCATCAATTTACCTCCATAATTTTGTAGGCATATCCCTATTTCATTCAAGACCCTTAGGATTCCAACAAGATTACCACCATAAAAGCCATATTGCTCCCTGATGAATGTCCGCAATGAAAATAGGCTCATAATTATGCAAGAACAATGTTAAAAGTTGACGATTTCAGCATATTAAACTTTCAAGATATTAAGATGTTATTGATATCTTCTGCAAATTCCTAAGTCATGAAATACATCTTTAGTTTAAGTTGATGCGTATGAAACTCCAGAAAAAATAAGCTGTCACAAACAAAGGAGTGACTGAAAAAGGACTGATTTTAGTTCCTTTGGAAAAGATATTTAGGTAATTTGTCTCATTTATGTGCATATTTCTCATTTTTATCACATTTATCATTCTGAATGGAAAGCTTTACCCACAAGGTGCTTTAGGTATTTATATCACTCCTAATTTAAACAATCTCTAGTAATGTAGCCTCTATTACCCCAATCAAAGCAGTTAATTTGTATTGTTCTCTTTGAAACTCATGTTTATGAGCACATCAGTTCATGAGTGGGTTTTTTAGAATGCATTTTCTGCAATATTTAAATCAGATACCTAAATGTAATATCCATAGCCTAAGAAATATAATGAGAATTGGTTGATGAAAAATCATAACCCAGATAAATGCACAAACTCATCTTTCTGCTCTACTACCGAAAATTTTCACTATCCAAGTGAAAAAGAAAACATTACAATACATAAAAATCATATCTCACAAAAAGCTCAGCTGTATAACTAATTCTTACAAAAATTGTTCCGAAAGTTTGGTAGATCATACACATGATCAGGGCGTAATCTTCCAGGACGATTTTTCAGCTCTGATTTCTTGATAGGCCATGGATAATCCACCTCATATCTACAGTTCCTCTTCTGACTTCCAGTGATGTGATGTGTAGAGAAGTTAAAAATCGTGTATGCTGGAGGATATAAAAATCCAGCTCGATGACACCACAAATTTGAAGGTGCTTTAGGATCCTAAAATGAAGTGAAAGAAGAAACATACATAAGAGTGAATTACAAGCAAAATACATCATGTTCTCATTTGCCTGAGACCCAAGATTCAGTACAATGCACGAGTATCACATTATAATGTAAACTACCAGTTTCCGCATACAGCATGCACTGTTTTGACAATATCTATTTTTTATGTAATCATCTAATGATAAATAAAGATTATAATATTTTTATATTTTGTAAAAAACTCGTCCACCACTTTTGCAATACTTATTCATAACTCCATGAATATCACCACTGTATATGTGTGTATGCACAATTGGAACAGGTAGACCAAATGCTGCCCATTTTTTTAGTGTATCTAAATTTAAATGATTCATGAGTTTAAAGTGGAAGATTAGAAAGGTTGAACTAAAAGTTATTCATTTACAGAAACAAAATTTGCAGATTACAAAATCTGTGCATTAGTTTAGATTATACAATGGAAATTGCATAATAGTTTTCCATGGAGATAGATTGATTATGCTACTAGCTTTTGATAGTTTGGACATGGCTGTTTTCTTTTTCTTCCAGGAATGATATGATTTTTAAATTGTCAATGGTCAATAAATAGAAATTGTCTCCCAGAAAATTTAAAATTTACTACAGGAAATGCTGATTAATTGGAGATCTTTCAATTTTTCCCAAGTGTTCAATGTATTTCTGGATTATTCCACAATTACTTCAGAAATGGCATTATTTTTCCAACATTACTAAATATTGGTTCCTCACGCCCATATCCATTTTACTAAATACTTCCAGAAAGTAATTTAATTGTAATATGGAAACCTAATATTGTACATGAATGCATAAAATCTTTGTTGGTAATGCTCTTTCGCTTTTCATTTTCTAATTAAAAAATTCCAATTGAATTTCATGAGAATAAAATCAAATTATACCTGCAAAACCCTTGTGGACAGTTTCCAATTTCATCATTACATTTGAACAGTCTCGAATATAATGCACTTTAGGAGTATGGACCTGCTTTCAAAACTCTACCAATTCACTAGATTAATATATACATTTACTTGTATATAATAATTGATAATCACAAGACACCAAATCAAATTTAATGTGCATCTTAACCCATTTATTTAATAAATGAAAGTAACAAATAAGATACTGAAATACAAATATGATACAAGAAAAGCTATCGCATTTTTACAGTTTCAAGACACGGCCAAAATACACACGGCTTTTCTATTACTCAAATGAAGGTGTCAAGAGTCAGGGCCTCTGCCCAATTTAGTGAAAAAATAATTCTATTCATTTTATATCCAAAGGAAATAATAAAAATGCACTTACTTGCAAAAACAGCTCCTTAACGTCTTCTGTACGACTAATATAATAATTTGCTTCATTTACATTGAAGTTGCGTCGCCTGGGAATGAATCTATCTCCAGGTTCACGTCTTTGTCGAGTTTTTTCACGCTTAATGTGCGGAACACTGATACTTCCAATATTTGTAATCACTTCAGGACCCTTACAGAAGAAAGACATAACCTAAAATATGTTTAGCATTTGTTAGTTCCCCTCATGTCGATATAACCAAATAATATTATTTAATTATCTGTACTTTATGGTCCATTTACATACTATGTAATATGATATGATCACCTTACAGGTACGAAATTATGAACCAAAGCTCTAAAATGTTGGATCCTTGATTTCACCACGTCAAAGAGGACAAAGAATTTCCTCATAGAGTATTTCACATTTGACCGTATTGCGCGCAATTTCTAATCATTCAATTTCGCAGGTAGTTCCGCGGAATGCCATTAAACTGACCGCAGGCGTAATAAAGCAAATATCAGTTCTTAGCATCATTGATGAGAACTTATGCTCATGCATAAATGGTTATGGTACTAATTATGCATATAAAAAAAGGGGACAACAAATAAATAAATCGGATGCCTATCCCAATAAAATTTATCTATTTTAAATTCAATTTGAGTATCCCTCTCCCGATATATGGCGTTTTGTGAAACGGCGAAATGTTAAACTAAAAAAAGAGAAGTAACGTATTTCGCACGATAAATATTTTAAATTACGAAGAATGCTTTAAATGTTAAATCTCAGGAGAAATTGGATGGTAAGTTTACAATATCGCCTTTCTTTAAATATAGGAGTTAAATGTAAAAAGCGAGTATATTCAGTTAATAAGTTTAAGACATAAAAAAGTGTCTGCTAAGATGTGGGGTTTTCAAAGGCGAGAAACAGCGGTCGTTCCAGTTCAATGTAATTAGCCCCCAATAAATAAGTGATTTTGATTTCAGAAATCTGTTGCATTCATCTTTAGCCATGTCGAATTCTTCATGTGTTTTGGGTCCCAAATCTCCAGAGAATGATGGGATCGATGAGCCAGAGGAAGTGGAAGACGCGCCTTTAAGTCATGAAGAGTTAGTTGAACTAACGCAAAAAACTCTTTCAGCATTAACGCAAGCCATTCCGCTCCTGAGTGATCTGCCGTCTGGCGTAACTCTAGAAGAGGTGGCGGCTCAGGTGAGTTCATCTTACCATTTAGAAGTGATTTACATTACTTCAACGGAGGGGGAAAGTTATGTTGTGCACTTCTATACTTAATGTACTATAAACAAGGGCCATGCAATGTCAAAAAACTGAAAATATGCATGTTTAAAATTCGTTATCGCCAATTTAAATGTAACTCGGAGTTCTGATAGGATATTTAGAAAAAATAATTCCTAATTTTCAAAGATGTTTTTCAATATGACTTTGACGGAGTTGGGGCAAAGTGCCGTCTGGTACAGGCCATGAGTGCCGACTGGAAAAAATTGGCGTTAACAGTGTCATTATTAACGCAATCATAAACAACTGTAAAACTGATATGCTGCGACTAGACGCTCAGAATCCTTGAACTAGACACAACCACTCCTAGAATAAATGGCTTTCCTATGATGTCCCTCGGAGTCATTGTTTGAAATAAAGTGTCGTCAGAAAACTCCCCTAGGGGTATTAACTCACCCTCTTTGACTTCTTACTTAAGACTAAAATAAGAGTGTGATGTGAGATATGAAATGAAGATATGAAATGATGTAAAAGATGTTGTTGAAGGGATTCAAGAAAGCATCTGATAAATTCCTTATGTAGTTTAGTATTTCTCCAAACTGGTGTTCTTGTCGCTTCTAAGTTACTTTTAATTTTACGTTCTCAACATTGATCAAAACTATGCCCCATTGAAATACATTACGCACCACTTGAAAATATTCTTCTGATCTGTCTTATGTTATTCCTAGACAGTTTGGAGAGTCCCTGAACGGTTTGCAAGGTATCTTTGTAATTTGTTTTGGTTTGTTACCTTTAAGTAAGCCTTAATTAAGACATTGGAAAGGCATGCATATGCATTCAAAATGCTATCATGCAAGTATCATATGAAAGCTCATTTCAATAGCTTTATAGAATGAGACCTTTTTCAGATGTATAATATAAAGAGGGTCCATGTTAGAAGCAATTTAAAAAATTTTTTTCTCTTTTTTTAACAGATGTAGGTAAATTGATGATGGACTGAAAAAATTAGGAATCACTTTCTGTGAAGATAGTATCAGAATTCTGAGTTTGATCAATATAGGCCGTGTTGAAGTTGTGAGCATGGTTGATTAGCAGTAGAAAGACTTATTAATACTTATATCATTATGAATACTTTTCAAAAGTAGGACTTTATCAAATGGATCTCTGGTTTTTAGTTATTGCAGAATCATAATTTTTGTATAAAGCAGAACAATTCTGTTTACAGGTTGAATTAGAGCAAGGACAGTCTATAACTGTCTATGTGGTTCGAGGTGATGGGGAAATAATGAAAGTAGTCGTGCCATCCCGTGGTGCTACTGTTCGTGATCTCAAAGCAGCCATTGCCAGGCACATGGCTCTGAGGTTATCCCGACTGAGTAAAGGAAAACACCGACCTGTTAAAATAAGTTGGAGGTAGGATTTCCCCATTTTAAACAACTTTTTCTGTTATAGATATCATGAAGGTTTATGGCAAAGCTGTAATATGCATGGCAGAGACCTGTGAAGGTTTTGGGAGTTCACCTGGGCCCAGGGTGGTCCGTGCCAGCCCATGACCTAGGCCTCCTAATAAGTGGGCCTGAGCTGGGTGGATTGGTTTCGGAGATGGGCTGACTGTGAGCCTAGGGCTGTGCATGCCTGCCAATATCGGCCCACCAATGATTGTGCAGGCATTCTATGTGGACCTATCATGGACCAACAGCTGTCCATGCGTGAGTACATGTGGACTGCCGTGAGCTTGGACAGGAGAATGAAGAGGTTGGTGTTTCCAAGGAAAAAGGTTTTGCACATCGCATAAAATAGAAAAACATCTTAAATTGTCCTCTTGAGTCTTTACAATACATTGTCATCTAAAAAAGTTTCCACTGTGGTCACAATCCCAATGAATGACATCGCTTTCCTGGGAAGGGGAAAAGAAGGAGAGAGGGGAGAGGAATCACTCAGCTTTAAAGCTCACGGCGGTCTGCATGTAGCACAAGCATGTACAGCTGTAGGTCCATGACAGGCCCTCAGAGAATGCCTGTACATTCATCAGTGTGCTGGAGTGGGCCAGAATAGGAAGTGAAATGTGCATGTGTGAGCTCGAATACCTGCATATGGGCTGGGCGGGCCAAACAGTACCGAGCCCACACCGTGGGCTGAGTTGGGTCTAACTCACGGCTCAGGCATGTGGACTGGGCTTGGGTGGGCCACCTGCGTAGGACTAATGCATGGTATAGTATAAGCAGACAAACTCTGCCAGTTTTACATTATAAAGTTTCAAAATCACATTAATTTAATGGAGAAAGTTAGCAGCAGTACATTTCCACTTTATTTCTTTGCTACTACAGTACTACTTTTCTTTCTTTACTCATGCAAGTTGACTGTAAGCCTTGGATGATTTAAGGGACTGTGGTTGGCATAAGTCATGAAAGACTGACCCATTGGCCAGGTGGTCAATGCACATGGTGATGCTGGTACTCTGAATATAAGATGTATGCATGGGGAAGAAAAATAGTGAGTAAATGAAATGATTTCAACAGGACTGTCTGTCCAATGCGCATGTAATATGCAAGGCTGTGCTGTTGTTGAAACATCATTAATGGTTTAGCACTGTGGCCAGAAATTGCGATTGTGGCCATTATAGAATATATGGCAGTCAGTGGTTAGGCTTATTCCTGAATATGAAGATTAAAATGCACGTGAGGAAGTAAGAATTAATGTCTCTTACATTGCTGTGAGTTCGTATGAAAATTGGTATATGTATTTTTTTTTAGGTAATCTACCGGTCAAGGTAGGTTTTTGGATGGACAAACTATCAAATAAACATTTTGTGACTCCCCACCTAGCAAACTAATCTATATCAGGTCCTTCTTCATCTCGGTGTACTTCTTTGGTATATGTATTAAGAATTGTAATTGAAGCTTGATATGTACTTAATTGAAGCTTGTTATGTACTTCTATGTCAGTAGTTGGGGAGACTGAAGTCATGATGGATGAGTTGTGGGGTTAGTTTATAAATGATGAATGAGAGTGATCCTAGCAAAAGAATAATATAATATTAAATATTCACAGATGGGAACACAACTGTGATGACGAAAGACTGAGTGTGTTATTAATGTCATTTGGGGGTAGAGAGGTTGTAAATGTGAAACATCACTATTTCATAGTTTCAAAAGTAGATCTGGGTAAAGTGTTAGGAAAAGAAAGATTACTCCACAACAGTAGTCGAGAGTAAAAGTAGTGAAAGTAAAAAATGTATGAGTACAGATAAATGCATGAGTGAAAATGAGTTGAAGTTTAATCTGGCAGAACAGGACAAATGTATGCAAGGAAATCGGAAGTGCAATGATGCTTGGAAAAATTTTAAAGGAATGATTATTTAATGCCCTTAAAGTGAATGTCGGAAAGGTCTGATTGAGTTTGAAAGGTGGTGCCTGTTGGAGTAAAGAAGTGAAAGATTCTGTGAGTGCAATGAAAGAGACATATAAAAGCATAATTGCAGCTGAAGGTGAGGAAGATCATAAAAGAACACAGGTATGATGTATATAAGGAGAAAAGTAATGAATGCAAAAATTATATGAGTGAAAGTAAGGAAATAATGTAAATGATAAAAGCAGAAAAAAATTAGAATAGCTTTGATGGAATAAGAAACTGTTTTGGAAATGGATGAAGCTGTGCGATAGGGCAAAAGGATAAATGCAATTAAGAATAGAGAGGACATTTTAAGGAATGAAGTTGGAGATGGTATGTTGACAATTTATACAAAATGCAAGGAATATGAAAGTGAGCCACATGCATTAAATAATGAAAAATACAGGGTGAGTTCATATAAGGTAATGACGGCAGTGAGAATTCAAAAGAAGAGAAAACAATGAGCAATAGAATATTGAAATGTATTGAAGAGTAAGGGCATGCTACTTGCTGCTTAGACCATTCCATTAAATTAACAAAGGTCTCATGCTAACAAATTACTAATTCTCTTAATTGATTCCTCTAAGTGATGTTAACCTTAGCTCTATTCCAAAGTGAATATTTCTGTATATATGGCTTAGAAACCAGCAATGTACACATGAAGAATTGCCCTAATGTAATTATAAGGAAAGTGGACATTTTTATACCTTTTTAAAAATTTAAATGAAAGAGCTTAACAAGTGAAATTGACATGACGTCGAGAAAATCTCTTCTGGAATCCAAAAATTCTGTAAAATTGTTCAAACATGTATATTTTGTCTAATGATTTCAAATATGGCACATTTAACTACTTTTAATAAAAACATTTCTTAGGCGTATTTGGTTGCAGAAGTTGAAGTCTTAAAAACTTTCTAGGTACTGTTTACTTCAATACATATTAATTTATGTATATCAGTTTTTGATGCAGGTGTAGATTGCTTGTTAACAGATAAACATTACTCCACTGCCTTCGAATGATGCCAAATTAAATGCCACTTTGGTAAAATATTTTTTTGTAAAATATTAACTTTTCTACCTAATAGAAAAAAAGGAAACCATAATGGGAGACTCAGTTTTTTAATATTACACAGAAGTCTTTTGCTATATGTGAGGAAATAAACCTGAAGTTGCTCATATCATGAATAGTGTCTATAAAATGTATCAATATCAAGTATGTTTAAATTCAGCTGTGCCCTTATTATAGGGTATTCTTTTAAAGTTAAGTGACATTGGAGCTTTAATTGCCCACTTTTTAAGCACATATTGAACTCTTTAAGTGTTTTAGTCAGTACTTAAGGTTAACAGTATTAAAAATTATGATTACATAAATATGTATTTGTGAAATCATTAATGCTAAGTCAGTAAGTACATTACAAGTGCATTCCAATTTCAGTAGTACTTACATACCTATGGGGGATGTGTTAGCCTAGTTGAACTACTGACCAGAGGACCCAGACTTGATTCTTGGGGACACCTCTGGGTAAACTCATCTTCATCCAAGCTGTTTGAATTTTTGAGTACTAGTTCTTTCTGAGAAACCACAGATGACTCAGGGAAAGAAATTTGCCCCCCTGCCCTGATATGTGAATTTCACATGCTGTTGGGTGTTGTGTTTGGTTCCCTTTATCAAACTAGCATTTGAGTTGACTACTGTTGTTACACACAGAAATTATGGCTAATGCTATTCATTCCATGCTTTCTCAATTGTTGAAATTATGGTCTCAGGTAAGATGTACTGTCATCCTGTGACTGTTGCGGCATAATATCGTCAGATGGCAGTTCACTGATGGCGTATATCTTATGTCACTGACAGTAACATACATGTATGATATCTCCCGAGGTTACCCAGCATTCATTTCCTCCCACCCTTCATGCCCTGCTTCATGGGATTAGAATATACTTGTGTACAGAAGAGTAGAATAAGAAAAATATCTAACGAATCAACTTAAGGGGCCTAATTAGCTGGAAAAATATTGTGACACAATTTATTGGTTAGCTTATAGAAGGGAATAATAGGTCTTATGAGAAAGGCCATAGGACAAATATGTATACCCAGAGGAAGGACTATCAGGACAAAAAACAATAAAAATTAGAGAGAGAAGAATGGAGAACTGCAGTCAAACAATTTTTGGATTGAATTGTCAAGAAATTAATATTATCCTTAAGTTCAAATATATTTTGTATGCTTTAAATAAGGTTTACTTTCCCCTAGTAACCCATACCATATTTCTTATTAATCATTTTGAATTCGTAACATTTTATTAGTTATGTACAATAAATATCATTTCCTCAAGAAAAAGTTTAAAAATTATACATTATTAGTGTTTTATATGAGTTATCTGACTTTTTTTTGTTTACACACCTTATGTTGAAGTGTATACCCTGCAGTTTGTTATCCCGTCACTAATTTAATTCTCAGGTCTTTTAATTTTAAGGTCTTATGTTTTAAATGGACTTCATATCATAGCATAGCAGTGTCAATAATGTTAGATATTATGTCTAATATTACTTTTCATTTCTTTATTTTTTTAAGGTATATCTGGAAAAGTAATTGGATTAGTGCTGATGGTGTTACTCTCCGTGATGACTTAGCTCTTCTGTCAGAATATGGTGTGGGTAATCGAAGTAAAGTAATGTTTGTTCCAAGGCTCAATGAAAGAGGAAGGAGGATAAATTAACAGACTTCTTGGGTGCCATTGTAAAGATGGCAGAATTTTATATTAAGAATGAGTCTTATTTAAGTCAAAAATTATATAATGCACCATTTCCTAAAAGTAAAGTGAACGAGTGAGATATCACAAAGACAAAGATTTTTTTAATCTTCAAGTGAATCAAATCATCACCTTGACATTATGGAAAGTTAAATGCATCAAGCATATGTGTTGAAATACATATGTTTTTTACATGCCATCTGATAGGTAATAATTGCAGTCGGAGAAAAAGAAGATACCTCTAGGTTTGGTAAAATTAATGCATAGTTTGTAATGTTAAGAGATTAACAGGCCATTGAAATTAGTTGTAAATCATCATTTACATAAGCCCATATGTACCCAAAACCATGGTATGTCTAATGGTATTTGTCAACTGACATGTATGTGCAATTTGATTTCAAAGGTATAATTGTGCCTTTATATGGTGGAGATAATTTCGACGCATTTCATTTCAGCTACTAACCAGTAATGTAAAAATGAAATCGATCCATTGATATGATAAAATTGAATACAATTGGGTCATTTGGGAACATCAAATATTTGGTTTTGATCTTGTGGAAATGCCAATAGACTTGGAATAATGTGAGTAATCATCAATGTCATTCTTTATTATTTTTCTTGATTGACCCTCATATAATGTATACACAGTTTAAATGCATTTCATTATCATCAAAAAAAGATATATTAAAAAGGTTTTTTATTGTAAAAAGTATATTTTTGGTGAAAATAAAAATATATTCAGAATATTTGTATTATGGCAAGGTTTTCCATTATTTTCATAATTAAAATGTTATTTGTCATCAATGGAAAATCTTCCCATGAACTACATTCTTGGTTTGTTGTATGAAATTGGATATTGCTAATGCTCCCTAGAGGTAGTGGGAGCAGCCACAAATGTTCCTAACATGGTCAATTATGTCAGATAGGTCAAAGGGTAGGAGACAGACGAAAGGTAGTTAAGGCGTCTGACCCCAGCGAGGCAGTCATTTCAGAGCAGGTGTCACTTTAAAAAGAGTATTCAGGAAGGCAATGGGAAACTATCTTGGTTATTTATCTCAGGAAATGATGATGAAGCCTTATATTAAAATGAGTCCTGGCAACTAAGAGACAATGCCCACAGGGCAATGATTACCATGCCTGACAGCAAAGGAGGTAAGGTCTTTGCTGTTGTCATTTCACAAAATCCTTTCACAGCTGCTTGGATGACAGCAGAAAAGAATAGGAATGTCACAGTGAGAAAAGGGACCTGAAATGTCAGAAGGATGTTGAAGATGGGCGAGTTGAGAAACATCAACTGATAGATGGAGAGAGGAAATATACATAGTAGACCTGTGGAAGGTGACATAGAAAGTCAGTGGGGATGATTGGAGTGATAGTTACCAAGTAATACATAACAGAGGGGCAGACAATCAATATGGGGTAACCAGAGGGACAAACGGGAAACTGGAGAGAAGGGTAGAGATTGTGGTAGAGGTAGAATGACAGAATACTATTTGCAGAAATAAAGAGCAGCCACTGTCAATATAGTAATCTAGGTGTGCATGCAAACAAATGACCATAGGGAGGAAGAAGTGCATACGATATATGTGTAGACTCGTATAAATGTAGACTTTACAATTTGGACAAAATTGAAGGAGTACCAGTTGGCTAATTGATAAAACTGTGAATGAGGATAAGGGGATGGTTATAGTAAAAGAAAGATTAGAATATCTCAAATTAGGAATAAAGAAAATAGCATACGAAACAATATGAAAGGTAAGCACAAAAAGGGCCAGGAAGCAATAGATCGCAGAAAATGAGATTTAGAAGATGGAAAAAAGAATAGGAAGAAGTTGAATATAGAAATATATTAATAGAAGTACAAAGAAAAATGAAATAAGCTGTGAACTAATAGAGCAATGGTAATATGGTGGAAATAACAGTGCAATGATATTGAAATTTTACAGAGAAAGCAAGATTGGTACGCTAAACAGAGAGTTAAATGATTAAGAGGACATAAGAAAGGAAATTCAGTAGCTTTCACAGTATGTATAGGGACAATAGGTAAGGATGTAAAGAAAAGATAAGTATAAATGTTAATGTGCAGCATGGCTTAAGGACAGAGACAGATGTTGGGAGAAATATGAAGGATGTAGGAGACACCGAGAGGCAATGGGATGCCAAAAATGGTAATAGATGAGAGAAATTCTGGGAAAGGGAGGAAAAGAATGGGCATTTTGAATGGATTTAAGTAGGATAGAAAGTATGCACAGCTATATAATGAGTTATTGTGATAGGCAGTAGTGTTTGAAGGATTTTTGTTCCATGTTAGTAAGGACTTGCAAGTACAGAGATATTGCAGTGCAGAGGTCTACCCTAAATCAGTAGACTTATTTGAAAGTCAACCGTAAATATATTTACTAAATTTTACCTCGGGAACTAAATATTATGTTCAGGAGTATTGTTTGTAAACACTGTGTAAAACTGGTAATATTTGTCTCAGATAAAGCATTCCATTGTTTATTTTCAGTATTTCAAGCAAGGATTTTATGGAAAAGAAATAGTAGTTCCCTGTTAAAGTACTAATAAAACAAAAAGTATTTTGTGAATTTAGTTTTTGGGCTTCACTGACTATTTGACAGCACAAATTAATGGATTAATATAAAAGGCATGGATGTAGATCCATCTGCAGGGTAGAGCATATTAATCTAGAGATAGTCCCAGAGTTTAAATTTAAACTTTGATTTCCTAAGGAAGTCTGTTAAATACTAATAGGTCCATATTCTGAGGTCCATGAGTATAATTATTAGTTCTAGTATATGTGTAATGGTGACAGTTAGAGCTTCTTGTGTTGTGACAATAACGGTTATAGTTGAATAGTTTAAAAGATTGGGCTTAATATGGACAATTGCAGCATGCATATACACACATAAAAGTGGTAAAAAAAAGTTTTTTTAGAGAGAGGGTTACATGAAGCATTGAGAAATTTATTACCCATAACCTGTAAAATCCTATTTTCTCTGCTAAATATTACATTACCTTAGGGCAAGGTGGCCCAGGATATGGAATACTAGAAGTAATCTGGGAATAGATTCACTATCATAAATTGATGAGAAAATATAACAATTGATTGAAGTAAGATCTGGTGCTTTCCCAGCGTATTTGCTTGATGAAGTTTTCTCAGGTCTTCCACTGAGTCAGGGGCTCCATATTGACCAATGTTTCGATGCTCGACTCTTGCATCATCCTTTACCCTGAGGATGATACACGAGTCGAGCATCGAAACATTGGCCAATATAGAGCCCCTGACCCACTGGAATACCCGGGAAAACTTTATCAATAACAATTGTATTCCGATTAGATCTAATCAGAAAATGCACAGAACTCATTTTACCACAGATTTTTGTAACATAACTAACCTAAGATACTCACATGTCTACAGTAACACTCTGAAAACAAGAGCTAGTATTTTGTGGGGTAGGTACCATTTATGACTGCTTGAGATTTATTTTTGGTAGCAAAATTGATTAATTTCATTTTAACATTGAGGAGGGAATGCTGAACACACCATTCATGTAGAAGAAGTGCTAGTTCAGATAATTGGGAAACTAGTCGATCAATTGAGGAGGCAGATACTGAAATACTGATATAATCTCAAAACAATACTTGATGTACTCAAGCTACAGACTGTAGTATGCCTGGGAGATCATTGATATACAACAAGCACTGGGTCCAATAAAAAAATCCTGGGTACACTCATGTTGCTGATGAATTTGCTAAAAGTTAGGGATGATGATTAACCTCAAGAAAACTAGATTGCATAATGAGATTCTCCAGAAATAGGAAGGCTACATTAAACATTTTGGGAGGAGGGAATAAACTAGAATGGAGAATAGTTCACACATTTGGACAATAGGAAGTAATACAGTGAACCTGTCCTAACAACTATCTCTATTAGGTGACCACATTTTCACTGGCACTGATTAATGGTCCTCAAGACCCAACAATGATTTTTTTTCACTATGGACGTACACATCTGGTGGCTCATTTGCCTTAGTGATCCTGATAACCACTCCTGACCTGTCATCAGGTATCCCAGAGGCTGGACCATCAGAGTTTACCTCTTTGGAAAAGAAATTATGACTGAACATTGGTACTAAGATTAATGTATAACTAATACTTTATTAGCAACATAGTTGATGGTATAAAATAACATTTTTACCCTCTTAGGCAGCTCATTTACTAAGCCTTAGATCCTTAGCTCTAAAAATTCTGTTCCTATAGACAATTATCCCCAATTTCAGTTGGGCATACCATACCATACCCCATATGCACTAAAAATAACAAAGCAAGTATGTAGTGCCAAGGAAATTTAGTGGAGACATGTGGAATAAATTTACAATATTTAATGAACTAAAGGGAATACTGTTGATTCTGAGACAAACCCTCATAATCCTGTGTCAATGCTGATATAATGCGTATTTGAAGTACCTAATATAAATCAAGAGCTAATTCCATAGCAGGTCACATGATGGTCAACATCGGAGATGGAAGTAGGTGACAGCAGTTTCCAGTAAGCCTAAAATTTCAGCTCCTTTTCACAAGAGCCAGAAACTTTTCTTGGGATGTATTCTTTTGGTTTACAGGGCATCTCAGCCACTGACCACTAAGGTTACTGATTGTCTTTTCATTACTCAAGTATTTTCTTGGAGATTATTGTTGCTATCTGTGAAGAAAGGGTGCCAATCAAAGCAGAGAAGAATAGAGGGTAATGATCCCATAACTTTGGTTTTTTCATGGAAAATCCTGCAGATTAGAGAATATACTGAATTGCCTTTTTATTTGTATGCAATTGAAAAAATACATCAATTTACAACTCAAAATAGATCATTAATAGTATTTCCAGCAAATTTCCTGAACAACACTTATTGTAGTTAATTAATCAGTCATTCATCAGTCTACATATCTGTTGAAGAGTTACATTTTTTTAAACTTGGATAACTTGAAAAATATATTGATGAAAGAATTATTTCATTACAGGAAGCCATGAAAATGCACACATACTGTGCACTCTGAGTAATTTGCATCAAAGAGGTGCTATATGATTGTCACAGGAAGAATTTATTTATCTGGATTCTCAGAGCCTTATTTATAGACTTCCTAAATTTTCTTATAGCAAGATAAGATAAAATGACTGGTTTTATGTTCAGAAGGCATTCATTAGGTGCCCTTAGTATGAGGCTGATCCATGGAACCTCAGGTAATTTTTGTTTTCATATATTAATAGTGTGCTTTTAAGAGCCAACTTAATAGCATCCACTATATTTCTCATGGTAATATGTAGAGGTAATATAGCCAATATTTATTGGTCTAATAGAAATGTTAGAAAAAGTGCTGACAATTTGACAGAACACATCTACAGCAGAAAGCTCTTTTTTGAAGAGCTTTTAGTAAAATTGGCTGAAATAGTATCAAATTTATTTTATATACACCATCAATGAAGTCTTAAGTTTCTCGTAATAAAGAGTATACAAATTTACAGGGAAACGTTAAGCCAAATATCTCTTCCAAATAAGGCTTTATCTTGCTTGAGTACTTATCTAATTCTGAAGAATTTCCTTCATTCGTCAATAAATTATATGATATACATTTACATAAGCAATTATACAATATATATGTGAGCAGAAAATCGCTTTGACTAATAGAAAGAAATCTTTGTGGAAGTTTAGAGACATCTCTTTCTGAGAAATTTCACCTTTAGCTCAATTTTAATAAGGAAATATATTGGGAATATCATGAACAAAATAACATGACTGGCACAAAGAATATTGTCACTTTTAGCTTAGCTATACAAACAAATATGAGGATATTTCATTATTACCTTTTAAGTTTCAGATTCACTTATGAAATTCTGCAGAGAAAGGTTTTTTCTAAGCATCTCTTTAGTGGTTTTCAGATGATTTACCTTGGGGACTTAGTCTTTCCCAAAATGCTATGCTCCCTACCACATTTTTTAAAAATTGCCCTTCTGTTTCCCCCGTAATCGAATCAACAGATGGGGTTCCTTCATGGGAATGGGTTCCATTTGATGTCTTTGTGCATTCATCCATTACTTCTTCACTATGAAAGTCCAGATATAGATTATCTCTAGATGAATATTTCTTTGAGGAAAATATTGGTTGTAGCCCCATTTGGTCTGTGCTTCCTGACTTCTTACTTTGCTCGCAAGATTGCTTTTTCCAATTTTCCAACTTTTCACTGGGATTTGCAACTGGTTTTCCAAGGGTGGTTTGTTGACTTTGCCGGAGTCCTTCACGGAATTCTCTGCTTATGCTTCTAGCTGTTAAGCTGTGAACCTGAAAGAGATATAGTATGCATTGAATCACCATATCCTACATCAGTCAATGAATCCATAAAGCATCTTATGTTTCACTGAAGACCACTATTGTAATTTCATGTGATTAGATAAATAAAAGACAAATGTAGGAAGCCTATAGAGAGCTTTCTTTTACTGCCATGTTTGAATGAATTCATATTTACTTACATGAAATTTACTATCATGCTACAGTTGACTCAAATGTCTACGTATTCATTGTACATGGGATTACTCTAATCCAAAAAGGGTAAAGCATTAAGATAAGTGAGTTTTCAGGAGTTTCAGTTTTGCATGCTGAGTATCCAAATTAATTCTCCTCCAACAGGTATTATTCTATTATTTTTAAATAATACACTGTACACCAAAAAGATAGGCTCTAATTATGGTATACCGAAATTCATTTATGTAGGATTTGGTGTCTTCCAGGCACGAAATTCTAGTGAAGTCTTTGTGGGTCACCAAGTCAGGTTTTAAGCTGTTAATATATCTGAGGTTAACTCTGCCATCATCCTCAGGGCAGTGACACTGAGTCATTACTTTCACCACTGTTGCTTGTGTCCTCTGTCCTTCTAATTACTGCCTTTATTTTGTGGAGTACCAGCTTCCGCAATTAACTGAGGGTATATCCTGTATCTTTACTGAAGTTACTTTCTTGGAGTTGAATTTCTATGGCTTCCTTTGTCAGGTGGTCCCAGTATTCATTTGCTCTTCTAATCAGTTTAGTACCATCAAGGAAGATAAAATGATTCCAGGTGAGGCTGTGTACCACAATTTCTTGGGATTGCTCAGGCTGATATATTTCTGTGTTCCTTGATTCAAGTTCGTATGAGGTACCAGTCCCTTCAATGTATGCTTCCCCCACACATACAGAGGATGTGATGAACTCCATGACTCTTTGAGTCTCAAGTATCATTTCCTTGGATAAGTGGGCTCCTTAATTTTACCAATGGCATATGGATCATCCCAATTTTGTGTTTCCTCAATATCCTCCAGTGTTTTCCTGTGATGGTGGAGATGTACAGAAGGCAGGCTCTGAAAATCGGTTTTTCCTTCTCCTTGGAGATCCAATCTGAGGCCAGATGCTCTTTGTGGGTCTCTGTCAAGTGATATTTGCCCAAGGACTTTTACAGGATCAGAAGGGTATCCCTCTTGTTACATCCATTCAGACAAATTTCATCCTGTGGTGTTGAATTCAAAAGATAGGTTTTCTCTGTTCATGATGGATCAGACTCACCGAAGAGGGTATATTGATCTGCTCTCTAATGGGTGGAGGAAAGAGTTTTACTCCTTTAGATAAAGATGGCATGGAGGAGAAGGGAGAGAATGAGCAACTCAGAAGTGACCTGGAGCCTAGTGGAAGATGTATAAGAATGGCTAAAATGATGATTTGGTATTAATATGTTGAGGATGATGGCAGAGTTAGCCATTGAAACGTCACCAGTTGAAAGTCAGACCCAGTGGGAAACCCACAAAGACTTCACAAGCAATTCATTTAGCTTCCTTATCTTACATTTAATTCTTTCATAGTTGTTGGGGTTTTGAATTATGATTGCAACGCACGAAAGGATCCAATATAATAAAATACATCCCATCACAAAAACTGTATGAATTCCATTTTAAATATGTAAAGCTCTATTGTACCATGATCCTGCAAAGTAGAATCACCTAATGAAGAAATGAATGGCTCACCCAATCAGAACAAGGCTAATGGAAGATAATGAAAATGATTTCATGTTAAATATTTTTAGGGAGTATGGAAATTTGTGTAATTAAGTGATTTGCTAGTACCTGCGGACTTCTTTCTGCTCCCTAAACTAAAACCTATTCTGAAAAGTAGAATATTAAATGCACGACAAGAACTATAAGACAAGTTGCATGAGGAGCTTAAAATGATCCCAGAAAATTCATAAAATTTTGCTGTTTTTGTGATACACTACCATGTGATTCCTCCAAACCTTGTTTTATTAGTTATGGAATCCTGACTGCATTTAGTTGAGATATCTTTAAGGCTCTGATTCATGTGAAACTTAATCTATAAATTTACCAATTAAGATCTCACATCCCTACATCTCTCATCACACATCTCACAAAACTACATCATTAGGGGCAGGTTGAATCTTAATCCTACTTATTGTAGACTGTCCTCCACTTACAACTCATTTCATAATGTGAACATTTGACTGTGCAACTGGCTGCCTACTCAGTTGAAATCAGACTGTATCTAAAACACATTCAACTTAATGGTAATATATTGCCTAAATACTCAAACATGATGGCCACCTTGGGAGATGGAACAGTTCACATAGGAATTCCAAATAAGAAAGGACCAAATTGTTGGAGCCTAGGTAATCAAGGTGAAGTCACAGTCAAAATCCAAGAGTTGATCAGATGTGAATGGATTTCTAATGCATTTTTCAGTCCAGAATGCACCAGATACACACCTTCTCACCCCTATCAGCCTTCACACAAGTTAAGCTCAACCCTTTTCCGATTCCCTCTCCTTAATCCACCAATCCCAGAACAGGGAACCAAATTTACTATACACAAGACTACTTGCCCTAATACCAAATGGAGAAGCATATTTATCTTAGTTCCTCCCCATGGTTATTCCCATCATGGAAAAAATGTCAAAAGTCAGCCAACCCCTCTCACCAAGTCCAACTACGAAATTTAGGAAGAGTCAGAGTCAGAGATCAGTCCCTTACAGATATTAAGTTGCGAATAAAAATTTTGCATGTGCACCTGAAGGATAACGTTATTTTTACTAAGTGTACATTAATAAATTCACACCTGTTGATACTTTGAAGAAATGTGATTCAGATGGTTATAATCGGTTAATCGGAGTAAAGAATAAAGTTTAAGTAATGTTCTATGCAGAAAACTTGAAGGATACAGTTTCAAATATACAGAAAAACCACCTTATGAAATTATCACTTTACCTTGAGATATTAATAACTCTAATATTGAGCCTTTTCTGATTGATTCTGCTTTTCCTCTCTTCTTCTTAATAATATAATATCTTCATCACATGATTAGCTGATTTGAAACAGCCATATGTTGGTAACTATAATTCATCAATAAACTTTTCTTCAAGTAAAATAAGATAAAAATAGTTCATGATTCCTCCGCATATTGCTTGAACAGCACCGGTGATAATGGAAAACCCTGCTCAACACCTCTTGTTAATACTGCCCATCTGGCCTCTCCATTCATCGCTCGCACCTGAGCAGTCTGAGACATACTCTATCAAATGCCTTTTTGAAATCTATGAAACAGGCAAATACGTCCTGATTGTATTCTATATTCCTCTCGATAAGTGATCTCATTCTGTGATGGCATCAGGTGTACCTCTCCCCTTCCTAAACCCAAACTAAACATCCCCTATTACCCTACTTTTTATTTACCCTACATTTATCCTTCTGTTGATGATCCTGAGAACAACTTTAGCTGCGTGGGATATCAAACTTATTGTTCTGTAGTCCTCACATGATGTAGCCTTTACCTTTTTCGGAATAGGAACTAACACTGACCTCGCAAAGTCTTCCGGCCAGATTCCTTCCTCGTAGAAACTACGAATCAGTCTATATTGTCTTCCTCCCACATTTTCCTAAACATTTCAACAGTTCCACAGGAATGTTGTCTACCCCCAAAATCTTATTTGCTTTCATCTCCTTTAATGCCCTTTCTATTTCATCGTCGAGTATGCCTGGACCTAAGCTATCTTCTTCTATGTCATGTTCCTTTCCTATGTTTAACCTTGTTAGCCTAAATTCTTTACCATACAGTGCTTCAACATATATATTCCTTCCATCTCTCTTGGATTTTTTCTGTGTCAACTATTATGTTACCTGACTTATCTCTAACTGTTTGAACAGATCTTCCCTTCTTACTTCCTGATCGTGACTTAACCTTGCTGTATATCGCACAAATTTCACCCTTCCTCTGCAAACTTTTCATATCCTCGCACGGCCTTTTCCACCATGCTTCTTTTGCTTTATTTGTTGCCCGTCTCAATATATTCTTTGACTCTTTGTACTTCATTTTGCCTAACTCTGTGTTTACATTCTTCCATTTTCTTCTCTCATCCATCTTTGTAATCATCTCATCCATGATCCATGGTTTCCGTATCCTTTTCCTGTTGATGGTTCCTATAGTGTCTTTAGCAGCTTTCGATACCCCTTTCTGGATACATTCCCATTTTTCTTCAATAGTACTCAGCTCTTTACCATCATCCATGATTTTTCTACATCCTGCTGATATTCCTTCCTTGTCAATCTATTTAATACTTCTACATTCCATTTTCTAACCTATCGTCCCAGCCTTATCTTTTCGAAACAGACACTACATTTCATAATAACTAAATTGTGGTCAGAGTCCGTATCTGCTCCCAGGAAGCTGTGCGAATTTATCACACTGTTCTTAACCTGTGCCTAACCTTAATATAATCTAACTGATACCTTTCTGAGTCACCTGGCATTTTCCATATATACTTATGCCTTTTATGGTGTCTTAACCAAGTGTTGGTGATGACTAACTCCTGTCTATGACCACCTCTACCCAATGGTAATTTTAAAAAAATTTACAAAAGGTGGAGAGTGTATACCTATCAAGTCAAATTCTGGAGACTTTTGATTATCAGCAGCATAGATTACAGAAGATATACCATAATTGATTTCACATACTAAAGCACTGTTATTTTCTGGAGCCAAATGTCCATGCAGAATTAAGCTACAAGAAGCAGGGTCAAATCTTGAACCAGTTAAATAAAAATCTACATAATTATTGTTAGTTTGCACAACATATTGACATTCTGAGTTTCATTTGATTCACTGTGCAAAGGAAGGGAGTATAGAGTGTAGTTAGTAGGGTCAGAACCAGAGTTATTCCAGGCATTTGGAGAAGAAAATATGGCATGCTTAATATCTTCATTCAATTCTACCTGAAGTGGTGGATCTACTCTTGTCTCCAACCCTGCAGTCTTCTTAACTAATATAACTTCCTTTGAAGCTTTCTTCTTCTTGTTTGAAATGGGGGCCTGAAAGAAAGAAAATAAGGAAGTATGTTTAATTCTAGAAATATAGTTTTTTGTATTTGGTTGATTTTTTTACCATTAGAAAACATAAAATTACAGATACAGTGACCATAAAAATTTCTGACATGAAATTTCTGGCTCACTAAATGACATGAAGTTGAAGTGATTTTTATGTAACCATGATAGCTCAATTTTATATCAATAAGTATTAGAGTGCACATAAGCCATTCAATTAATGAACTGATTTATTGATTATAGAGGAATCAATAGTCCTTGGGATCAGCAACAAAAAATTTCTTCTCTCCCATCCTTTCCTACCCTACTCATTCCATCAGTCTTATTTTTACACTAATAAAATGATTGAGATATAATGTGTTTTTGTTCTGCTTATTGTGTGCCAGGTGATTTTACAAGTTTATGAAAACATAATACCTCACCATTCTTCATTTTTCCACAAATCGGAAGGCAGTATGACCAATACTGCAACAGACAATTAGTATACAGACTAAGTTGAAGGGCATTTACATTCTGCTAGTGATTAGTCTTAATGTAATATCAGGGGATAAGGGGAGAACAATAATGCAGTAGTCAGTACTTGACAGGATGAATAAATTGCTAATAAATTACATTTGAAAGAACCTTTAGTTCATTTTCAGCAGATGTAGGATGAGGAGTGGAAAAAATTAGAAATGTTTACCATTTAGCTGCATTTTAGTTGAAGTCTCATATATGTAACCCACTTCTATGATTTTTTAAGGAGTAAATTATATATAACATGATGAAAATTTCTATATTTTCTTGTGATTCAAGCTCTTGGATTGAACCTGGGCCACTTTTATGGTTTTTTGATTTGTCTCAATATGATTTGAGCAACCTGCAATATTTTCAGCTTTGTAGGAGGTAGTATAAAATTTATCATGCAATTAGTCAGGACATACAGCTTTAACTATATTAGATATTTTATAAAATGTTCATAATAATTTTTAATATTTATAACGTATACAAAGAAAATTGAATGCACCATTTATTAGAAGAGGGGACACAGAAAGGAAGGTAAACATATTTAGTAGGAAAGAGAATGGAGAAGGGAGACTTCATACATTGCAGTGAAGAGTTAATGGATCAGGATTTGTTGGGTGAATGAGAAATGGAATAATTATAAACATTACCATTGTTAGGGTATGTGGTTGTACAATGCATTTTAATTACAGTAACTGAGATCAAGAGGAGAAAAAGCATTAACTAGCCGCGTGATTGAAAAGTTGATATTTTTTAACAATATTCATTGTTATTCGCCTTTTCCATTCTTCAAAAAACAATGTGTAAAAATGGGAGGATGAGATGGAGAGCAGAGGAGCAAAGATAAAGTAGTTTATTTTCCATTGAAGGATAAGAATTGAAAAATTCATGAAATGGGTGTATAGACCCTATCATCTTCTAATTTTAGCAGTGATTGCAAGTGGTCACTCATTACTGAGCAGTGTTACCAAAATCACATATACAGAAAACTATTTGATTTTATAATTAAAATAATGGTTTGTTCAATGTTTTTGGCCAGCTCATTTTCAGGAACATTGTCAAGTTTCCTAATTGTTGCAAATATGTACGAATATTTTAGTAAAATAAGTCACAGCTGGTTCGGTATTGTACACCACTTATCACCTATACACAAATTCACCAGTGTTGAATACTCGTCTACTGATTATTTATGGTTTGAAATATTCCTAAAAATTAGAATTTGACAGGTTTTCCAACAAGAGAGAATTCCTATGTAATATTCAATTTTTTAGGGTTGTGGAACATAGCTGTTGATTCAGATCAGACGTTCAGAACACACTGCCATATCTTGCTCTTAAAAATCAATTTCTATGCCATGATGCCAAAGTGTTTCCTGCCTGTTTCTCACAGATGTAATGAAAATGATTCCAAATTGTAAGGGAACTTAAGTTTTTCAAATATTACATCTACTAACTATTTATGACACTTGCATAATTAACACACACAAGCTGAAGAAAAGGGTGGTGATAAATGACACTACTATAACAATAAGGCATTATCCTTTACAGAATGCACCTAAAGATCAACAATTCAATATTCCATTGAATAGATTGTACATACATTCTCCCTCAAAGTTTATTCAAGTAAAATGAAACCAAAAACAAGAATACCTATGAAAAATTTGAGATTGCTGAGAATTAAACCTTGCACCTCACAACAACCCAACACCCTGGGCACTATATTATTCTTATTTAACCTTTTTAGAAATGATGGGTAAATAGTACCAGAAAAAAGTCTTTGAGTATATTTTTCTCACCTTATCAAGTTCTTCTTTCTTCGAGGCTGCAGAGAACTGGCGTGCCAATTGACGAACTGATGGGAGGCTTGGAAAATCTTCTGGTATTTGAACAGGTAGTGATTTTGATTCTGGTGATGATTTTCCACATGATTCTGGAGCATTTAAATCCATTTTGAAACTATCATTCTGTAGTTCTGAGCTTGACTCCTCACTATTCACTGATACTTTTTCACTTTGTTCAAAACATTCAGCAGAATGACTTCCATTCAATAAAACACCCATTGGCTGTACCATAACAGTTGGAAGCACTTCATTGTGATGATCATTCATGCATTGAGTACTAGTTTTGTCAATGGCACACATGTCTTTTTTAGGCTGTAATTTATATATTGCCTGATGATTAGGTTCATCACTTTCAGCAAAGGGCAGGCCACCAATTTTGTTTTCAATGTCATTGAATGAAGATTTCTGACATTTAGCTAATTCAATACCTTGAATCCAGACCTTTTCAGTTTTATTGGTGTTTTCTTGAAGTTGTGCAGTATCAGCACCACCTAGCAATCCCTGAAAAAAGAAAATAAATTTAAGCAATTCTTTGGAAAATCAGGTATGACTAGGTGAAGTAATTATGAACTAGTTGTACTTTTTAATGATTTCCTTTAAAAGAAGCATTTTTACATTGATTTTACACATTGTGAATGTAGTAGGAGCTCTATATGATTACAACCATTTAATTGCACCACCATGCCATGTTAGTTTACCAAAACCTTGGCACATTAAAAATGAGTTTTGAGATTAAATTAATTTTTCAATTTTTAGACAAATCTTGGGAATTCCCAATACAAACTATTTTATTAGTAAGCTCTGTTCTTTTTAGGGAAATTTCCCATGGTACACAAGGGGCAATAATATTAAACATTAACTCTATTTTTAGGTAAGTCAATTCAAAGAATATTTTTATCCACCATCTGAGCCAGATCAAATACAGATCAAGCACCTTGTATCCATCACTGATCCATGTTCAGGAAAGAGAATTTCATAAAGAAATAGTTCACAGCTTCATTTTTAAATCATATTCTCAGGGTAACATTAACAAATTTCTAAGTTTTTCTCAATTTTTTTGTCTTCTCTTTGATTGGTGTGATATTTTGATAATGATATCTTAAATCTTTCAGAAAATGGTCTTATCCAGAATTAGTAGTGCTCTTTGCCATGCCTTCCCATAACATATTTATGAATTTTAAATATGTGGGTGGCTCAGAAATGATATTACGTTTTTTAAAATTATCTATCTATCTCATTTCCTATTACAGGATATAACATATTTTTTTCAATTGCATTAATTACAAAGTCAGGAAATTATATTAAACTCTTTTCAGGGATCAAATAGAAAGATTTGAATTTTTGCAGAAAATCTCAATGAATTCAAAAGGAAAATCTTGTATTTGAGATTGGACAACCAATTTGTAAGGTCTTTTTCCAAAGAATAATGAACCAAAGGATCCAGTCAAAGTGTAGGCATCAGTTAACTCCAAGAAAAACATAATTTTAGGCTTACTCATGGGGTGATCATATGCCATTTGATTTTAACAACTAACCCATTAATCAGGTTGGCATCTACATGTATTGCAAGCTGACTATTCTTTGAGGCACTGATACAAATAGAAATCTTGCCAAGTGTGGTTATTTCACAACTTATAAAAAAATATGTATCATTTTCAAGGATTGAAAATAAACTCATAGGAGATTGTGCTGCTATGATAATGTAATGCAAAATAGGCACCTAACAATTTTAAATTACTTGCAATTAATTAGTAGCCAGGTATTTTTTGGCCATTACTGAGAAAAATGTCTGAATGATTCACAAACAGAGAAATTGCGGTGAGAGAAACAAATGGACGTCATGAGAGGATGATGTCTACTTGGAATTATATTTTCATGAGAAAAGCCATTGTATAAGAAACCAGAGAGAAATATTGAGTGAGACCAAATTATTTTCATGAGATCTTCTCATACTGCTAGCCAAGGCACCAAAGGATAAAGCAATTGGAAAGGTACAGGCTTAATGGGCTTTATATTTACTCTGTTTCTGTACCTCTATCATTTTTACACCCAATTTATAAATTAATAGATTCTCTTCATTAGTCCTTAGGCTTCCGCAATGTGTAGCTGATGAATCATCCATGCTGCTTCCGAGAATTACCATCGTGCAGGTGTGTTGATGGACAACTGTTTTACATTATTTTCCAAAAATCATAAGAAAAGTGGTAGAAATAATGAAGAATCCCAGCAATTTCAACTGTGAGGAGAGCCACACCCTGACTTCCATATGGAAAAGAATGATTCCTATTTGCCGCCAATAAAGAGCCAATCAGAGAGCTCTGGGCTAGTCAGCATCTCCTATATATAGCGGCCAAATCGTGATCCAGGACTGCGGGCAAAATAGTTGTCCATCAACACACCTACTCGACAGTAATTCCCGCAAGCAGCATGGATCTTTCAATAGATTTTCTTCATTCAAATTTGAGATCAATGCAGCATTGAAGACCATACTTTAATTAAGGCAATATTACATAGGGATTGGTAATTTGTACCTACAAAACAAGACTTTTATCAAACTCAGTTGAATTTTATACTGCTTGACAATTAAGTTACTTACAAGAGGTATAATGTTATTTACAAATGTACCTATTTCCTTATAACAATCTGGATGTTAGTATTCCAATTAAGTTAGGACAGTATTTCCCAAATGGAATGCCACATGAACATTTGGAAAGAATATTCATTATTTTAAATGAAGGAAGGCTACAAATCTGGGATTGTGAAATGATTTAGTGTAAATAAATGGAGAATTCATTGATGGACATTCAAGTAAAATAAAAAAAAACGATTTCCCATAAGATCATGCTCTTTATGGGCATAATTAAGAAGAAGGGGGAATATTAAATATATTAAAATAAATAATGCATATAAATGTAAAATATTTATGTTAAATTCCCACTTATCCTCAATTGTGCCTACAAGTAGCACATTAATCATGGGATTCTCTTTTTGTTTGTTAAGGTTAAGTGTCACAGGGTTAAAGAAGCACAGAGTGCAGCAAACCATTATCCCTGTGTTCACAAGACTCAATTCAAGTACTGCAACAAAAGCAACTGCATGCAAAGTGCTGTACAATATTGAAAAATTACATAACAATTTACGTGTTAAAATTGATCTCTACCCAATCTATTAATTCTAAAGTGCATTTACATTTTATGATGTTCTTAGTTTTTGTCATCCAAATAAAAAAATCTTATTTCACTTCTAAATGATGTGCTATTTAGCAAATAGCCAACCTAGTTAGGTTTTTAACTTGAAAGGTTCTTGTGAAAATCCAGTATTAACGAATTATATCACGGCTTTGGAAATTATCACAAGGAATTTAAATAGTTGGTAATTTTATATTAAAAAAGATCCACAACATCTAAATGTCACTATATCAAATAATACACATGGCAATCAAAACGATGGTTTGGTAGGGCATGGGGGCCAGTTCCTTTCCATGCTGGTTATGGTTTCCGAGGAAGACCTGGTACCCGAAAAATTATGTAGCTTGGGTGGAGCTGAGGGTGCTCAGAGAGACTTGCCTCGGAATTGAACCCAGGCCCCCCGGTCAGTTCTCCTACTCTCTACCCCTGGACTACCGCGTACCCCACTATTTCAAATAAATAGCATGTAATCTAATTTCTACATATTTGTGACTAGAAATACACCTTGAGTGTAAATCTTCAAGGAAGAAAAAGCTCAACATGATAAATTTCATATTGCAATGCAGTGGAAACAAGAATAAACAAGGAAAATGACCAGTATTTCATACAGAAAAATATTATTTCTACAGTAAACAATAAATGGCAAATATAGTTCAAACCTATTTCTTGAAATTTGAAAGGGATTGAACTTATAATGAGAGTTCAAATTTTATTAAGAACAAACAATTTACTAATAAGGTAAATTGATAGAGCTCATAGCAAAAATACTACTACGCTAATGCCTACCTTACAAGGTAAGCTCTTGCAAAAGTATTTATCACCAAAGAAAAATAACTCTATTTAATAAATATGACTAATGCCTTAGATATGCCATCAATGGCATGTATTGGCATAAATGGCATTTATGACTAATGCCATAGATGAAGTCTATCAATTTCATTTTTCCCAAATTCTTTTTCTATTAAATGGTGAAATACATAATGTATCTATTTAAATTTTAAAAAATGATTTGAAGCTATAGAATTTCCTTAAAATTGAAAAACTTTTCAGTGCCAAATAAATTTAATAAATGATCCTAACAAGATTTTTGATATATTTGGATTTGGAGGTGTTTGATCTGTACATACACAGGAATTTGACACTTAAACAATAATATGTACAATTATAAGCAAATAAATGCAACTCCAAAGCAACAAAAATTCACAAGCCCTCACAGTAAGCAGAAAAATGAACACACATGGAATTAATGAAGCATATATGCCAGTGATATGAAACAAAAATAAAGAAAGCATCAATCATAATGCAGAAAAAATGCTGACATACATATATATATATATATATATATATATATATATATATATATATATATATATATATATATATATCCACACACACACATAATAAAAATTAGGAAATATTGTTTGAAGTACCTAATGTTAACTTAAAGTTACAATCAAATTAAACATAAAACTGAACAAAAACACATATGTAACACAAGCACAAATAGCATACTACCAAATGTAAGAAATGGAATATTTTGCAACTTACCTAATTTGATTTGCCTTTTCAGAAAACAAACTGATGGCTATGTAACATAAATAGTAGATATTGCCATAAGAAATAATTATTGTCTTCAATGATAGAATGAGATGAGAGTAAACATTTACATTTCTTCAAAAGGAAGTCATAAAATATTAAAACAAACCACATTCATCACCACTGGTTATGCGGATAGCTTGTAAAAATTTCATACAGAAATCAACAAACTTTTAAATGCATTACAAAATCTTTGATTCCCATGGGTGTAACTATTTTTGCTTTAATAGTTATCAATATTTTTGCAAATTTCTTCATTTTCCTCAGGATATTCTATCAAAAATGAAACAAACTAAATGAAGCAAGGTATACATATTTGTATCCAATTACATACTTACAAATCTCATTCATTTCAACTGAGTAATTTGAATAATTTCTGACATAGAGAAAGTGATGATAATCACATATTCTGCTTCTTTAGTATTATCTTGACTAGTATTGTCTTGACTCATATGTTTGGAAAAAATTACATCTAACTTGCAGGAGATGCCATCCTGAGGTAAGGTTACAATGGCTTATTAAAGAATGAGAACATTTTTGAGATAAAATACAATATTTTATTCCCATACATTCTCTAAAATAATTTTTGTCATTGCCACTCATGTACAAGTTAATTAAAAACCGTATAACATACTCACGGGTCAAGTATAGCTTTTCAAGCTACTAGCATAAAATATTGTGTGTAAGATCACATCACACAATGCTTGGCACACAAAACTATAAAATATAAGACAATTCACAAGCATCACTCAACACAAAAATCCATGATTAGACTAGGGCACTCTTACCAACAAATCCAAATGCCTAGGTATGGAGAATATATTAGGTATTTTGTCAGATATATCTGCACTAGTATCATGAAATCATATTCCAGTTGTGTCAAAATCATACTGAATGATATTAGCATTAGGTGTTTTAATGGGAAATGAAAAATTAAAAATTGCATCCCAACTTTTCTCGTGTCATTTGGTCCTTTCACATGAAAAATGAGGAACTGCAAATAAATTGTCCTGCAATTAATTTAAAGTTGTACAACCTGAAAACGTACAAAATTAAAATTGAAGTATAAATTACTTTGGTGCAGCAGAGTTATGTCAACTGCAATAAAAGTAACCTGTGTGGATCCACTGAGGTAAAATTTCCTGCATATCAGCAATTATAGCATGAGTAAAAACTGCTCCAATATGAAACTGTAATAGTAAATTTTATATGAAAAAAACATGCATTAAACTGGATGTCATTTGAATAAGTTATCTTCCCCAATGATGCTACAAAGATACAGTGAATAGTACATTTCCAACAACATAAGAACAATCTAATAAAGGACTTAATTTTTATGAACCAACATTTGAAATTAATGAAATTCTAGCCAATTGCTGTTTCCTTCTGAATAATTGATTTTGTGCAACTTGTCTACCAAATCATAGAAGAGTTGCCTCCTCTTCTGACACAATTATCTTTTCTCCATGTTCCACTGGCATGAAGACTGCTTAATGGCTCCATTCTTGTTTCTACAATTGCCTCGGGTTCACTGGGTGAAATTAAACGCCCTCCACTTGGATCAAGAGAAGAATCAGCAGAGCAGCTGCTGTAGCCAGATTCTAGAGTTCCCTGAGAACTAGAACAGTGTGTCTGTATCACAGGTTTGAGATAGTGCTGAATTTCATGGATTTCACTTCCACTCTGTTCTCCCTCTCCCACATATAGTAAGGGATTAAGAACAAAGTCTGCAGATGCTTGTTGAGAACGATATGATGCATGGTATACATCTCCACGAAGTGCCTGTCTTTCAAATGTCAATAAGGCTGCTTCTGCACCAACAGGAGAGCTTACCTTCTTCCTAATATTAAGATCTTCATTTTCTTTGATGGTGCCAATCTGCTCCCTCTCATCAGGCTGCTTCCTTTCCTCATTACTTCTGTGCACTAAAAGTCTCCCAGAGTCAGATTCACTGTTGATGTAGTAGTCACGGCTATACCTGTAGAAATACAGTAAAGAGAAATTTAAGACTGAGTTCAGCATTTGTTCAGATAATAATACCATGTAACCAATGTACCACAAAAACAATTTTTAAGAATTATCATTGAGGTGCTCGGTGAAGAGTGGATACTGATGTTTTTGAGAATGGTCAAATCTTATAATTCCTCTTCTCTTTCTACTCCTCTACCAATGATTTATACCAAATGAAGTGTGTGCACAGTTACTTCCCAGTAATATCTTCCTGCCTATCACCTTCTTTCTCCCACCTATCATGATCACTGACACATAAAACATGATCCTTAGCACCTCCTTGCTCCTGAACTCTTAAACAGATCTATGTCAGTGTAGGTGAAATGCTGAGTATTTAACAAATATTGATGTGGGTGAAATCCCAATAGTTACTATGTATGTATTCACTACAGATATGGACTTGAAAATTTTAATCATTTGATGCATTGTGTTTACTTTTGAATATAATTGTATCTGATGATACACATATGGTATATGCAGTTGTTTCTTATGATTTATCTATTGGCTCTTAGGATGGGAATGAGGGATGGTAGATTGTAATGACCTTCCACTACTGGTATCATAGATTTAAACACAGCTATATGTAATCAAAGAAATTAATGCTTTCCACAGAACTCCATCTCAAATATTTAACTTATACCAATAAGATTTTACAAAGAAAAAAACAAAAGTTCATTCATGAACACAATCAGAAAAAGACAAAATTTAAAAAAGGGAATAAACAACACAATAAGACATATACTAAAAAATTCACAAGTTTTCAAAACTTTTCTGTCTGACATTTTTATAATTCAGCTTTTTAAAAACCCTTTCCCAAAATATTATAGAATTAGGGTAATCCATAATTATTTCCCAAATTCTGTAACTAAATGGCCACCCTGAACACACTGCGCCAGTAATAATGGCAACCTTTTTAAAAACCATTTCTTAATGTAAAATTGATTTAATATCATTCATATTCACCTACATACATATTTAAATTAGCACAAAACTTACTTTTTTGGGTTTAGATATTTTCCTCCACAATTGATAGTAATTTTAGGAACAGGTATTTCGCTGGTTTCAGCTTCGTTGTGAAACTCAGGAAATTCTCTGAAAAGAGATTATGTATGTCATTTATTTCTCATAAGTACACTATTATTAAAATACATTAATGAATGATTTTTATGCTAATTATAGTGGAGGAAATCATCTCACATAGATGTATCACTACAACTCCCTCTGCTAGCTTCCAAACTTTTTTTCAAGTTCATGCAACGCAGCCTTTCAGAGATTTTTTCTGGGGAGTACGGGTTATCAGGTATTGGAGGTGCTGATGCCCACTTCCGATGCTCACGCTCAGCAATGGTACCTACATAGCAAAAGGAAATAGAATGCAACATGTACATGTTAGAATTTAATGAAAGCTCCAACATTTTAGTCCTCGTTATAAATTATTATTATTCCTAATATGATAATTCTAAGTATTCTTCACTTATAAGTGTAATATAAAGCTTATTAGGGCTATAGCCTTATTATGTCTGTCGTGAATATGGAAGAGAAGATTATGAATTCCCACTAGACACATGATACATAAATAGCATTTGGTTCACACAAAATTGCTCTATATTGCTGTAAATATCCACTTTGTTGATATTCATATGCCTTCAACAGCATAATTATAAATCCTTGACAATTACACAATGTGCTCTAGCAGCCTCTAGTTCCTCATAATATACATACTGAATAAAATTATGGGAATACCTGGTCTGGGAGGAGCTGCTTCTTCTTCATTGGAATGTATATCCTTTTTGGGAGAGCATTCACTCAGTTCATCCCTCGACTCTTCTGCCTCCTCTACCTAAAGAAGAAAAAAATGAACTGTATATGTAGCCATGCTTAATTCCTTCAGGAAATTGTAAGTTAACATGCACAGCAAACAAAATATATAATTCTAAACAATGAAGAAGCATGTTATGCAGTTTCTTTCCTTTGAATCAGGTGCAAAAAGAATTTTCTTTTACTAATAACAAAATCACTGGCCCAAAACAACAGTAAGACTAGCTATTAAAGTCACATTAGAAATAGTTACACTGTAAATGTTCAAGCATGCAGAAATAAAATCCAATTGAAAACAAATAGCAATGAATGGTATTAATTGCTACTATAATTTGTTATTAATGTTTCAAAATTAGTGCAGATTTAATTCCAATTCTTATTTGATGCTCTTTGTAAAAAACAATAATAACGAGCAATATTTACAGTTAAGCTTTTATCTGGTATTTTGTTAACCAGATCCTGCGATGGAAAACAATTTTTATGCATACCAAATGAAGGAATCCACTGGAGATTCACTGAATTTAACATCAAAAACCTTGACCAAAAATTACCACCCTTAGGCATAATGAGTATTTTATTTATATTATACTGTTTTTGTCTGTTTGAAGAATATATTAAATCTATTCTCCATGCTTTCAATGAACTAAACTTTGTCATTGTTGTGAATGCTAGTAGCCATTTGTTAGTTGAATTTATGCATGTGTAGGAACCGCCTAGAAACTGCCTATGCCTAAAGATGTACACACATTCATGAAATTTAATGAAAATTTACACTATCTAGAGAAACCTTTTTAAAACTAGACAGACTGCATTTTATTGCTTACTAAGAAAGATAAATTCTCAATTTGACCCATTCCATATTATGTATTAAAGGTCGTGGCACAAATGTGATGCAATGTATTGCATATAACCTTTTGTTATTCAATTAAAATTTATTTTGTCTATTGTTGGTTTTGTCTTTAATATTGTGTGTTTAGTGTCGACGTAAATGTCAAAAACATCCAAATCATGTATAAGACATTTATTTAGAGTAAGCATCATCATCAAACCAGAACAAAATCAAGAATTTTGGGGAAAACCTACTCTGTCTTACATGTTTAAACAGTTTTAGCGAATCATCTTGTTTTGTCTTATATTTACCAATTTGTGCTTACCAATTACCACTTGTGTTAGGTATACAATTTTTCCCTGGCAATGTATTATAAAACAGGTATCAGGTATTCTAATAGATATGCAAGGACCTCAAAGTTCTTCTCACACCTCCCATATGAAATGATTGTACTGAATAGTTTTGGTTATGCAGAGCTTTAAGAGTCCACAAGCATCAAAAGTTCTCAACTGTTCATTGATTGCATCTGACTCTTTTCCACTACTTCCATTTTTATTTAATAGTAATTCCTTATCTCCAGATTCTAAATCTGATGCTTAATTGTTACTATTGTCAGACTAAGGATATGGCCTGCAACATATCCACTATCCAGAAGGCTCTGCTGAGACATACTATTACTATGCTACGTGAATACACTGGCTAAATTATGCATCAACTTAGCACTGCCTCAGATTTACAAACCCTATAGCATGTTTACAAAATGGAATCACAAGTAAAAAAGATAAAAAGAGGAAAACAACATTGAAAAGGGGGTTTAGAAGATAAAAACACAACATTTCGACCTCCAAGCCATTACCATTTGAAACGACCCTACACAAAGAATTATCATTGTCAACATGTAACCTACAGAGTAATTCAGCTTCAAAAGGTGAGCAGTACACTGAACAGGCAGTATACACACACACATATGTACGTAAGTACACTTAACATGAGCTCAGAAGTAAATTAATATTTGTAATATGAACAAAATAGTTAATTACACAAATTTTGAAGAATCTAATGCAACCACATTTGTTGAATGGCTATATCAAGTTTTCCTCAGTAAACCAGATCCCTTGATAGGATATATATACTCATGAATTCATACTATTGCTATATAAGAGCTAGAGCCGCTTGATTTTGGGACTAAAAAGAGTCCTGTTTTCTATCCAATTATTGATAGCCTTACTGAAGAAGGTTTAAAAGATAAAATAATTTTGGATTTATGCATTTTGATCTCAGAATATAATATATGTAATTATGTAAAATGATTCTTGACCATAAATAAAAATAAATCAACAAGAAATATGAAAATGTCATCGGACAGATACCTTATAAGCAGTACAAAGGCTTATTACTTCATTAGCTCTTGTAATGAATATGACAATATTTTCTTAATAAGTTCTTCAATTTTTCTGAGTAAACCATAAACACAGTAATCAACCCGAAGGTCGGTTTAGTAGGTGATGGTAGAGCTCACCCATGTACCAAGCCCGACGGCGTGTGAATATTCACACATCAGGGTAGGGGGGCCAGTTCCTTTCCCTGTGCCGGTTATGGTTTCCCAGGAAGATCTGGTACCCGAAAAATCAACTAGCTTGGGTGGAGCTGCAGGTGCCCAAAGTGCCTTGCCCGGGAATCGAACCCGGGACCCTCTACCCGCTAGACCACCGCGACCCGCTTTTTCTGAGTATTCACTCTTAAATTTATAGTATATTTATTTGAATATTTTGCAAACTGTTGGAAAGTGAGTATATTGAATAAGAACTTCCCCTAAAATCTCCCTTCTCTCTGGATATACCACTGAAGAACACCATTCCAAGTAGATGTGTATTTATAGAAAATGTAAAAAAAAAAGCCTGCATGTTTGTATATATACTCTGGGGGCATTCCTTTGAAGTAAAATGATTACAGGTTTGAATGTTTAGTAGCAGTTTCCAGTGACAACACACCCATATCCTTAGGGATCCCATTTTTAGGTGATGGTGCTTATCTTATTCAATAAATGATATAATACATGTGAAAGCACCTACCAAATTCCTGTTATATGATGATGATTTAAAATTTTATTGCAAGATAAAATCCAAAGAAAAATGTTCAGGGATTCAAAAGATCATACATAAATTGTATAATAGGTGTGTTGATAATGATATGAGTCAAATAATACTTTGATTTTGATGCACCTAATATTAATTCTGAAAATTACAGTGATATAATATTGAAGTCAGCTTGGGATTCTTGCTTGTGAAAAAACTGTTGGATTTCAACAGTAAATGTTGAGATTCAAAGGTATATAGTTGAAAGTCAACTGTTGGCTGTTGAATATTCATGAGGGTTTCATCAGTAAAGTCCACAACACGTGACAGTAAATTCAACACCAATTCCCAGTTACAATTTCAAAATTTTTTAATTGAGGACCACTAAGTGGCTTACTAACATTAAGTAGCACCTTAAAAATATATCTGTAATCAAAATGGTATTTTTATCACTCATGTGGCCCATTTTAGAACATGGATGTTTTATCAGTTCATCAAATTGTGCATGTCAGAAGAATACATATAAATCATCAGAGAAAGATTATTTATTTTTGTGCTTGCAAAACTGGACAAGTGTCAATTTATGATTATATTATCAATGCTGGTGTAGTTTTCATTTTTGTTCTAAGGATAATGAAATACATATCACTTGCAAACAAGCCAACTAATTTGATAGTCCTAACATTATAAATCATAAACACAGTAATCAACCCGAAAGTCAGTTTGGTTGGCGATGGTGGATTTCACCCAGTACTAATCCCAACTACGTGTGAAATTCACACATCAGGGTAGGGGGACCAGTACCTTTCCCTGTGCATTTCATAGTTTCCCAGGACTAGGGTACCCAAAAAATCACAGAGCTAGGGTGGAGCTGAGGGTGCCCAGAGAGGCTTGCCCGGGAATCGAACCTGGGCCCTTCGCTCAGCAGTAAGACCAGCCATGAGGACACTATGAAACGAATTCTGGGAAAGTATGAAACTAAATGTGTGATGAAACAGTATAATTATATTGTACTATTATTTTCTGCATTTCTGTAAGCATTTAGATATGACATTAAATATTTAAAAAACAAGTATTTAATGCATTGAAATCCTTACAATATGAATAAATTGGTTATGCAATTGGAAAGACTAATGCAAGTTCTCCAGACATATTAATCCACCAAAAATCAGTTCTAGGGATGCGTAAACATACAGTATTTTGAGGATGCCCAAATGCTCAGTAGCCACTACAGTATTATGACTTTGATAAAGCATTGATGGAAAGCCCTTTAAATACTAAAGACAACAGAAAAGTACATAATTATATGATATGCAAATTTTATGGGCCTGAGTCCTTACTTATCCTTCAAATAACCTGAAACATCAAAATAAAATAAATAAAGAGAACACTTTTCAAGGGATTTTCATTTCTGAATAACTTCATGAATTTCAGGTATCTACTTTTTTCTGTGTAAACACAATTATTTCAATACAAAAGATATAAAAAGGGAAGAGATTACAATGCTTACTGCATTTTCTTCCTAATGTGACTCTGTGATAAATACTTCTTAAATATAAGTAATGTGTCACACACTATGACTTTTTTGTGCAAATATAATAATTTTCTACAACAAGCAAGCAGGTTTATGGTAACTATTAAAAAAAGTGCAAAATACAATATTTACCTACTCTCTAAAAAAGAAGTTTTCAACATACAATTTAATGGTACTCCATAAATTTAATGAATTTTATAGAGCCAAAATCACCACAAATTTAAGATAACATTTACATTTGCCCAATATTCTTAAATCTATTGAAGTATATAAATAATAAAAATTAAAATATATAATATAAATAATAAAATACATGTTTTCTTTGAATGAAACCTGACTATTTCTTACTCTTTTCACCAATAAATCTTTGCAATATCCAAGAACAGAAAGGACATCTATAGCTAGCTTCATATTCATTTTCAATAAACCATAAAAAGTTCAATTGCTATTGAATTGATACTGATGATGAATAACAATCAGCTCAACACAATTCCTCATTATGCTTCCTCTATCACCAGACACTCTCAAGAAAATGTAAAACATAATGTTCTAAAATGTAAGTCACTAGAAGTAAATGCAGGGTACTAGGAAATTGTAGGCTGGTCCAAGGAAATGAATAGTGTGTTAATATGAATTTTAAATTGTCTGAAAATAACATATTCACAAACAATTTATCATTTTAATTTCTTCCAAATCTAAAGCCTGCATATTTTGTTACTAAGCTATTATTAAATTTACACATTTTCTTTGGCATTTTGGGCAAAATCCTTGAACACATATGAACATGAACTCTCAATACAATATGATGTGACCCTACTCTGCAAATATCAGATGGAAGAGTAATCTTAGTATTTTCAGGCGTTCCTTTTTGACGTAACACTGTGTTGATTGTAAATATATTGTCATTAAATGGCATAAAGGAAATGTTTGCAGTTTTGAATGTACTGTCATTCCAATATATATTTTTATACTGATGAATGTTTCAATCTCTTAAAAAGGAGGATATTACCTAATGAAAATTTACTCAACTAATTACATAGAATTGGCATAATTTCAAATGCCAAGTCCATAAAAAGGAGATTTCAGCTAAGACTGCGTCCATATTTGTCTGAAATCAAATTTTACGCAAAATTAGGCTGCATAAAATCAAAGCAGTATGATTATCTATTAATTTGAACCTCAGGAGGAAATGCTTTATAAATAATTATTCATTCCATACCGTAAAAACTCTCTGGAAGAAATTGTGAAATAAAATATATTTTTCTATTTTTAATACCACTATGCATAATTTTTCATGATGTAAAAAATAATTACATGATGATGCATATAATGCTTGAAGCAAATATAATGCAAAACGTTACTTACAAAACTATATGTTCTAAAAAAATTAAATGTGTATTAAGTACCTAATCAATTATAAATAGAGGATGTGGAGCTATTGGCTGTTGAACAAGTTGTCACCAGGAAAGAAGAAAATCCTATAGCCAATAAAAAATGCAGAAGAACTCCGATACCGGTATTTCGGTCACCAGGTGACCATCTACGGGGAGAGAAATTGAAATTTGCATTCTTTATTGGTAGGATTTTCTTCTTTCCTGGTGACAACTTAATCAATTATAAATGCAGAATTAAGAATAGTGGTACTTTTAATTCAAGATTTTCCAGGTTTTTACTTCATTTTCCAATTATTTAGCTCAATAGGACATTTATGAAGTACCATTATATGCTTAGAAAAAGAAAATAATGAGCAATACTCATGCCATAATGGAGGGTCAATGGGCACAGAATGTGTAAAACATCAAGAAATGAAAATTTACCAAAACATATCTGACTTTAGTACCTCCTTTTGGAGGCAAGATAGCAACTGCTGAAGGTGGGCTTTTCTTTGTTCAAGGCTGCTATCCTCTAGAGCAGAGATGGCTTGAGATGAAGAGGTGGAGAAAGACGAAGGGGGAGATGAGGAAACAGAGGAAAGAGGTGTACTCCAAGGTGAAGATATGTATGTGGTCATATCAATACCACCAAGTTCAAGGTCAGAATTAAGGCTTCCAAATTCAGCTTCCATAGAGTGGATGTGGATTTCTAGATCTTCCAGCTGGGAAATCAACTGTGACAACTGAGACCATTTTAATTCCCAACAATGGGAGTTTGAAGTTCACAAGCAAAAGTGAAGAAGGGAAAAGAAGAAATATTAATTTTAAGAACACACAAACCTGAAGTACAAAAAATTTTAACTATTTCTGTGATTTTATGGAGGAAGTTCAGGATATCATATTAAAATAACATATAGCAATGTTCCAAAAATTCAATTTCACTAAAAATATGATGATCAATTTTACTGATGCTAAGATGCCAAAGGTCTAAATTATATCCATGTGAGAGTATTAAGTAATTATTAGTTATTCATGGATACAACAAAATTTACTTCATATTTCTGCAATATAATACTGCATATTAGTCATTCAATTATTTTATTTAAAATATGGAAGAACAATCTTAATTTAGCCTGATGATCAATTCAAATTATATTCATAATTTAATGATTCAAATATCAATCCCAAAACACACATCAGGATGAATGATATCATTACTATTGAAAATTTACTTTTACAAATGGATACTAATTTTGATTGAGCTGTTTGGCTATCATAGTGTGGAATTTCATTGTACAATTGGGTGCATTGTATTATTCAGTTTCATATGCAAAATTTGGTAAAATTTAAAAAGATGAAGCTCTAACGAATAGGTATATGGTATTACTTAGCTGAATCCCATATGTAGGTATTCTCTGTTATACCACAAATATATGTATGACTTTTGGATTTCCCAAAAGCTTAACCACCAATGACATATCACCTTTGTCCATTGCAGGCTAATATAACATCTGCCAGGTAAACCCAGTCAACCATAAGAAAAGTATACAAAAACTACAGTTCTTAGAAAGCAATACATGCACTAACATATTTAATTGCCTAGAAAAGTGCCTAGTTAGGTTCCTGATGAATAGCAACATTTTTATATTAGTATTCTTTAAATACTTTCTGCAACAAAGTAATTCTTTTTTCATAAATTTGATTGCCAAAGGAAATAACAAAAAATATGACATCCTCTCAATACTCGATCACACAATTTCCTACTGCATATCATTAATGATAATTAAATTATATTAAAAGTTATTTTCCATAATTATAATGCTTTCACAAAAATAAACACCACTTCCAGAATTCATGAGTTATGTTCCGTGAGCCTTTACCAATGTTCGTTCATACAAGTTTAAATAAACTGGAATTCGATAAATATAAAAGAAAGGAGCTGGGTCATTATCAATCCAGGATGATATCATCCTCCAGTTTCATACAAAGGATCATACAAGTGACGATATGAATAATAAACAGTGCAAATGTGATTAAATAAAAATATAAACACCAAAAAGAGGCATTATACTAAAATATTTTGAAATTTTCAGTGGCAAAACTACCTTCTTCTATGAAAGGAAGGGTCTGAGGAAGTGGAAGAAAAGAAGGTGAAAGGGAAGGGAAAGTGGAAATAATTGAGGGGGAGAGTTGAGAGGGGAGACAAATATATAAGGAAGGAGAAAGATGGTCAACATTAAGTCCTGGTTACAGGCACACATCCAAAAGCCATACACATGTTTTCATGTTCTCTTATGTTTTCAGTTTTGGGAAGGAGGTAAATGTGGATATGATTTAATAATTGTGAAAGGATTTTTTGAATAGGGAGGAAAGTTTTGGAACTGGGAGACCAGATGACAGGGAAAAAATATTACAAGAAGCACATTGGTCATTAATCAGAATATTAAGAGGTGTGCTGCATCAGATAATATAGAAAAAGGGTAAGTTTACAGTGTAGCTGGTAAGCATTGTTATTACAAGTGCAAGAGAAGAGAGGGAGTGATGACAAAGAAGAAAGAGTTGATGAGTGAGCCAGTAAGAGGAGGAATGGAAAATATTGTCAGTAGTTTTGTAATTTTTGAGGATGAAGAATAGCTCCTTAAATATGAATTTAAGTGACTTTACGCCAGGGAAGTAAGTAGTACAGACAGAATGAGCATAAGCACCCTTAGAGGGGGGACATGTTGGGTATTTGTGTTTTGTGATGTTTTTGTGAAGGAGGGATGCCAGGTAGTCATGCTGGAAGTGGATATGGTAGATATCCTGGAGGAATTTATTGAAAGAACTGGAATTGTTATGAATTCAATGACTAGTGTGCTATTTTTAGATTCTTCTGTCAGTTGAATGTGGTCACACCACTATGCATTTAAAATATATTCTACATTTTTATTTCGTCACAGCTGAGCCACCCATTTTTCATGAATACCCCAAATCAGAGATGATGATTCTGAGAATATTTTTCCTCCTTTCCAAATATTGAAGCTGGGTTGAAATAACATATGTTTAAATACAGATGAGTACTCATATATGGGTCTCACAAAATATATTTAACAAGAACCTAGCTGAAGATCCTTGAGAGTCATCAGAGTCATTTTTAAAAGCATTACTACATTGATTTAATGAGGAAGCTGATTAGAATTTCTTTTCTCCTTCATTCTTATCTCTAATACATTTTTTGTTTTATTTTAACAAATAACTAATACATTATGAATAAGAGGTTACAATAGAAATTTTCTTAAATCCATTATTCTATTCTAACTCAAATTTTGCTCACAACTTAATCATTGCTATCGCAAGATTATTTCCACTTCAAACTCCATGATCAAGTCATGATAGTCATGATTGTGAAAGAAGACGGAACTAGGATTTTAGATGATCTGGGAAAAGCGGAAGAACTAAATAAGTGGTATTCTAGACCCTATAAGGAAAGTAACGAAAACAGTAAGGTTGACGGGCCCATTATCAAGGACAACAGGATGTTAACGAACTGCGTTTTGAACGATGCAGAGTATATAAAGGTCACTGATATAGAAATTTCTAGACTAATACACCATCAAAGAAAAAATAAATCAGTTGGGCCTGATAATGTATCAATCGATGCTTTAAAATTTGGAGCAGAGGCTATAGTTCCATACATTAGATCACTTTTCTATGCCACCATTAACAACAGTAAATTACCTTCAGACTGGAAAAAAGCAAGTGTTATACCAATCTTTAAAGGAGGCGATAAAACGAAGGTTGAGAATTACAGACCTATAAGTCTGACCTCAGTAGTCTGTAAATTAGTCGAAAAAATAATAGTTAGATACATGCGCAACTATTGGGAAAAAAATAACTGGTTGGTTAGGTACCAACATAGGTTTAGGGAAGGTTATTCCTGCGAAACACAATTACTAGGCCTATGCCAAGATATAGCTGAGGTAATAGATGATGGAGGAGAAATAGACGCAGTTGTAATTGACTTTAAAAAAGCTTTTGACACGGTCTCACATGATCTGTTACTAAATAAAGTACGACAGATGAACATTGACCCAAGAGTTAAGTCCTGGTTAAAAGAGTTTCTCAGGGAGAGAACCCAAAGGGTCAGGGTAGGAGAAGAATATTCTCAAGAATCAATAGTGACGATGGGCGTCCCCCAAGGTAGTGTACTGGGCCCGATACTGTTTCTATCCTATATCAATGACATAGGTAAGGAAGCAGAATGTAACATTCGTCTCTTTGCAGATGACTGTATAATATAAAGAAAAATAAAAGACAACGGGGATAGTGATATATTACAGGATGATCTAAACAGAGTATCGGAATGGATTACTAATAATAAGATGGGTGTAAACACAAAAAAGTGTAAACTAATAACATTTAGTAGGAAAAGGAGAAGGGAAAATAGAGATTATAACTTGCTAGGTGAAAATCTAGTAAGAGTTGAGAAATGTAAATATTTAGGTGTCTATCTCACAGCTAACTTAGAATGGGGACATCATATAGATAAGGTGGCAGGTAAGGCTTTTAAAACTCTACACTGAGTCATGAGGAACCTTAAGGGGAGCAACAAATCCACTAAAGAATTAGCATACACTTCAGTTGTAAGACCAATAATGGAGTACGCAACAACAGTATGGGACCCTATGGTAAAGGTGCATATAAATAAGCTTGAGAAAGTACAGAGAAAGGCAGCTAGGTACGCTCTAGGAAGACATAACAGGACAGATAGTGTGACAGAAATGTTAGAGACACTAGGATGGACACCGCTCCGACTCAGAAGGAAGCTGAACAGGCTATGTGGGATGTTCAAGATAGTAAATAAAGAGAAGGGGTGGGAGGAGCTCTCAGAAAGATTAGACAAACCAAATTACATTGGGCGGAAGGACCATCAGTTCAAAATAAAACATAGAGGGCACAAAACAAACATTAAAAAAAACTCCTTCCTCAATCGTGGAATAAAAGAATGGAATGAGTTACCTGAGGATATCTTTAAGTCCTTACCTTATTCATTAAATAAATTTAAAACGAGGTGTATGCTCTCCTTAAAAACGTGTGAGTGAGAAATGTACGTGATAAAACCATATGTACTTGTGCTATGAATAATGTGTTAACGGGACGCGATTTTGAACGGTATATGAAATTGAAGAGTACGTGATTATGGACGAAGTGTGGCGATGGACGGTGCGTAGTATGTACTCGTGTGGTGTACACCTAATCCTTGTGTGATGGTAAAGGAGAGGTCGGTAATCTTAAAAGTGTCATTGAATATACGAGCATTTTGTCTCATATCTGTTCTTCTTGTGTGTGTATAGTATGTGCATTGTAAGAGTGACCAGTGATCACACTGGACCGTTGCCACCAGGAAAATTGCCTAATTGCAAGGAAGTATGTAAATAATAATAATAATCAACTTACTTTTTACTCTTGTTTCAAATAACAAAAAATTATGTAAACTTCAAAATTTAAATTATGGAAAATCATGTCATGTGCATGGCAGCTGACAGGGAAAAAAGATTGCAGGAAGCACAATGGTTATTAATATTTACAGCAAAAAATGAATGCCACTGATGGTATCTTATGATTATGAAGCAAGAGCCAGATGGAAAGAAGTCACGAGGGTATGGGGATCATGGTATACTGTGAAATGAATTCAACTAAACAGTGAATTATCTCACAAAAACTACCCAGAGTGGCAAAATCAATAGAGAAATTTCCAAAGGACTTGTTAAATTAAGCCAAAAAAGCTTTTTCAGAATATTGAAAGAAACTATGGAAGTGGAAATTCCAAAAGACTTAGGTAAAAGTTTAATAAATACAATACCAAAGAAAATGAGGATCAAGAGATGTGAAGAACAATGGAGATTGAGTCTGGTATCACGTACATTCAAGATATTAACATGAACTACCAGCCAAAGGATAGAGGGACACATTGAAAATAACATTTAGGAAAAAAATTGGATTCAGGTGGAATGAATGAATGAGGGAGGCCACACTCGAAGGATCCTGGCAGAAAGAATAATACCCATCAACACATATGTATAGTCCACGAATGGCTTGAATGGGGTCTACAAGTCCATGTTTGACATGGTTGTGGGATTCATGAACTTGGAGAAGGATTTTGACTATTTTGAGTGGAAATATATCTGAAATTGCCAGATGCCTGGCAAGGAGTAAAACAAAAAAAATAATTTACCAGGTATTCAATGAAATTACCACAATGTGAACAAAAGTTGGAAGAAAATAGAAGTGAATAAATGAAGGAGCCAGATAAAGATGAAAGCTCTCACCAGCACAATTCAACAAACAATTATAAAATAAGCATAAGGAATAGGCATAATGAATGACAGTAAATGGGAAAGAAATTTATGTGCTCATTTTGTGGACATAATTTCAGTACGAGCATAGTATCCAGAAGCCCTGCAAGCAACATTGACTATGTACAATGGACTAAGTACTTCAGGAATATAACATACAAATAAACATAAAGAAAATTTAAAGCATACTATGAGGAAGAGAGAAGATTCAGGCAGATTTTGGATTAATATGAGAAGAATTAGGGGATGTGAAATCTCATAATTACTTGTATAATGGACACATATGCATAGGCATGCCAGAAGACTATGGGTAATTAATTCACTAATTCTATATGAAATTCTTCCTTACTGTGTTTAAAATTGGTACATAGAATGATAGTGTGATCTTTACCTTCTTATCATATGGTTACAATGATTATAGAGACAAAATGCACTGATTTCCCTTACTAGTTTTGCACTAGAAATGATGGCTATTTCTGCCCTTATTCTTCCAAACATGATTTATGTTTATTCAACTGCCTTCAGTAAAATAATTGGAAAACAAAAAAAAATCCGTCAATCCTTTCTAAATTAAATTGGAAATTCATGACAGAATGTCATATATTGCTGGGTGCATAGGTTTGTTATGCTAAAAATCCTCAGAACATTTTTATTTGGAAATTAAAGCAATGTATGCCTTTGATTATAAAATTATTGATGCACATATCACACATTGAACATATTATTCACGAGTAATTTTTATTGCAAAATTTGGAGGAATTGATCATGCCCAACACCAAAAACAGAATGAATATATTTACCAGCATATTACACAACTAAGAGCCCACTTAAGTCAATGAACCTAATGTCAAGAAATAAAATGTCGCATCCTGTAGATATAATAAAATTTAGCGACATGCAAAGCTTCATTATTATTAAATTCAAACCATATCAAAGGCTGGCACACCAAAACAGATTCATCATTTAAAAAGTTTGCATGTATACAAATTTTCTTCCATGCTCTATTCCTATGTCAGAAGAAAATAGTGATTGTCTAAATGTTTGCATATAATAATAAGAAAATAAAAGTGTGACTGAAAGAAAGCTGACATCAATATCAATGCTAAGTAAATTTTAATTTACTTGAAATTCATTATCTCTTGCAACTTCCTGTGATCAATTCATAATGAAATGAGAGGTACTCTTGGTTACTATTTCATACTAAAGCTGCACATTCAAAATTCCACACAGTAACTGGGAATAACTAAGTATGTTTTATTTTCACTAAAGTCACTTCATCATTACCTTCAAGATATCCATCATTGTTGAAATAGCCACTATTAGTTTATATTACAATATATTTCTCAGATTTATAAAGGCATTAGCAATAGATTCTAAACACACAAAATGTTATAATGCTCCATGTTTAATGCTATGGGCAGGTCAGGTATGAGATATTTTAATTTCCCTTCTAATCAACCCCTAAATTTTCTCCAAGTATTAAGTTTTCTGAAAAGTTAAGCCAAAATGATTTTTATTTGGGGTAGAGTGATGATGGAGTCAGATGTGGGAGAAAATCATGAACACTGCTGAGGTGGCTCATTTCCAGGTAAGTTGAGGAGGGATGATTTTTTTTAAGATCACTATTTATGAGTGTATGACACTTCACTTAAAGTATTTTACGGTGTTAATTTTTAAACAGAAGATTTTCTATGTTGAATACTTAATGTGTTTTTCTCTTAGCTTAACCTTTGGCTAATGGTTACAAGTGTATTAATTATAGTGATTATGATGTCATACCATATCAAACCAACCTTTGGCTTAATTACTGTGGTGGTGGATGTCATCCCAGTCTTTAGGCACTTAATTAGGGATAGTTGAGGAATAATAAGAGAATGGGCAAGCAGTACTAAAGCTTCAAAATACAAAGAAAGATTTAAAATAATGAATTCCTGCAAATCACACCTATTTGTTAACTTCTAAGGAATGTTTGGTTCACTGTTTCTTTGGGTTTTTGGCCTTCTTTATTTTACAGGTAATTTTACTCTCAATCATTTATAGCATTTGATTCTGGAAAAGTTATGCCAGTTGGACAACTTTATTGAAATTTAAGAAAAGGGTCACAAGGCTGATTTCAGATGAGCAACTTTCTTCTTAAATCCATAACATTTTATATGAAATTTGGGACTGAAAAGGACATGTTGGCATTTACTTGGACTGGCTTATACTCAAAGAAATACAGCATTCTGGTGGTATTAGATATGAAAATTATTGTTAGCTCAGTCACAACGAAGCTCAATAATCATGCAGATAATGCATTGTTCTCAGTCATGTCAAAGAAATACCTATGGGAATATTCTTCTGTACAAAAAGGAGGAAATACCTCATCCTATGATGCTCTCCTACACCTATCTAAAAACAAATGGGACCCTTCAGACAACTCTAAGCACTTTATGCACTTACCCACCTGACTCTTTCTTCTTACCCTACCCCATCACAACAATTTATTACCTATGTCTCCTCCTGTTAGAGCATCAATGGGAGCAACAGAGTCAGTAAGATATTTTCTTAAATTCTCACTGCCATCCCCTGGCTTTTTGTTTGTGGATTGCCAGTAATGTCCATGAATACACACATTAAGAATCAAGAATTCACATAAAATAACAAGTTCCCTCATAAATAAAGGTGTTTCAGCCAGGTAGCAGTGATATAAATATTTTAAAATGTATAAACCTTTCAATTAATCAAATTAGCTGTTTAACAGACTACCAACATGCAATTTCAGAATTACACGAAGTCAAGAATCCCTTTATCTCCATCGAAAGGCTCAATTTCCATTTCTTTACGGCAACTTGAAATTATTTCTAACAAGTAATATCTTATAAGCAAAAAGAAAAATTAGTCATAACATTGGCAGAACATCTTAGAGCAAAGATTCTTCAATAATCTTTACCAAAGTAAACCACATATACTAGAATGCTTACCTTTTGAGCTGATGTACGAAGTTCCTCAGCTTGGTGCTTCAGGCCATTTTGAAGTACTGAAGAAGATTCTTCCAAGGTGGAAAGGGCTCTCAATTCATTTTCAATATTTGGCACAGATTCTTCTGAAGGACTAGAAGTTTCAAACTTTACAACTTGAACCTCTGCTGTGGCTGTTGCTACCCCAACTCTGTTGCGAGCTTCCACCACAAACTTACCACCATCAATTGGAGCAATTTTGTTTATACGAAATGTCCAGTGTCCACCACCTTCTCTCTCTGGAAAAGAAAGCATAGTGAACATATGGAAAAAATAATATAAGCAACATTAATCCTAACTAGGGGAAATATGCACATTAGAGGTTTTTCATGAAATCTGGATTCACCAACCTGAGGGGCTTGACCATCATGAAACCATTACTCTTTCATGTTTAACCCAAAAAACAGGTATGTAATTACAATCATACAATGTATGAATGAGGTTGTGCATATTTCTGCCGATTTTACAAGAATTGCTAAAGTATCCATAAGTTGAATAACTTTGGAGCTATGTAGACTAGTCAATTTTCACTACACCTAAGCTGGTCAATGTTTGGCTAATTGTTGGTTCACATATCCTACCAATACTAAAACCTACCATATACTAAACCAGTGTTAGCCTGCCTGACCAATACAATTTGACTACTTGGGATAAATTTGACACCTCTGATACCATACTGTGATATTTTATACCTTCCAAATCTTCCCTGAAAAATTAGCAATGAATATTTCAAATATATTTCAAAACCATTGAATTTGTCTCAATGCTTACGCATTAAGTATGCAATGAATTACTCTATTTTCCTTTCCCATTTTAAATTAAAAATAGAATAAAATAGCTCATACCAATTACATAACCATTTGGTGTAGCATGAAGTAATGAAGCTCCTTTCCAAAATGAAACCTTGGGCTCTGGATAACCTTTGACTTCAAGAAGGAATTCCACTTCCTCTCCTTCCGCAACAGTCACATCATATGGCTCCACAACAAATTCCGGGGAGAACTCAGTTCTTCGACTACCTGGTGATCAATTACAAATAAGATTCAAATAGAAACTTAAATAAAATACTAAACACACAGCCATTACCACAATTATATTATTATTATGACAATTACATTACAATGATTATTAAATTACGATTATATAAGTACTATGCGAGTATTTGAACAGTGACCCTAAAACGTTCTGGACATATCTGTGTGCTAAGGAGGTAAGAGGAGATGAGGAAACCATGGCTTGCTTAAGGGGTTGTAATAGCATCATTCACACACACAGTGAGGAAAAAGCTAATACACTCAACTAATTCTTCCAAAGCATTTTTACCAACGATGTTGCCACCACGGATTTCCCAGATACAGTACATACTGAACTCATGGAAAATATTACAGTGGATGAACAAGGGACTATCAAATTGCTGAAAGAGATTAAACCCAACAAATCCCCAGGTCCTGAAAATACACCAGCTATGGTATTAAAATATTTAGCTTATAATATCATCCCATATCTTGATATTCAACAAATCCTTCACAAAGTGCATAGTCCCTATGAATTGGAAAACCATGCAGATAATTCCTATTTTTTAAAGTGGTTACAGGGAGGACCCCAGTAATTACATACCCATTTCCCTCATTTCTATGTGTTGCAAAATTTTGGAACACATTACTGTCAGTTTGATAATGGCATATTTTGTTAGAATTAACTTTGTAAGTGACAATCAGTATGGATTCAGGAAATGTCATTCATGTGAGACTCAATTAGGACTATTTACACATGACTTACTTTTATCAGGCAAGATTCATAGGCTAGTGGATTCATATCTTTTTGGGTTTTCAAAACACATTTACAAGAGGTGGTAAACTAATTCATAAATTGGGTTTGTTGGTATAAATGGTTTTCTCTGGTTAAAAGCAATTGTTGTGGCTTTTACAATACGTATTTACCATGTACCAACATTTATTTAATTGAAAAAGTTTTCAGAATTTGTTTAATACTTTGCTCTATTACAAACTTAGTGGAATGACACACTTCAAACCCATGGTTCTATAATTTTTAATTGAACAATAAGTAACACCTTTTATATTATATTTCTTTGTTAAATTGAAACTCAGGCAACTTATTTCAATAAATGGAGTGTTTCATTGTTATTAGCATTGCAATCGTTATTTGGATATGCAGGTAAGTGCCATAAGAAACAGTTTTAGATAACTTTCTTTACAACACAAATAATGATTCATGAATGGAGCATTGTTTAGTTAATTTTATACTCCGCATTAAAATTAGTGCTTCACTCGATAATTATCACATAAAAAGATTCACATATTTTTAAGAAAGCTTGGTATCTTTTAGGACATAGTTACTATTATGCAATTTGAAATCACTAAATTCTCATTAGTTGGATTTTTTTATGGTGAACATAGAAAATGAGTGAGGAAAAGAACATTGCATCCAAAGGGGGCAGAGGCCAAAGGTGAATATTAATTGCATTATAATGACATCAAAATCAGAGAAATGCTAAAGGTTTATCTACTTTATTTGTTCATTCACATCATATTTGATCTTGATTCCATTTCCCATACAAGAACTGAAAGGTCTTAGGCTCTAATTAGAGACTAAAAACTTCATGTTCTTTTAACAAAGTAAGGAGCTCATTTGTATTCAATAATATTTTATTACATCTACAGATAAGTATTGACTAAGATAATTATTTGCAATTAATTTAAAGACAAAAACTAAAGAATTTTAATTTATAATTATAGATATATGAGGATGAATATAAAAAACTATCAAAACTGTTGACCCTTATACCATGCAATTTGCAGGGCATTGAATTTTCACAACTTAAAGAAAAACTTGCTTTGATGCATTCTTCCTGTATCCAGATGGCAAGTAATCAGAAAGATTTCCACTGATATATGGATAAATGAAAAATGGTTGTCAAGGATAAATATTAGTTTTTTTTTTAAGGTTTTGTGTTACCATTTTGACTACCTCATATCTCTGATTAAGTCCAATAGATAATTTTCATGTGCAAAAATTACAGAATTTCTCCAGAGGCATAGACATTCATGGCTAGATAAAGACAATAACAATAGTTTTAAAAATATGATTGCTCAACAAAATAAAAGTCAAACTTATGATGAAGGGATTGAAATTTTCAAGGTCTTACTGGTAAAGAAGGGAAAAGGAATAAATTGAAAATTGCTGACACAATTGAAAAAATCCACTCCCAAAAAAACCCTAATCTCAAAGCTTACCTCTAACAGTAAGTGTGAAATCTTGCCAAATGCTGTTCCCACTTGAATCCACAGCTACTACAGAATAATTTCCAGAGGAATTTTGGGGGTCAGTGTTAAAAATTTCAAGATGATACCGCATTGATGGTCGATCAGATTCAAAAAGGGTAGAAAATATTCTGTGATTGTCATCCTCTTCTAAAAGAAATCCCTCTTGAAACCAGCATACATCTAGAGTTTTAAATGAAAACAAAGGCATTTAATAGCAAACTATTACAATGTAATCTCTTATTTTTTCTATCATTATTAACTCATACCCAAAACATAATTTTTTCATATGGATCCCAAAAACAAAGCGGTACACCATTGCAGCATAAAAATGTATATATATATATATATATATATACACACATACATACATTCAAACACAAAATCCCGCCATATGGCGAACAAATATTCATTCACATAGAAATAGAGATAAGGAAAGAGGATAGGAACACACATGAAGGACGAACACACGAGAGGTGGGGAAGGCGGAATCAAGCAGACCACTAATGTAAAAATAAAACAGTTTCTAGCGTAACTTGGTGGAAAATCTTCATACTGACTTTTAATAATCAAACCACTTTACTTTTCCACATAAACTTTTTAATTTTTACTACCCAGGTTTCGTTATAACATAACATCATCAGGTAAAAATTGACAAGTCCAACACCGTATATATACATATCTCTGGGCGGAGGGGAAGAGGAGGGAGAAAAGAAAGGATTGGTTGAGCTATGAAGAGGGGGGGCTAAAAGTCTATGGTTTGAGGTGGATAATATTATATAATTAGCTGGAAGGATATGGTGAATACAATGTTACAAAAAGCCCACCTGACATCAGATTAGTTGGCATAGGATTAGGGAAATGATTATTATGAACTGGGAGAACGGCACTTAGTAATTAGTTAGGTGACTCAGTAGCGGGTTGGGAGGAGTCGCTACATTGTTGAACCCCAGGGAGAAACGCAACCTAATACAAATGAATCCATCAGTGCCCAGATTTTTTGGTTTGCCAAAAATCCACAAAATCAGTGAAAGCAATATGTGTAGCAGTGTTCCTATTCGTCCTGTGATTTCCAATGTTCTGGCCCCAAACCACTTATGGGCTAGTAAGTTAAACGTCTTATTCAAACAATTTTCCAAATTTTCCCCGAAATACGGAATAAAAAATTCACAAGAACTTGTGGAAGTGTTGTCTAAAGAAATAGTACCCCCCAGGTGTTTAATGGTATCATTTGATGTCACAAATTTATTCCCCAGTGTTCCAAGATCAGAAGCTCTGAATCTTGTGGAAGTTACCCTTGTTAAAGCAAGGGTTCCAACCCCGGGTGACATTGGAATTGTTTTCCTCCTTAAAAGTGTGTTTAGAACAAAACAGTTTCGTGTTTAATGGCAAAATATACCAACAAAAAGACGGCTTAGCAATAGGCTCTCCGCTTTCCCCGCTACTAGCAGACATTTTCTTGGACAATTTTGAGCAAATATTGTTTTCCTCAGATCATCCCCTCATCAAAAATATCCTCTGTTGGTATAGATATGTTGATGACGTTTTCTGCGTCTGGACGGGTTCCGAAAGACAGTTGGAAATTTTTTTCAATTTCCTCAATTCCAGAGACAAACATATAAATTTTACCAAGAAATTAGAAGTGGATGGATCCCTCAACTTTCTGGACTTGAATATTACCATTAAAAACAATAGTTTTAATTTTTCTATTTTCAGAAAACTGTGTTATACGGACCATGTCATACACTATAATTCTAGGCACTATTTCGCTAAAAAATTATCGGCCTTTCACGCCATGATACAAAGAGTATGTTCTATCCCCTTGTCCAAAGAAAACACTCTTAAAGAACTAAAGATCATTAAACAAATTGCAGTGAACAATGGGTATAGAGAAGATTTAATTGATACCCTTTACCGTAAGAAACTATCCCGTTTAGCAAAGTTATCCATATATAGTTCACCCACATATACAGAAAACCAGCCAAAGTGGCGGAGATTCCCTTTTCTTGGTCACTTATCATTAAAAGTACAAAGAATTCTTCCAAAGGAAAAAGTGAGACCGGCCTTTTACAATAAAACTAATTTAAGCAACATGTTATGCCACACGAAAGACCACGTTGAACCACTACACAAAAGTGGAGTATACAAACTCCGCTGCAAAGACTGCAACCGGATATACATAGGCCAGACGGGGAGGAGATTTGAAACAAGAATAAAGGAACACCGAGCTTGTTTTAAAAATAACATCTCTGCATCACTATTCGCCAAGCACTTGAGAGATTGTGGCCACACCAGCGATTTTACTCCCGAATTTTTACATTTTGAGAAGAAAGGGTACCGTCTTGATGCGCTGGAGCAGTTGGAAATCCCTCAACACACGAATTCCGGGGAAGATGTTTTGACCAACGATTTTCTTTACCCTTCACATTCCCCGTTATTGTTTTTTCCCTCACCCCCTGCCAGCTCACCTGAAACCAAGTGAGACTTTTTCAACAATGTAGCGACTCCTCCCAACCCACTACTGAGTCACCTAACTAATTACTAAGTGCCGTTCTCCCAGTTCATAATAATCATTTCTCTAATCCTATGCCAACTAATCTGATGTCAGGTGGGCTTTTTGCAACATTGTATTGACCATATCCTTCCAGCTAATTATATAATATTATCCGCCTCAAACCATAGACTTTTAGCCCCCCTCTTCATAGCTCAACCAATCCTTTCTTTTCTCCCTCCTCTTCCCCTCCGCCCAGAGATATGTATATATACGGTGTTGGACTTGTCAATTTTTACCTGATGATGTTATGTTATAACAAAACCTGGGTAGTAAAAATTAAAAAGTTTATGTGGAAAAGTAAAGTGGTTTGATTATTAAAAGTCAGTAATGTAAAAATATTTCCTCGACCAGGACTTGAACACCGGATCTTTCCACTTTCCGGGCAGATGCTCTTACCACCTGAGCTGTCGAGAAAATCTAATTCACACATGTATGTATTTCAATGATGTGGAAGCACTCATGACAGCAATATAACATTTGGACAGCACAATAGAACACAGAATAAAATAGATAGCACTTAAAAGGACATCTACAATGTGAGTGTTCTTCTATGTGTAACCTATTTTATTCTGTGTTCTATTGTGCCGTCCAAATGTTATATATATATAAAACTTAGACAGCAACACACAATATGAGAACACATAAAAGGAACACTCACACGTTATTTTATATATATACACACATACATACATATACTACACATGATACTATCTGAATGTAAACAATTCAAAAATATGATACTCTATGGGTTGCAAAATATTAGTGCCATGATTGATATTTCAGAGTACGATAATGCCGAGAGTTCTCATGTAAGGGTAAATTAATTTGAATTTTCATTATATAATGTATACTTTCATCCTGATAGTGAAGAATGCTATGCATGAGTTATTATTAGTATGCACATACCAATAAAGTTATCTACTGATGAAGGATTTACATTAATTTTGCACCATTATATTTATTTAATGTGTTTGTACATAGTAAATAGTTATCATAATTATTATTTTTAATTAATGCTAGAATTTACCTGCTGGCAATTTACTCCAAAGTCCCAAAATAAAATGTGCTGCTTTACCAGCATGTATTGCAGCACTTTCTGGGACTTGCAGGACTTCCATTTTTGAAATAGGAGGAGGGCTTAGGCGATTACCAGGTGGAACATATTTCTGTGGACTGGGGTTAGCTCTTGAAGCTGGAGGAATTTGAGTCCTTAAGGGAGAAGTTCAGAAATGAAAAATATTAGTGCATTATGAAGGTAAGAAATTATTCTACAAGCTATGAAATGAAGATTGTATGTTCTCTCTACTATGTATGTACTAGAAGAAACTTGTAAAACTACTCAGTCTCAACTCTCCTCAGGAAAATGTAAGTCTATAAATGTAATGTACTGTAAATATAATAATCCTATTCCATTTTCAACCAGAAATTTAATTACTTTGTAGGTATAAATGCCAAAATAATATTAATAAGCCATTGCTAATAATTATTAACAGTAGAAGACTAGCAGATCTCTCCATCTTCCGGGTCCTCGCCATGTTTGTTGTCATGAGTTGATGACAGTTTCGCCTGGATTCCACCCGGCGTCTTCAGGTCGAAGTAGAAGACTAGTTCAGGTAAGTTTTCCTACCCCCATGCTTGGAGCTGAAGTCTATTCTACAAAACCTCGTGCACTAGTAGCCCCAGTGGATTTAATAGGGCTACATGCCCATCCAAATGTGTTAAAAATAATGGAAAAAAAATTGGAAAGACGTTGGGCATTAAGAACAGTAGAACCATGATAGATAACTGCTGTACTTATCTGGGACAGCATTCCATATCATAACCAGTAGCAAATATCACTAAAATATGTGATCTACTGACGTTATCCCATGCAATGGATGACCCTCCTTTTACATTGACAAATGCATCACTAGCTAAGCCATTGGCTTAAATGATCACAATCTTACAAATTCTTATTTTGTCAACACTATTGATCTCCTAATGTCCCCGCAGCTATGTACATTTTCCTCCCAACTACCGTTCATAAATGTGACCTGGTTCACCTACTTTAGTTTAACAATTCCTACCCTAATGTTTAACTAGACCTCCTATTTCTTGAGAATCACATAACTTTGATATTTTTGTGAATAATCGTAATCCAACACTTCTCACATTGGTATTCTGAAGCATTAAACAATAAATGCAATCCCTTGACTATCCATTATTACTTGATGACCTGTGAAACTATCTGACTTAATTACCTTGCTACTTACTTTAGTTTTAGGTACACCTTCAATGTTTCCTCAGCAATCTAGCCATATACCCAAAGAATTATTTATATAGGAGATCTCCAAATGAGAAGAGAGTATAATTTTATTGCTGTTTTTATCTGTTAAAATAAGGTACACTTAAAAAAATTAAATAGCAGTGCACTAGATTCACCTCATTTACTTTTGCCAAAAGTAAATTTTTACCATTGCCAATCTCTCTATGGGTACTTTTACATAATATAGCCTCATGCTCTGACTCATTACTTTAATACCATTTGCTTACCTTGGCCTTGGGACAGGTTTATGTAGTACCAAATCTTCAGGGATTGGATCCAGATCATTTTCCATTTCTTTTGGGATTGGGCTTGGTGTTATTGCTAGCCTTCTCTGTTCTGCTGCAGCATAATCTTCAGTATATTCACTATCTTGTTGATGGTTTTGTGCTTCTGAAATTAAAATACAATTTGAGAATGGAAAAATATTAATAATGGTAACAGCTGTAAAACAATCTGGTTTTAAAAATCATGTGTCCATTATTTGATAAAACAATCTCTTCACATGAATTAAAGGACAGTCCTAATTTAAAATCTACAATGACCAATGGAGTGTATATTTTATCTTGCAGGCAGTGTAGTCTTCATTCCTTTCATGCTAGTTGAAAAACTAGCTAACTCGGGATTCATGATTCCATTGGTTTGGAAATATAAACGGAAAATTCCAAATATATACAATCCTTACTTTCAAACACACACCATTTTGAGTGATTAATTCCCACCCTTGCAAACAATCTCTTTGTCCTCGGTGACCTTTCTAGCTTCTTAAATATGCATCTAATAGGCCTCTTCTTGGTATCTAAATTTGCTACCCTATAATTCAAATGATACTCTGAAAATGACCTTTAATTTTCTTTATAACTACTCCAAAATCCAGAAGTAACGGCAGTAAAGAGCTCACCATCAATGGAAAAATGTGTATCCTTGACAACATCAAAGAGAAAAAATATCGTAAACTGAATCCACTCCATGTGTTAACAGAATAAACCTGCTAGTGAGGTAGTGAAGAATGAAACCAAATTTTCTGTAGCTTTTCAAACTACTCAGTGATATCTACAGCATTTGAAATGGTGTTGCTTAGCATGAGAAAACATTAGAGGGTATGATTGTAGGATTGCCAAATCTAAAATCCTCCCATAAACAAGAGTAAACAGGGCAGGTGGAAAGGATGAAGAGTATTTGCTAGTGAAAGAAATTGATTGTATATGTATTAAGGATACAAATGAAGAAGAATGGACAAGAAAATTTGGGCACTGAGAGATATTAAGGTGGTAAGAATAAGGAGGTAAGAATTAAATTATTTTTTTTTTAAATTATAGAATAAACTTCCCATATCAAATATGCAACAGCCTTGACTAGGTATATTTAGGGATTGTTTTTTTTAATCCAGTAGTTATGAGTTCAATTCTGGCACTATTAATTCTAGGGAAAAATATTATGAGATGGTGACAGATAATAAACTATATACCTGCAAAATCCAGCAATCCATGATTTTTGGCCTCTAAAGGACATTCCTCCGTTGTTCCAGGTACTGATGACAATAGGGGATCACTTAAAGCTTCAGAAGGTATTGAATCAGAGATAACTGATGCAGAGGAGGAGGAGAGGTGGTGAGACCTGGTGAAATCATCATTAGCATCCCATTCCGTGGAATCATTGCATTCTGAAAGATCAGATATTTCTTCAGCATCAACATCCCCAATTTGAGCGTGAAGATCCTCACTGGGATTTGGAACCAGCATAGGCACTGAAGGGTATCCACCATTACACAAAGCTCCTCTCATTTTAAGTCTTCGCCTTTGAAATAACCAATTTTCTTCCCAGGAATCAACTCCAGATCTGATAGTGGTTGAGCTATTCTTAGGCAAACCTTCAGAAAGCTGTACTTCTCCACCTAAATAAAATAATGCAAAACCATAGATTAGCTAAACAGATATGAGGTTTATGCTCAAAGCCTCAGAATTTTATTTTAATTTTTGCACATACATTTCTTATGTTAATCTACAAAGATTGTTTTCATTTATAGTGAAAATAGGCATTACATTTCCATGTTTACCTGTTTCACTAAAAATTCACCACTTTCTGCTAGCATTATTTACCTTAAAAAATGTATTCAATTATTTTATTTAAATTTTAATAGGTTAATAAAATCCTAATGAACTATTTACCTATCATGTCTTTCATAAAAAAATGAACTTTCATGCAGTTTGATTTTCACTAGATAAATATTTAGCAGTTAGGATTTGTCAGTTGAAGATTACAAAAATATTTTCAGCCCACTAGATAAATAGTTTACAGTTAAACATTGAATAATGGTCAATGGCAATGGATTTCAAATAAATGAAGATATCATTGAACTAGTATGTCATAAAGTTAGATATTTTCCAGGTTTTACATTATTAGTAGAGCCTTTTATAGATTTTTGACAAAAAGAGGTGGCAGGCATATGACCTATTTCTTGCTTTGCTATTCATCCAGGTGTCTCTTGGCTTGCATTGAAACTCAATGGCTTGGAATTTAGATAAACTAAAATCACTGCATAGAACTTCTCAAACATGTGTATGACACAATTTGTGATATAGGATTTCACCCAACTACATCAGTTTATTTTTGCTGACGTGTCCATTTATAGTGAATACATTACACCAAATGCATGGCAGCCTCATACATGTATTTATTTTGCCTATATCCGGAATTAAAGATTTCACCACCATACCAAAACCACTTTACCTCCTCCACTTTTCTTCCCTTTGCCACCTTCTTCTCCTACTCCCCTCCCATTTCCTTATCATCTTCCCTAAGGTCCATAGCTCCCTTCCTCCATAGCTCAGCTTTGAGCCAATCCCTTGAGAGTAAGTCAGCGAGACTTCTCATGCTCCCCTCAATCTTCTAGGCAGTCAAAAGACAAGTTGCCAACCTTCATAATAGTGAACGAGCACTGAAAAAAGCAGCACTGATGGATACTGGATGTTGCACAGTGGTGCAACCTGGGTCAACAGGTCATAAGCTTACATAAGTGTTTCCCTTAGAAAAATTATGCAAGCACTCTACTGTTGGTTAATATATGGAATTACTCTGGCTTTGGTTTTGACTTGGACATTCAGGTGAAAATGTGCCAAAACTGACTAGTAGAATGCCATAATCATTAGGGAATAGCCATAGGGATTGCTGAAAGTGGCACAGGTACCTACTGCAACAACTGGTACCCTTACATGTCCTATCATTCACTATTGATACACACAGAAAAAAACCTAAGTTAATCACAACCAACACCATCATGGTATAAATGGCATAAGGTTGGTACATCCAGAGATGGATATTGTAATAATAAAGGAAATATTGGTAATTGGAATTACGTTAAGTATTCATGAGAGATGAAATCACTCACCACTGCATTCATTATCGCCATCTTCATCAATGTCAATTATGTCAACACCAAATTCTGGGAATGGTGCACTCTTTTGATGCATAGCAAGTCCTCTCATCATGGATAATGATGTGTCTTCTTCAAATGATGAACTACTTGATAATGTGCGATCCCTTTCCATTGATAAAAGATTATCTTCATGTCTGAGATCACCTAAGTTCTCTTCATCGTCACTTGAGTAGGTAGTCATCACTTCTTCAACTTTTTTCTCAATCTATCAAGTAAATGGATATTTAAATTAAATAAAAACCTTCATTAAGCTGAAAAATTACCAAAATACAGCATGAATTTTGTATTTATTCACGAACCTTATTTAATAAGCTGCTTTATATTGACCAATACTAAAATGAATTCATTTATGTCATTGTAATGGTTTACTGCCTAAAAGTTTCCAAACTTCCAAAATTAAGTCAACAAATGTATTACTTATTGTGCACACACAATTACTTTAGGATGACGGGAAAAATTATCATGATTTCAAATCTGAGATAATCAATCCATTATCCAACAGGGACATCACTGACAACAGACTATACAACTATACTGTCAGATATCTGTAAGCCATGAAACAGCAAAAATAAATGTATATTTATATACACTGTATATATATATATATACATACATACATATATATATATATATATATAATTATATATATATATATATATATACATATATATATATATATATATATGTGTGTGTGTGTGTGTGTGTGTGTGTATATAAATGTATATTATTATTATTCGGTAATCTACCGGTTAAGGTAGGTTTTTGGATGGACACAACTATCAAATAAACATTTTGTGACTCCCCACCTAGCAAACTAATCTATATCAGGTCCCTCTTCATCTCGGTGTACTTCTTTCCTCCCTTCATCCCGTCCAACATCCCTATTCTGTTCCTACCCTTACCTCGCTTGCCCAACATTCTCCCCTCTATTACCCTCTTCAACATTCCACTACCGCTCAATACGCCTTTCATCCATTTTTCCTGCCTCCATAGGATTTCTCTCAACAAACCCCTCTCCTCCCCCACCATTTCTAGTACTTCCTCATTTGTTTTCCTTTCGGTCCATTTCACCTTCTCCATTCTTCTCCACACCCACATTTCAAAAGCCTCCAATCTACGTCTATCCTCCTGCTTCAGCGACCACGTTTCCGCACCGTACATAGCTATGCTCCATATCAGAGTTTTTACGAGTCTTGTCTTAACCTCCCTACTCAACGTCCCCGTCATCAACTCCCTCCTCCTTGAGAAAGCCTCCTCGCCTAGCGCAATTCTTCTCCTTACGTCCCTACTACTTTGATCGTATTGGTCCAAAATACTTCTGAGATATGTAAACTTTTCCACCTGCTCTATTTTTCCCCCTCCTATTTTAATGTTTAGCTCAGCCTTTTTCTTTCTGGAAAATCGCATAACCTTTGTTTTATTAATATTGATTCTCATCCCATATTTATCGCACTGAACCTCCAATTCACTCAGAAATGCTTGCAACCCCTTGGCTGACTGAGCAACTAATGTTTGGTCATCAGCAAACCTAACCGATTTTACGAATTCCCCTCCGACTTTCATCCCTACCTCCAGTTCTTCCCATGCCTCTTTAATCATTTCCTCCACATATACGTTGAACAGCACCGGTGACAATGGGCAACCCTGCCGTACACCTCTTCCTAACACTGCCCATCCGGACTCTCCATTCCCCGCTCACACCTGAGCAGTCTGAGACATGTACAGGTTGCGGATCAGTCTCCTGTCCCTCCAATCCATTCCTATTTTCTGCAATACACGCATTAATTTTTCCCAATTCACTCTATCAAATGCTTTTTTGAAATCTACAAAACAGGCAAAAACGTCCTGATTGTATTCTATATTCATCTCGACTAGTGATCTCATTACTGCAATGGCATCACGCGTAACTCTTCCTTTCCTAAATCCAAACTTATCATCCCCTAAGTAATCATTTGCCTTGTTCTCTATCCTTTTGTTGATCATCCTGAGAATAACTTTAGCTGTGTGGGATATCAAACTTATTGTTCTGTAGTCCTCACATGATGTAGCCTTTACCTTTTTTGGAACAGGAACTAACAATGATCTCACAAAATCTTCCGGCCAGATTCCTTCCTCATAGATACTATGAATCAGTCCATATAGAGTCTCCTTCCCACATTTTCCTAAATATTTCAACAGTTCCACAGGAATGTTGTCTACCCCCATGGCCTTATCTTATCTCCTTTAATACCCTTTCTATTTCATCGTTGAGTATGCCTGGACCTAAGCTATCTTCTTCTATGTCATGTTCCTTTTCTATGCCTAACTTTGTCGACCTAAGTTCTTTACCATACAGTGTTTCTATATATTCCTTCCATCTCTCTTGGATTTTTCCTGGTTCAACTATTATCTTTAACTGTTAGCACAGATCTTGCCTTCTTACTTCCCGATAATAATTTAACCTTGCTGTATAGAGCACCAATTTCACCCTTCTTCTGTAAACTTTACATATCCCTGCATTGCGTTTTACACCATTCTTCCTTTGCTTTATTTGTGGCCCTTCTCAATTTATTGTTTAACTCTTTGTACTTCATTTTGCCTGATTCTGTGTTTACATTTTTCCATCTTCTTCTCTCATCCATCTTTGCAATCATCTCATCCATTACCCATGGTTTCCTTATACTTTTCCCGTTAACGGTTCCTATAGTGTCTTCTGTGGCTTTCGATATCACTTTCTTGATACATCCCCATTTTTCTTCGAGAGTACTCAGCTCTTACCGTCATCCATCATTTTCTATACAGCCTTCTGATACACCTTCATTAATCCATTTAATGCTTCTAAATTCCATTTCCTAACCCGCCGCCCTTGCCTTATCTTCTTGAAACGGACGTTACATTTCATAATAACTAAATTGTGGTCAGAGTCCGCATCCGCTCCTAGGAAACTGTGCGAATTTATCACACTGTTCCTAAACCTGTACCTAACCATAATATAATCTAACTGATACCTTTCTGAGTCCCCTAACATTTTCCATGTATACCTACGCCTTTTGTGGTGTCTAAACCATGTGTTAGTGATGACTAACCCCTGTCTCCTGCAGAATTCAATTGCTTTCTCCCCGCGTTCATTTCTCGTGCCTAACCCATAGTCCCCCACCTCACCACCCTCTCTTCCTTCGCCTACCCTCGCATTCCATTCCCCCATCACTATCAAATGTTTCCCTGCAGGAACACACAAGATTATATCCTCTAACTCATCGTACATCCTATCGACTTCTTCCTCCTTGTGGTTGCTCGGTGGCATGTATACCTGAACAATGACCAAGTTTGTCGGCTCTGCTTTAATCTCTACCAGTAAGATTCTATCAGTTGCTTGCTCTATGTTGAGTACGCTTCTTCCTACCTCTTTATTTAATATGACGGCAACCCCTCATTGGCCCTCGTCCCCAACATTCTCCTGATGTTCCATGTTCCTATTCTAACTAATTTTGTCTACTTCTGCTTCTTCTGTCCTGCTGCTGTTATTTTTCTCCTGCAAGGGTTTCATTGGATGATGACCATGGAAGCCTTGCTTCCTCCACTTCCGGGCATGACACACGGCCCCTTGGGCCGAGTCCTGCAGTTGCCAGGACTCAATTTCTCTATACCATCCATCATAATATTTGAGGTGGTTTCCTGTTGCCTTTCTCAATAGTGTTTTTAACGTGACACCATCACTTAATGGTCTCCCCACTGGCATCAGATGCCTTTGCAGTCGCCTCACTGAGGAACAGACACTGCGTGGACTACCTTTCGTCTGGCTCCTAACCTTAGACGTATCTGGCATGGGTGACACTACCAGGAGCAATTATTACTACTCCCGCCAGCACAGCTCTAGGGGTCATCAGAACGCACAAGCCCTTCCACCACGTCAAGGTTGCAGTCCATGGGAGGGATTGTTGTTTTAGAAAATATATATATATAATTTTTTTTTAAAACCTTTCACTATGGTTTCCCAGGAAGATCTGGTGCTCGAAAAATCAAATAACTTGATTGGTTCGCCACACAGCAGGTTTTCATGTTTGAATATATATATATATATATATATATATATATATATATATATATATATATACATATACATATATATACATATATATTCAAACACGAAACCCCGCCATATGGCGAACAAATATTATTTCACACATTTTAATAGGTATAAGGAAAGGTGATAGGAAAACACATAAAAGACGAACACAGGAAAGGTGGGGAAGGTGGATTTGAGCAGATCACAAATGTAAAAATATTTCCTTTTCCGGGATTTGAACGCCGGACCTTCCACTTGCCGGACGGATGCTCTACCACTTAAGCTAATAAGGAAACCCAATTTACACTGAGATCTGCGATCTTATAAAAATAAATTGAAGACTGAAATAAATTCATGCCCTTACTGTATAAGAAATTGGTTGAGACCGATTACGCCATCTCCCAAATGAATTGAAGTTAAAATTATCATTGTCAACTTCATCATCCTCATCAGCATACTCCTCTGCAGAAGCTCCTTCTGGGCCGCATCCATCTCCTCTTGTCCTGAATGCCTCAACTTCTGCTTGAACTCCAACTTCTACACGGTCAACTAATAGATTACGATTTCTGTCCACACTGCTCACCTCCTTATGAGGTCCCCATTCATTCTCTTTTTGGCAGTGAAGAATAACCTTTGTAGATGAGAAAGAATACACAAAGAGTTTATGTTACTATGAATATTCTAGTTTTTATTACAAACATTTTATATGCCCAAAAAGTTGCTTAAACACATGCATTCAACTAGTATTAATCATCTATACAATCATGTTTTTTCCATTTACTTTGATAATGAAGAAAATTTAAGTGATAAAACTATATGTTCTCATTCATTTAGTTCATTCCATAAGAGCGTTATTAAGAAATTCATTGGACTATTTGTTAGAAAGCAACTATATGACTGATAAAACAAAATAGAGTGCTCAATGAAAAAGTAAGTACAAGGGTTTGGGTGCTTCATTTCTTACTACAAATGATGTAATGTGTTACCACTGCTAATATAATTCTTTCCGGTTCATTTAAATACTGTGGTGAGTTTTATCTTGTGAATGTCAACATTTTTTGTTATGAGGACCCACAAATAAAGCTAAAGGAGCATTCTCAATGGAAAATCTGATTTACATTAATACAATGCGACTTGACATCTACACAAAATAATCCATCTATATTCTCATCTCCTTGATATTCTTTCTATTATTGGCTCAAATGAACATCAAATTTGTATGATGATAGAATCTGTTATATTCTTTTGAGTTAATGTATCACAATTACGGGTATGACACATTCTTAATACTTTATCAATCAGTAGGTAGGTAGTAATAGGAATCAAGTATTGAATGACTTCTGCCAAAATTTTCCAATTATCACGGCAATAACTAGTTAAGTTACAGACATCATTAACTTTCCCGCTATGGTAATAATGCTTTTTCATTTTAACTGGTAATTCTGCATTCAGGGATTCTGTGGCTATACTCAACTATGATGGACCTTGATCAATTAACAATAGTTATTATTATATGCTCAATAGACCCATTAACCAGGATTTCCCAAAAAGGTTAAATTCTATGAAAAATAATTACAAAAATGACTTCAATCAAGAGAAAAAGGTAAAAACTTATCATTTTAAAATTCAAAGGACAAAATAATTGGTCCTCAAAATGTGCTGGTTTGAAATATGGCTAAGCACGACACATTCTTCCATTGGTTCTGGGAAAAGGGTATGCATTTTAGCTTTCTTCATCAGGCATGAGAGAGAGGACAGCTTTTCAAAAACTGATGGCATAATGCACCAAAAGTAAAAATAGGAATTTAAAATAGTTACATCAATTCAAGGTTAAGATCCAGTTTCTTTTTGTCTAATATCTGACATTATTTCACATTGACTTATTGACTAAAATAAATAAGTTCTTTTCAGTACAAAGGAGTTGATTTATGAGAAATGAAGAACAGAATTTTGTAATGTGTTAATGCCTAATTATACTATACATTGGAGAAACTTCAAATTAAACATGCTCTAAGTCAGAGGATCAGTTCATGGCATTGAGTTTCACTGTAGATGTAATATGATAAACATATAACATTCTTTTGCCAATGCTTTTTTATGGGAAATATTCCCAGGTATCTCAATTCAAACTGCTTAGGCTTGCCAAAAACATTCACTGAGAGACAAAGCAACAATAACCATTGCCAGGTCAACATAGATAGTTGTTTGTTATAAAAATATAGTAATATTAAATCAGGAAGGTTGAATGCCAAATTGGATTTATATAATGATGCAGAATGACAAAAATGTACAAAAATCAGCTTAACGTCATGCAGTTATTTTGACACGTATTCATAAAAATTTATTTGTATAATGATGAATCATTACTTTCCTTGATTAATCCACCATGCATATTAATAAGGGAATACAAAGGGTTGCGCTATTTCACTTACTTGACTCATATTCTATTGAAATACTGAGTGTGAAAGCATGTAGCAATGCCATTCATTCAAATGCAATATAATTTCTAAGTTAAAATGCAAATTCGATCTATATTATGCTTTGTTTTCATTGCCAGGTTTCAGCATAAAACAATGAGATGCTGAAAATATAGAGGAGGCATACTCAACATCGATGACATTGTCTAAGCTGAAATACCCAAACAAGAATGGCAGCTCCAACAACATATCATACAAATTTATAGCTTCAATATAGTCATAATATATAATGCAAAGTTGTGAATCCAATATGGGATGCCTTTATGCAATTCCATCCATTTACATCATGACATTGTATTAGCAAGGGCCAAAGTCCGATCATGAGCCATCCTAGATTTTTGATGTCCCCATTCACTTCAGGTGCACTATGATTTATTTTAAGCTGCCCTTTAAAACTTATCAAGAAAATGTGCTGGATGAAAAAGAGATTCCTGTAACAGGGATAGGGTGACGGGAAGTATAAGGCAATGGCCATTGAACAAATTCTATTTCTCTTTCACCAGTGCTCCAGATTTCAGCCTGCTACAGCTAATCAATACATTGACTCACATTATATTCACAAATCAACACATTGAAACTTATGCAATATTAAATTTGCTAAACTGCAATTATAAAATGTATACAATGCACAGTGCGGCTGATGGACAACAGTAAATTTCTTTCTTCCATTAACACTTTATTAAACAAATAATATTTGATACCAAATACTCACTTTATTTAGAATGGCAGTTGCCAATATGTCATCATATGTCTTTGAAGCAAAGTCTTCATGTTCACTTGGAACATCATTTCCTAAGAGGCTGTTTTCCATTTCAATATCCCCCTCATCTGACTGCCCTCTATTGAATCCATTACTTACAAACTGCAAAAAATAACATTTGAGACAATAAGAAACTGCTATAAGATATCTTATTTTAATAATAATCATTTCAGCATATATCATTTAAGTTCTATAAGCTATAATGTCCAATCTTCTTTTTTCAATCTCTTTCTACAAATGACCACGAATAGACATTGACTTCCATTCAATGGTATTGGGCTCAATCTTGCAAACATTCATCTTGAGGAATAAACCAAACTTCGTATATTTACAAAAATTTTATTTATACAATATTACTGGTTTCATTACATAGGTGACAACATGTTACCTGAAGATGTCACCTATGTGATGAAAACAGTAGTACCATATTAATAATTTTTTTTGTGAATTTACAAAGTATGTCTTATTCCTCAAAACAATGACTTTACTATTGTTAACATGGTCATGCAATAAAGTTCTATTGAATCATCAATTTATACAGTTTGCGATTATGATCAATTTATGTAATTGGTGCAATATTTGGAAAAATGATGATGGGAGAACATTAGTAAGGCAAAAATAGTAAAAGATTATAAATGTCACAATAAAAATTATATTTTTAATACAACAATGTTTGGCTTCAAATGACTAGATGGCCAACTAAAAATCATCTACTTTTCTAACCATAGACACACTATTTCAATGGATGACATAATCTAAGTCTGCATTCAATTAAAAAATAGCACATTTTTCAATTGGCTATTTAAAATTGTTGAGCAATATAGGGATACTAGTGCGTTTACTTGTGACACCAATAGATTTCCTAAGGCAAAACATAGGCAGAATTGAAACCAGCCCTATGGCTATTATCCCTGCTCTCAACCTTCTGGACTAAAATACCACTTGCTAACACATATGCTAACTAAAATATATATTATCATACTTGCTGAATGCCAAGTCGTGGGAGTTCCCTGGCTTCATCAATCACTTGCTGAACAAGTGTTTTTAGCTGAGCATGTGCAACTGATGGAGAGCACAGAAGGCCATCATCATCTTCCTCTCCAACCATGGCCACCAATCCATCTTTTTCTGTCTTTCCAATTCGATCCAGGTTGGTAGGAAATGGCTGATCTATTATTTAATGCATTAAATTAATATCATACAAGGTTACTTGAAGATAAAAGAAAATTGTGATCCATAGAAGTCAAAAGTTAAAAAAAACAGTGATTTTCTTATAAATTGATTAACAGTAGCCTAAAATTGAAGATACAAACTGGAATCATGAAAGTACCCACGTGAAAAGTTAAATTAGTTCTCTATGCAGATAGTAAAATGAATTACAATAACCTGGGAGTTGATTTTTTCAATTTACATTATGAAAGCATTACAACTTGCACAAAGTTCAGCTCTCAACTTTATGAAAAAATTGACAGCAGAAAACTTATAAGAAAAAATAGTTAAAATTTAACAAATGGTATCACTCTTATAATACAGTTGGCTTCCAATGTTTATTATAAAATAATAACCACACAACCTAGTTATAATACAGATTAATTTAGCAAGAAATCAAGAGCTCTACGGCCTCTGGGGTAAAATAATAAGGGGGAAAACTCCAATGGCCGTAAAAAACAGTTGCAACTCTCGTCAGACCAAATTGTTGTGTTGGTATTCGCGGGAACCATGTAAGGGACCAACCACAACCTCTCGCTTTGAGTGCGTGTGTGTGTGCTTCTTGAGTGCTAGTGTGTGTGATTGGTCTGTGCTCGTCCTTTGTGGATAGTCACAGAGTGTGTGCTTGTAATACATCCTGGTATCCTTAACCGGGTCTTCCTTACAGCCTCGTGAAGGATTACTTTTCCACCTGGAATCTTTAACGAAGTCTCACAGCTTCGTGAAGGATTCCAGACAGGATAGTGTGTGTGTGGCTGTGTGTGGTCCCTGGCGTGGATTAATTTCCCGTAAACCACCACAGAGGGTATTCTTGGTCGAGAGGTTGTGGTTGGTCCCTTACGTGGTTCCCACGAATACCAACACAACAATTTGGTCTGACGAGAGTTGCGACTGTTTTTTACGGCCATTGGAGTTTTCCCCCTTATTATTTTAACAGATTAATTAAGAAACTGATTAAATTTTTAATAAATTTATTCTTTTTAAGCAAAAGGTGGTAACATGGCTCATTGTTAGATTAGCAAAAAAAGGTGTATTAGAATAGCAAAACCAAATTATACCTATCCAAGCCACTGAACATATCCTTCACCAATAAAATATGAAAATAAGCAAACCCAAAGGATGCAGAGAATTTACAATAATGTTAACCTGTAATATATATATATATTTGGTGACTATGGATTTGGCTGGTCAACAGTTACACTATTATTAGATTATTCACAGTTATATTTCAGCAAAAAGAAAAAAAGATCATCACAGGACCGTAGTTACCTAACTACCAAAAATGATTATGTTAAAATACAATGGCTATGCAAAAGGATTATTTTGAGAAAGAGTATGATAAACTAAATATTCATAAGTGGTTGATACCTGGAAAGCAATGGTTTTATAATACTACTGTACAAGTTAACACACCATTTCAATTTAAAATGCCTAGAAAATAATGACATTATCCACACTATTTAAGTTTTTCAGTAAAACGTTATTCTTATTAAGCGGATTACAGTCTGATTCATTCAGTGCTGCTGCATACCTTCTTAGATTTAAGTTATTTTAACTGCAGAGGTAATCAAAAAACCATACTTCCCTTTTATGGAAAACATTAAAATACATATATCCACCAAATAATTTCAATTTAAAACAATTCATTGCATTCAAAACAATAACTAATAAATGTTCTTTTCAAATCTTTGGTATCATGAAATGCCATACCCTAATTACATTTTCAGCCATCACTTACGAGAAATAGACATCTGTAGAGCAAGGGTGAGCCTGGCAATAGCATCACAGAGGCTGGAGTGGTACTTGCTGAACATGCAATCATCTGTAACATGCAAGCATGAGTAAGGATTGATTTGGAAAGAGGTTAAGAAGTCATTAGGAGAGCCAGGGTACATATTAAAATCTGGAACAGGCAAATGAAAAATTACAGAATTCTAAAAGAGATGAGTTAATTGAAAACTTGCACTCATGCCATTCCACATATATATACTTTGGTATGAAGGCTATTTCTAATGGTCAACAAATTTCAACCACAAGCAAGTAAATGATCATTTTTGGCTGCTTCAGAACAATAGTTTGATTGCTGGATGAACTTATCTCTTTATCGCTCAACTATGCATATTGGCAAATTTCTGCTCATCTGTAAAGCTAAACATGGTCAAATAGGTCAGAATATTTTTCATACAATGAAAATAAAGAATGTGAGATCAATACCCAAGCAGGTAATTTCTGAAAGATATTAGCTCAATGTGGGTTGCGGTAGTCCATAGGGTAGAGCATTGGACTACTGGCTGGAGGGCCCCGGGTTCGATTTGGGAGTTCGATTCGATCACACGCTGGGCACCTGCAGCTCCACCCAAGCTATGTGATTTTTTGGGTACCAGATATTCCTGGGAAACCATAACCGACACAGGGAAAGGAACTAACTGCCCCTCTACCCTGATGTGTGAATATTTACATGCCGTCGGGCTTAGTACTGGGTGAACTCTATCATCACCTAATAAACCGACCTTCGGGTTAATTACTGTGTGTATGATTTTTTTTATTAGCTCACTAATGTACACATAATTTTTGTAAGAATGTATGTCCTTTAGTGACATAAATCTATCAAGCTTCTAAGATTGGTAAAAATATTTATAAATAAAACCAAGCTGCCTCTGGGCTGAGTCTACACCAAACAGGTCAAAACTGGCTTAATGAGCTACATTTAACTGCAACTCTACTATTCCATTCCCTTGCTAATCCCTTGTTGCAGGACTATACGGTCAAGTCCTCTACACACACCGCTTCTTGTATAATGCTATAATTGACTTTCTTTCTTCCACTATAATCTTATGCACTCTGCTTCGATTGATAAGATCGATGGTGATCATTATTCATGACAGTAGATTTAATACAGAGATTCCAGATTCATAATGGACACACACCAGTTAAGCAAATAAATATATGGAAGGCTATTTAAAAAGGTTTTTGTCATCGCCCATAAGTTTGTAAAAGTTTTTTAAGATAAAATGATCTCTTGATGAGAGTAGCTTTTCTTTTATACAAGTTTTTTACATTAGTTAAAGCAAAAGTTAAGAATTCCACGAAATCATTAAAGCTGCTTAAACCACAACTCCTCATTGTTAAGCCTTTTCCTAGACCTATATCAGTTCACATGTAATTAATGACGATTTTGTTTACATCAATAATTATTTTATCCCCCCATTGCCATTAAGTATTTATTTTTGCACTTATTGTTGCCCTTTGTTTCTGAAGTAAGCAAGGAAATTAGAGATCAGCTTCCATTTGTTGCCCAAATTTCAAATAAATAATTTAAAATAGCAGTAAGTAAGAATGGACATTTCCAGTAGTTCTTTTTCCAGAGGAAATTAAATCTTATTGGCATCAATAGCTATCAGCAATACTCAATGGTTCCTAGTACTTCTTGAATCATTACATTTCATCTGTCTACCTGCATTTAGCTATATCTTTTTACCTATCACTCAGGAAAAAATCTATTCAGAATTAAAAAGTTTACTTTGGTCAATGGTATTATAGACCTTATTCCAGGGCATTGCATATACAAATAATCTACCTTAGCAAGATAATTACAATTACTAATCCTGTAAAATGAAGAACCCACATTTCCTAACTCTAAGATAAAATATATTCACGAACATGCAGCAATACTACTTATATACACAGAGTAAGTAAGTCAACTAAACACTGTTCTAAACCAGCAAGGATTCTTAAACAATGTATTTACAGGAACGAAGCCTTTATTGACGAAGATCTTTCACTATTTGATCTTATTGCACCATCCAAACTAAATATTTTCAGAAATATTATTAGAGTTTAAAGGAGCAAATAAAGTATTGAAGAGATTTTAGGATGAGATAAAACAGAATTAAATGAGTTTGACACCAAATTCAGATATCAAATCTCTTATGTCACTGTAAGTAATTTGTCTACCAGAAGGACATAAAAACACTACTATTTTCTCTCTATATCAAATTTCAGTTGTGCTAGATATGCACTACTACAGTATTGTACTAAAATAAAAAATATAGCTTTTTCTCAAATCATTTATTCCACATATTTTTTGTATCACTACTTAAGTTTCCGAGTCTCCACATTAAATACATTCTTTTTCAAAATATTATTTAAAAAAATGTATGAAGATATCTGATGGGACAAAGTTAGGTGACTCATCCTCTGTTTATATACATTTGTTTATAAGAATATATGGACACATGCCAACCATTATTCATAAGGTGATTTCAGTAAGAATACTTCTGAAAAATTCACTATTACAGAAAAGTGAAAAGTGGTAAATGGCTGTAATCTATGGAATTATTGCCTAAAGCATTTATGTCAATCATTAAACAAAATGACAATAGGAAATTATATTTCTGTAAAGGGAGTTAGAGTAAGTTCATCTACATAGTATTTAGTAATTGTAAAAAGGTCAAATACGAAAAATTGAAGCATATCAATCTGTTATCATATTACAGAGACATTTTCATTTTTCAGTTCATTTTCCAACTGTAAAGATAAATCAACCATGTAATGGTAGTCTACCAATGAGTAAATGAGAAGATTGGGTTGGTGAGGTGGCTAACCTACAGGATGAAATAATAATAGATGATGATGACATTGGGAATAGACGGAAAGAATTCATTGAAGTACTCTATCAAGTTCCTAAACTAAGCCATTGTGTGAATGGCTGGTCTCAAGGAACAAGGAAGGGTTTGTGCGTGGGGGGAGGGGGGGTGCAAGAAAAGTTCGTCCTCCGCCGGGGTAAACCCCGGTTGTTCAACTGTTAGTTTTGTATGCTATGCTTTGGTTCGGGATGGGGTGATGCAAGGAGATGGAGGGGATGGATATAGATTCCTTCTGGCGACAGGTAAGAGATGGCTTAATCGAATTCGTTACGGAGGTTCTCAAGAGAGTTGACCTTCAATGTCTGAGAAAACTGAGCGTACGAATGGGGAAGTCGGGGAATTTCGTTCAGAACGTCAAACAGAACGACTATTGTAATCTTCAAAACACTATTTTTCTGTAAGTTAAAAACATTCTTAGGTTAAACTGCGTTGACTGAACTGAACAATCAGTGGCAAATTTGAAGGCAAATGAAACTAAAACCACACGCTTTTTATAGAAGGTACTTAAGGAAGTGGTCAGACCTTTTTCTCCACAACCGTGGCCTGAGCTATTCTCAATCGGTGTCGAAAATTTCATAACACGATCGATTGCGTACATTTGGGGCAATCTTGAAAAGAGCGCGGCGGCGCACATAAGATTAATGGTAGAGGTAGGGCAACGACCGGAAAGTCCTTGGAAAGTGAAATTTTCTTTCGACCGGCTATAATACTATTGCCTCCCCACTACTTTGGTATTAATTTTTCGAATTTTTAGGCAGTGGTTTCTTAACTATTCCAATACTTACAAAAGAAATAGGGGCTCTATCTATCAAGATGCTAAGTTTACCCGATAAGCTTGTAATGTAAAATTTTCTTGAAGCCGACAGCAACCGTATTGCAGGCGTTTTGAGCCCGTCAGCCTACCTCAGACCTTGATTAAGTATGAACTAAATAGCTCTTTGGAATTCAGTTACCACAAAAGTAGTTCTTGTAATTAATATTCCAAGAGAAAAAGAGAAGTGCGAAAACGAATACACTGCATTGGCATCTTTTCTTAGAGTCAGGATAGCATATGTATAGTATATGGCCGGTTCGTAGATATTAATGTAACGGCGCGGCGTTTCTCTATCTTTGATACCCAAGGAGCTTAATTTCTAATGGTATCAGAAGCATAAATAAGCGCACATTTTTCCACATTACCGCTGTTTTCGTTCAATCTGGCACACATCTATATTTTTCCTTCGTAAAACCAGTTTTACATTAATTACCTTAAATGAAAAATTCGATATTTTAGAGAAACATACTGAGAATTTACAAATAGATATTTTCGCGGAGCACTCGCGAGGATCGAATGGGTGCAATGAAGAGTGGCATCCTAACCCGAAGGCCGGGATTCGAATCGCGGCGGCGTATTTTTTTCAGTGGTATGCCGATCCCTACTTGGATATCCCTTTAAGTGGAGTATGCTGTCCGCCGGATGAAACCCCTTGCTGCCTTTTGTTTAGAGTAGGCTAATGCCAACGCCGGGTTTCCTTACACCCTTCCTCCCATTCCAGACCAAAAACATTGGTACTGATTTTAAATTTTCAAGCGTAAACAACATGTTGAAAACGAAAAGCAAAATACCTCAGGAATTCAATTTGGATTTGACATAATTCCAATGTGCTTAGCACAGCTCAGTTTTTGTTTTAAAATTTATAGAATATCTGGTAGACACTCAGACAATGTAGGTAGTGTGTACTAATTAAACCCGTCACTAGCACAGAAATCGTATCTGAATCAAGGAGGAAATTGGCAATATTTCGAAATTTTACATAAAATCCTAAATCAATGCATTTCCTTATCTAGGAAATGTCCGCATTGATTAAAAAACCTGTGTGGAGGGGCAAATTTTCGCCACAAACCGCAATACGGTGGCGGAAATCGCGGTTACAAGCTTCTGCTCGTGAGCGAATTTCTGTGGTTTCAAATATTCCATTCCATAAATAGTATTATCAACGGATAAAGAAAAGCAAGCAACAATAACGTGTAATTTAACCACAAAAATTCTAATCACTCACAAACATTTTATGCTTGACTGCACCGGAGCGACTGCTCTAAAATGGGAGATAAGGAGAGTAATATTTTAAAGACGCTATATAAACAACGGACCTCGTTGAAATGACGTACTCCTTCTAAAAGATCCTTCCCCTTTGCGTTAGGTAAAACAATTGGTAATTAGTAATGCGTTTACTTATCTGAATTTGTGGGACATTAGAATCCGTAGGCTAAAAATGATCGATTTGGTGGGAAAACGCGTTTCAGTCTTTTAACTGTACCACCCGCCATAGCCGTGCGCTGGGGGTCAAAGTGCAGCTGGAACAAATAAGCGTTTTGCGGGTTTAAAACAACCGTCCTAAGGGCAATTAATGATTTCAGGAAAACTATGCAATAAAAATTTCATTCATTTTGGCGTATTTCGACGCCTTCATAGAGATACCCGGGGGGGGGGGGGTATGGCTTTCTTCCCGGCGCGCGTTCTTCTCACCCGACCTACCACCATCCTACCGTCCACAAGGGCACTACATTTGGCACCATAAGTGTGAACGCAAGAATAACACTCAGGCCAAGAAATAGCATAATTTCATAAAACGAATTTATTACTATTATTGAAGGATTAATTATATGCCGCTCCTGTAACTACGAGGGGATTTTGTCAATCGACGCCTGCGTATTACCTTCTTCCTCCGCTGCGCTCTCTTGGGTCAACATGAAAACGAAAGCTTTCCCATCAGTTCGTGGTTTGTAGTCGGTGAGCGAAGTCATCGTCTCAATGAGTGGAATGTCGAAGTTTTGAAGGGATGCATCAACACAATTGGTATGGAACGCGATGTGTCCAATTTTGAAAACCACCGAGAGGCACCTTGGGTTTTCTTCTACCTCTTCAAGATCGATACGATGTCCAAGATGCTGTTAGCGGTGCTATCGTGGATCTACTTCAACTGTGGAACATGACTAAAGTTCCTCGAATACAAGATCACGCGACTGAAACAGTGGAATGATTTTTTTAGGAAGTCGAGATTTGTCTACAGACATGAGAATGCCCCGTCCATGACTGCAAACGAGCTTCCTCAGAGTGGCATGAATATTAAAACAATTTATACTAAGTATTCGATACGTAAAAGAAGAGTGCCTTGGAAGAGATTGAAGAATTGGAAATAAATCCTAAGACAATGTAGGAACGAAGGTCAGGAGGAGAAGAGAGATATTATAATATAATTAACTATTTATTCGATCTTTGTGGACTTCGCTCACTTACATTGGGTAGTGCTGACACGAATATGAAGATGAATCCTATCTAAAATCTTCCTCAATCGTGGAATAAAAGAATGGAATGAGTTACCTGAGGATATCTTTAAGTCCTTACCTTATTCATTAAATAAATTTAAAACGAGGTGTATGCTCTCCTTAAAAAAATTATCCGTAACGTGTGAGTGAGAAATGTACGTGATAAAACCGTATGTACTTGTGCTATGAATAATGTGTTAACGGGACGCGATTTTGAACGGTATATGAAATTGAAGAGTACGTGATTATGGACGAAGTGTGGCGATGGACGGTGCGTAGTATGTACTCGTGTGGTGTACACCTAATCCTTGTGTGATGGTAAAGGAGAGGTCGGTAATCTTAAAAGTGTCATTGAATATACGAGCATTTTGTCTCATATCTGTTCTTCTTATGTGTGTATGTATGTGCATTGTAAGAGTGACCAGTGATCACACTGGACCGTTGCCACCAGGAAAATTGCCTAATTGCGACGAAGTTTATGTAAATAATTTGCAGTGTAAATTGACCGTTGCAAGTCACTGATGTCGAATGAAATTGGTAATTAAAAAGGGATAGAGTGGCAATGGTAACGTGCTACATAATATGTTTAAAAATGTAATACATATGTTAAAAAATGTAATAAATATAAAAGGCTCAGAAATAGAGACAGAAAGACAATCTGGATAAAGAATAGACTAGGATATGAGTTTTATTACTTCAATTTTCAAAATGTTTCGTGCTTTATACTGCTTGGCTTCTGATTACGCGAGATACAAATGTATAGCGAAGAATTTACGGATATTATATGACCATGCAGAATGGTGTATGAAGCTATGGAAGATTATATATAAGTAGGCGTACACTCAGAAGAAGAATTCATTGCATTGTATTCTCCTTGATGTACACGGGTATAGGGTATCTTGGCAGATTGCAAGAAAATAACATTAGTGGGCAAAATATGGCACCCTTATCCTCAAATGATTAGGCTTGGCTGCCCTCTAGAAAGGTCGTTGTTTTCAAATTATTTGATAATATAATTACCGAAATGATATTATTTATATGATAACGAATAATATTAACTTTCGCCGTGGTTTTTTAATTATCTGGCCATGGTTTAAACAAATTGTGTAATTCTCAAAGTAACTTGTTGGAAATTGCAATCATTCCGTACCTGCCCTAACAAATCAAATTACCGCGCAGCTATGGAACACAGCTAGCAGACTGAAACACATTTCGACCATTTTTAGCGTACAAATTCCGATTTCTCACAAATTTCGAAAATACTATATCTGCCGCCCTTCTGGTAAATAACGACATTATCATTATCTTGAGACTCGATTAGCATATTATTAATAACATTATCATATTATTAATCTTGAGACTCGATTCGGTTCATCATAACAAGGTTTTACAAATCTAGCCCCTCAAAGCTACACGCGTTCTAATTCGGCAATCAATTCAACGTAATGAGGATCCCATATACTAGCAGGATATTCCTAATGTGGCCTAACTGGCGAATGGCAGCATTGCTCTTTAACCTTCTCGTCACATTTCCCCAACACTCTTCTAATAAATCTAATTTTTTTGCAAGCCTGTCCACATATTCCCCGTTTACTCGCATGGTTCACCCAGGAACGGTCGTGAGTAATGGTAACGCCTAAGTGTTTAATTGAGTCTATACTTCCTATTTCGGTATTTTTGGTGTGTCAGGTTTTCCATTTAAAATCAGCTGATGCATCAACGAGAGTACACCATTAGCCGATATCCCTATTAACCCTTCGAATTAACTTATCGATTAAATTTTCGCCAAAGAGAGATATGAATGCATCAACGCATCCCTTCAAAGTAAAGACGCGACCCTCGAAAACGTTTGAAGGCCAGGATGGCTAGGGATTTCCGCTGCTAACAGCAGTAATTCACTCAGTGTCATTCGAGGAAATGGAGAGCATTAGACATTTTTTTCCCAAAATGACGGCTAGATATATCGAAAGAAAAATATTTACGATAAATAGGCATGGCAAAAGTTATCCGGGAGACTAACTCCCTCTGAGTGAAAAACTCAAGAAAAACAGTAAAAACATTTATAATACTGTTTAGATATTGGTAAGAAACATAAAATTTTCATTAATGGTTGTGGCACAGAAATCAAATAGCTGCATTTGCGAAAAAACGGGAGAAAAAAATCTTACATTGCCAAAGGTGCTAAGTAGGTCAATGATTTTTAGTGGTTTTTATTTATAGTTTCCTTGAAATGGTTTTACAAAATACAAAGACGATACAGAATTCAATTTTTTTCTACAGTGGAAAATAAGATATCAATTAATTTTTTTTCTATATGAGAAAATAAGATGGCTAATAATTTTAGGTATCGAGTATTAAGTCTTTAATAGCAAAGAGAATACGAGCGTCTGGCCAAACTTACGCAACCTAATAAAGAAATCAGCAAACACTAAATGTTTACTTAGTTGCAACTATCTCCATAGTTTTTATTATGCTCTCCCGCCTTTTCACAGACATCAGAGACTTGCCGAAATCTGCACTGAACGATTAAACAGGGAGAAGCAAAACTTATAACATAGTCAACATAGTTCCTGAAATTAATTAACGCACAATAGACACTTCTACTTCTGATTCCCAGGACCAAAGACGCATGGGAAATAGTGAATATGCTCATCCTTACGTAAAAAGCAAAGCGATAATAAATTTATTAGCAATAACAGACATACTATATTAATCTCAGAAATGTCATGCTTTGCCACACCAACAGAAATGTGGACGAGCAGAAATCACACCATTAAATAGCCAGGCTTCAATAAAATCCTTTTACCTACACGCAGAATTTCACAAATGATCGTTTTATTATCGTAAGCATTGGTAATATTTAACTTTAGCTAAATTATTCCCCTATTATTTAAAAATGGAGACATACACTGTCTGAGATTTCGATTCAAGAAGCTTTTTCTCGCACTATTCACACTCACAATACAAAAGACCATTCACAAATAAATTAATGCCAACCCTCCCTTCGTGGAAATTTTTTCTATAGTTTCATGGATGGCGTCCGAACATCCTCTACCACAGGCCCTTGGGGCGGCCAGCGCTGTATTATTTGGAAGTAGAATTTGTAAACATTTGGCATCACTATACGACATCCATAAGGTACATTTATTTTGGCATCCTTAATTCATTTTCCTTACTTATTGAGAATATGTTTTAGATTAATATAAATAGTAATTAAGTGACGCAAAATCCATACCTTTATTTCAGATGGTTCAATAATTAACCTATAAAAAGAGCTCGGAGCTGACATAGCTTGGCCTTCTAATAATAAATAAATTGTAATATAAATAATATAATAAAATAAATATTAATAATCTAATAAAACAAATAATAAACATGTATAGAATATTTATAATAACTAAGTTATTTATTATTCAACTAATTAAATCACCCATTTTTACAGATATAACCGGAGGTTTAATACCATAGGCAGGAATATAGTAGGCATACAAACACCTAAGGATGGATGCAAATGAAATTAAATCTAATCGACAGAATGACAAAATCTATTAAGTACATGCTTCAACATCGGAAACATCAGCAAAAAGTCTCAATCTTGCTTAACTGTCATCTGATTACCTGTTTTATGGCAGGGTCCAGGTATTTAGAAATGATCCACAAGAGATGATCTCCATTATCAGCTAATAGAAGTTTCTGAATTTCAAGGAATTCCAACAAAATAAATTATTTTAAATCACGGTTTCCTTTTTTGTAATTATTTCGATAAGGACAAAACAGCTGTTTTCTCGTGAAACAGCCTAATCGGATGCTGTTCTTCGAATGCACTTCTGGAAATAGGCTGAAAGTGAAAGCCATGCAGTTCAAATCGAGGTTTCAATCTTCAAAAAACGAGGAGTACCTGAGTCATCAAGGTCAGAAAGGTAAACGTAAAAATGCCACTATCTTAAAGAGTCCGAGGTAAAATTTTCAGAAGTCTCAAAGCGAAGCACTAACCAATTCACTACACAAAATAACTTTTTCTTGGGCCAAAATAAAAAAACGAGTTGATTACGTTTTTTTCATAAGATTTAAATACTTAAATAAAAGTGGCGATTCATATCACGCTTCTCATTACTCTCCAAGTTACTCATTCGCTGCTCACTTTTCTTTCATAAGGTCTCATTGACCAAGTAAAAAAATGGGATAATTATAATAATGAGATCTTTGGAGATCCTACTAGGACAAAGATAAATTTAGACGAGATAGGCTCCAAAATTTGATGCTATGAAAAATAAAAATAAGCTGAATTTGTTTTCACCATTTTAAAGTGTAACCTATTAATGAGAAGTGATACTTTCACCACTTAATGCCACAACCAAAAGATTTTCTTATACAGTTATGAAACCCAGCACCCGTAAAAATCCAGACGCCGCTAATCAAAACCAACAAATAACCCAGAGTAGTAACATGAAACTCGAGTCACGTTAATCAAGGACGACACCAAAAGACGCTCGTCGAGTTCCCAATTGCTCAAGAAATCGATTATTTAGTGGTTAGAGCATTGAAATCATAGGACAGAACCAAGAGTCTCTTTCCTGGGAATAAATATTATGTTAGAATATCACATCGTCATCACCACGTTAATTATCACAGATTGACAAATTTGGTGGACAAGATCGCTCGCAAGGACGTAATTTATTAGCGAGGAAAGAGATGATTATCTAGTTTCCTCAATTAAGAATTTCCGCAGTAGCCTCACATTTCAACGACTCACATTCGGGATGAGAGTACAGGCGGTTGATGTTCACATTATCCAGTCCACCAGACACGAGGGCTTCCACAAGTCTCTCGACGAACTCCCTCACCTTCGCCGTTTCCGAATCTACTTCTTCTGCCAGGGCCTCTAAATAAATGATACAATAGGCATTTTCATTGATAACAGGGTAAATCGAAAATAAAGGAGAACATTCGTAAACACTGGTCGCAAAGGGGGAAATGTCGTAACGCAGGAAAAAGGAACAGATCTATAGGATAATTTCCAACCAATTGAATATTTTCAGATCAGAAAGAACTGTTCCACGATCATAATCATATTAATTCATGCCTCACTAGAATAATAATGCAATGTAAATATATATTAAGATTGGAGTGGCATTTTGCATGCATTTCCAGTGATTCACGGTCGTTGACATTCCACTCCGCAATTTATGTGAGGATATCACACGGCAGTACGACTGTCACTCCCTAATGGAAACCAGATTCCACTATCTTTGCGTTAGCGGAGACAGTAAACACTATTCATTATCAGTGGAAAATTAAATTGGTTTGCTGTTAGTAGCGGAAAGGTTATCAAGAATAATTACGCACTTTCATACTGCCATTGAAAAATGTGAATAACGATTCTAGATGACATGTCAACTATGGTTTTGATCACTTTAACTACTTAACTTCCAGAGAATTCAAATGGAAATTAAAATCGCTCCGCAAGAATCTATTTGTAAATTTTATTTAACGCTTCATATCAACTTTATTAGAACAAAAATGAAGTTGAAATCATTTCATAATTTTTTTCCATGAAAGAAATATTTACTGTGAAATAATATGAAACTAGCAGAGTACCCGAAGACAGTTAAGGTTTCTCGATCGAGGACGTGAGGCGATCAAGTAATTTTTTTTAACAATAACAGATTATGGATTCGTATTGACTCCATTGAATGCATTCACTCTCGATTCCGAAAAGTAATAATTGAAAGGTCAAATGAATAAAACTAGAAGGAAGGAACTCAGGACTGATATAAGTACAAAATCTGATATGACAACATTCACAAAAGTTGCATTATTAAAGGGTTGTGCTTTGTAGAAGAACGAAATAAAATCTTACCGTTTTAACCACATAAACTATAAGCAATCGGTTTACATAATTTTACAAGAACCCAAAAGGTAGTAAATATATTGTTGAAGGAACAACTTACTGCTACAATTACTGTGGAGGAAGAGCCCTTCCTCCGGCTGGACCCCAAAACCACCGAATCTCTTCCTTAGTTGAGAGTAAAACCAGTCTCCGGATTTCAGTCGTACCTCCCTACAATAACATTAAAAAATGTAATAATAAACATACAGAAAAAATATAATATGATTATCAGAAGACGATCACAACGTGTACACACCCTATTGCTTTTAAGTAAGAGAGGTTTAGTAGTCAAGGGCTCTTAATGACCTATGGTTCGATTCTTTGCTTCGGACTATGCCAGGAGCCATGCTTTTGCGTGCTTCTGGTAATTGCAGTCGCCGTAGAGCAAAGTTGTCGTGGTGTTGTTTTTGGTGGGAGCAGATGGTAGTGAAATTATGCCTCTATAACCCCGTTTACTTATCTGTGCAGGACATTACCAACTTCAACATCTTTTTCGTTGCTGTTATTAACCGTTTTCAAGTAACGCAGTGAGTAGAGATGATTGCTTTGTAGAATTCTATGGTTCACAAGACAAAAATATTGGACATCTATTAACAAAGCGCTAGTTGACAATGAACGTACGTGTATAGTCAATGAAGAGTTTCAAACCATTCTGTAATTCGAGAATGGGACATGAATAATTCAGGCAGGAACCAACCATAGTGGTTTGAAATTCACCCGTCTCAATCGATCGTTGTAACAATATATGACCACAATACAGCAGATAAACTTTTTGGCTCATCCAAGGTGATTGGCCGCGGAAAACCCAGGTCAGTTTAAAGTGTAAACTCTGAAGGTCCTTCAATATATCCAATGGATACTTTGGAGTGCTTAAGTCTAAGATAAGAGAACTTGAGAACTCTACTCAACTCGTATGAGTGAACTTAGGAACTCATTGAGAGGCAGGTTTCGTTTTGTGCTACCGTGATAACACCGTGGGCCTTTACTTCCGAGGAACTTGGATGAAGAAACCAAGAGAATAATTGTGGAGTGAGAAGACGGCATGTGCATTGAAATAATCCTGAAAGCACATCTCTATCAGATGTGGTTGGAAAAATGAACGACAAATGAATCCAACTGATTTTTTGGAACAGCTATTGTTATTTTTCAACACAGCATCCTTTTAGGCTAATAAATCTAGTCTTACGCTGCTCCAGTTGGTAAATCCCTTCCAAATATGCCATTGTTCCAACTCTGCAAACTCTCACTCGAATTGAATTACCTTCCCACCAACTATTTCTTCATATTGAAGAAAATGTAGTAATCTGAAGGAGTCAAATCTGGAGAATAGGGGGAGATGGAGAACGAGTTGGAATAGTCACTCTCATCAATTTTGTGACCATCACTACAGAGTGAGTTGGTGCATTGGCGTGATGAAGAAGGACTTTTTTCTGGACCAATCGTGGACATTTTTCGTGCAATTCAGTTTTCAAACTATCTAATAACGATGCACCTGTGATGCTCGACTCTTTCCAAAATAGACAAACGAGGTTATTCCTTGTGAATTCTAAGAAAAATATTCGTTATAATCTTCCCAGCAGAATGAAAGGTCTTCGACTTCATTGGTGCAGACTCACTAATGTGAGTCAAGAATGGACTGTTGGATGAAGTGAGAATAGAATGGAATGTTTCTACGCTTCATACATGTAGCCTAGGAACAGTCCATGTACGAGCATATTTTGTCCAGAGAAACGAAACGACGTCTACAGTCCTGTGTATTTCGCTAAAGCAGCTGCAAACTATCCTTCGTACATGCCGTAATTTTTGGCTTATTGTGAGTAATCATGCCATACATCTTGCTGATAGCTTTCTCATGAACAAATGAAGATGCAAAATAGAATACACCTACACTAGGGACCCCGAAAACATTGGCAATTTCATGTACCTTCACTTTTCTATAATCAATCATCATATATGGTAATGGATTTTATCAATGATTTCTGGAGTAGTGACCTCAACAAGGTGTCTAGAGGGTTCGGGGTCATTTGTGCCGATGAGGTCACTCCGAAAATTTTTAGACCACTTACAAGCCATTGGAATCGAAGACGTAGATTAGCCAAAATGTTTATCATGTTTCTTTTTAGTTCGCTGAAAAAATTTAGCTTTTATAAAATAACGTTAGGTCAAAACACAACATTCTCCCTCACCTATTTTTTTTAAATCACTCGACTTGTGTCATAGTAACACTAAACAAGAGTCATAGACCAACCTGGCTGAAACTTGGTGTTCGTTCAAGAGGTGAAACTAATTGAAAATAAATTCTTAACGCACAATAGATGCCATCCCTTGGATCTCGTATTGACTTATCAAAATACCCTCGTAAATATTATGAAAGATGGCAGGGTGGGAGGATATCATTGAGGAAGCTACAGAAAGAATATTAGAAGAAGAAAATTAATAAATTCTGACACAAAGAATCACGAACTTCGTAGCGGATGATTAAATACGTATAAATGGCTAATGGAAGCTGCAATACTTGTAATTCATTGTAAAATGGTGATCATCAAGGAGCTTCCAATGACAAGATCCACTTCAGACCCAGACGTGACAGTAGCAACACAAATGGACATAATAATTGCGCAATATCCTATCAAACTTAGGAAAGGATGGAGCAGATATCAGCAGTCTCAAATTTTCCGGTTTAGAAACCCAGGAATATTTTCTTTCCAATGACGTTGAAGAGCCCCGGGAGATAATCATCAATTTTATCAAATTCATACTTAATACAGATTGAAAAAACTAAAATATGCACTAGGAAGGGGAATCCAGGAGGAACTAGGCGTGGAGTCACCTTTCTGGGGTGTTTTCCGACTAGTTTCTTTTCAACTGCACTGGGATAAAAATGAGATCGTCAATTTCTACTGAAATAACTAAAATAACCGAAGGAGAGGTAAAATTAGTTTTCTAATAACCTATATACTATACTTTCCATTTCAATGCGCCGAGAGAGTAGCATTTTGAATTCAAGCAACTGAAGAGGAACATTCATCATCATCAGTATTTCAATCCTAAGATCGGTTTCCTGCAGCCCTCCATTCTTCCCTATTTACTGTTATTTCCTCACCCTCTGAAAGGTTCCCTGTTTTACGTCCTCCACATCTCACCAATGTGAATAATAATGTAGATGAAGTTAGGACTTGCGAAAAAAATAAAAACACAGGAACACACAAAAAAAGAGAAGAAACTCACACGTTTTCGAATTTTCGGTGGTCAAGCCACCTTTCTCAAGGGAGAGAAGGAGCTGTACTCATTTAGTATAGTTTTAGAATTCAATACAAAGTATCAACTTTTTGCTCTCACCTGTTTACAAGCTTATGCAGGTATCTGATCTCTATCTCTCATCATCAGTATTTCAGTCCTAGGATAGGTTTACTGCAGCCTTCCATTCTACTCTATTTAATGTCAGTTCCCTCAATCCTTGAGTCCTCCTCTGTTTTACGTCCTTCTTAATTTGTCCATTGTACATGTCTCTTGGTCTTCCTCGCGGGATCTTTCCTTCAATTTTTCCTCCTATTATGTATCTAACTATTCCATTGTTCCTCATATCCAGTCCATCTATTTCTTCTTTGCCGTAGAGTTCTCCATATGGTCCTTTTCTCTTCTGCTCTTCTATATACTTCATCATTCCTCACTTTGTCCATTTAATCCTCATCACTATATTTTAAATGAGTTTTCGTTTGTTCACTTTTCAAATATGCCATGTCTCCGATCCGTAGAGTGCCATGCTCAACACGAACGTTTCGACCAACTGCTTCCTCGTTTGCAATCTTATGTTCTTTGAACATAGCAGTTGCCTCTTCTCAATTAACGCCTTCTTTGCTTGGGCTATTCTCCGCTTGATGTCGGTCGAGGTTCTTCCATCCCAAGTTATACTGCTGCCGAGGTAGACGAAGGATTCCACTTGCTCTAGTTTCACCCCTCGAATTGTGATAGCTGCCTTCAGTTCCTCTCTACCGCACACAAGGATTTTAGTTTTCTTCTTATTGATGTTCATATTATATTCCCCCAGGAAACAATAGAAACACTATAAGCATTTAGGGGAAGGAAAACCGTCAAGAAGAGATCCTTGACCAAGGATGAAGTAATGGAACTGATATAAGCAGGAAGAAAGTACAGTGTCTCATAAATTGAAGGAGAAAAAAATAGAAAATAATAACAGAGTGGATTAGCGGGCAAAACAATAAGCCAGGAACGGATAGATGAAGAGTTTATGTTAAGATATAAAACAAAATCTATCGAATGAGTGCATAGGCTGAGGCATTCCATGCGAGAGAGGTAACCCACTTCAAGGAACAAGACGCTAGAATGAATATAATCCGAAGAAAGAGCGGTGGAATTATTGTTGAAGAAAAAAATAAAGACGCTGTTGAATAAAATGAAGGAGGGGCAGAATTCGAGACAGTAAGCAATCGGGGCAAAACAAAATCCCGAAAGGGAAACTTGTCCGGTAATGTTTTTTCTTCCGAGCTTCATTGAAATGCCAAAGAACAAACTTTACCTGAGCTTTACCAAATCTGCGGTACAAAGTTTTAAGTAAAAATGGCAATGGGAAATTTTGCGCTTCTCATATGCGTCGTTACATTCAGAGATTTGAGAACCTTACAAGGTTCTCAGTCAGGACGGTGCGAAAAATACTTATGCTTTTTAATAGAGGTGCAGACCGAAGGAGTTTCACAGCAATGGTATAAGAAATAATTACACGTGCAAATAAAGACTTACTCCTAATGTGTTTGGGAAAAAACCATACAAGGAATCACACTACAATAAATATTATGCGTACACACAAGTTGGATATCCTGTGAAAAGACCCCAAATGCAATACTAACAACACGATGCACATGAACATTATGTTTTTACATTTTATTTACACATGATACGATCTGTTTTAAGGGCGTGTAAAAATCAAGTGTGAAGGTATAATTATAGAAAGGTATTCAATGATATTGAATTCAAAGGAAATACTAGGTAAACATATACTAGCATTAGTACCTGTAGCAGGAGATGCAAAGGGAAGTCCCTGGAGCGGTGGTATCGCTGGGCACACAGCAATCGCTGCAAATACGAAATCTGCACCTGGCGCAGCGCAAAATTGCGCCGGAGCGCGGAAATCCCCGTCTACAGCGCACGCAGGCACGGGCGTTTAGGCGCCTCTCGCGTGCGAGCGCTAGGGCTTTCCGGTCAGCCTCCGCTTCTTCCTCTTCCTCGTCGTCCTCTGCAGCACCCCTGAGTCTCCTGGGACAAAGAGAAAGCGATCAAGTCAGGATTATGCGCTGACGGACATTACTTTTTGTCACAAAGTGAATTTTCAAACACGCGTCCCATATACGTAATTTTGCTACCAACAATGTCCCATCTAGCATAACAACTGCACACCTTTCATAGCGGAACAACTCTACTGCAAATAGAAGCATTCAATAAGTTCCTCTAGTTAGAAGGTATTGAATTCCATTTGGCTGAAAACAGAGGTCGGTTTCAATTAGCGACACTCATTTATTTCCAATGCTGCATTAGAGTTAAGTTTAATTGGAATCCGAATGAATGATACTCAAAGAGATTGGCCGGAGCCAAGAAAGTAATTTATTTTGCCACATTTCCTATTCCTTTCTAAGTTAACCTCGAACTGTTTTGAAGTCGTAATTTGACAGAAATGCAGAAATGCGAGGCTTTAGTATCTATTTATTACCAAAATATTGCCATTTTAAGTACTTCAGGCTTAATTCAGACCTTTTAAGGTTCTAATGATCGGGTGGTTTATATCTAAATAGTAAATTTAACTACACATGTGGAAACATGTGTATTGCGCCAACCATACGTCTGTCCTCAGTCGTCAAGCACTACTCAAATTTACTTCTGAAGTCACAACGTCTGGTCCGTTTTTTCTGGAGGAATGCCAAGCAATCGGAAGTAATAATGAAGTTCTAAATTCAGAATCACATTAATACAAGCGTAATTACGGAAATATGCTAATTAAAATGTAAAAAAACCTGGGTTGAAAATATAAAAGAAAGCAATATTACTAATTTATAACCATTGGCTTAAATTTGCAATTACAAATTGGTCGTCCAAGTCCAGTGAATGCATAATGTTGGCGTCATATTGACTACAGAGCGGCCGTTGCTCCTAAAACCATTGTCACTCTCACAACCCATTGTATCCCGGACCCACCATGCATAGTCAAAAAGAGGAAAGAGTTCGCAATGTCAATAGAAGAGTTACGAAATGAAAGGGGGAATTAAAAGGGCGGGTTAAAGATCGAGAAACAAAAGGATTGCAAGAAGTGGCATAGGTAAGAACGCCAGGGATGACTTTCTCATAAATTGCATCATCGAATCATACATGTGGGAGGTGAATGGAGGAAAAAAATGCGGGCATGACTTTTGAGAAAGCTGATCTTAAGTGTCTTGAAGTAAATTAACTCTCAAAGAATAGCTTGCTCTACTTTACAAATTCGCGTTTATCAAATTCTCTACCACACCAACCAGAGGAAAAACGCTGACTTATTGACAATGAGCATACCTTTTTTAAGAAACACATCGGATATACGAAGTGGGAGAGGTTGCAACTCGGTTTTAAGAAAAGGCCATATTTTCGGCTGGATATTAGAACACAACGCGCTGAATATATTTTGGTTGAAAAACATTTATTGCAACTAATATAAACATCTTGATGCTTTTAATTTTACAAAAACATTGGCAACGCTCCGAGGTAAGAAAGTTGCAAATAAAAAATAAAATTACATCAAGGTATTTAGTTTCACTTATATCATAAAATCCACATGAACAAAATGAGTGAAATGAAAAGGTTTGATAAGCCAAACTATTCATTTACAAATGAAGGGACTTTTAATACAAAGTCACGGTCAATGGTATCTTATGGGTGTTTTGGGTATATCATAAAAGTCAATAATGAAAGAAGATTTTTGACTTACTATATTCCAGCATTAAAATAGTTCTACGCGTTTTATGCGTATCCAAATAATCGCAATATCTGGCGAGGCGTTATGATGATAAAAAACTGGAAACTGAGAAAAGCCAGACCCAAGTATGAAGAACCCTTTTAAAATCTGAACCTTGAATGAAAATTAAATTACTCAAATATACTCAGCCGGCCTTCATACTGGCATTCATTCATCGCTCTCCCTTCTGTTTCTTTCGTAATAAACCTGACTACATTCCAAAGGAACTGGCTCGCGGTGCTGTTGGCAAGGTTTTCCAACTGCTTCACCTCGAGGCCAAAGTGAGTACGATACACTTCCGCTGATCTGATAATGATTTCCGGAAGACCATGACCATGGTAACTCTTTCAAATATCCAGTACAAGAACAGCACAAGTATCTACGTGCGTCGAAAGTCTCTTTGACTTCTAAAAATATGGGTTCAATAACTGTGAAGCCTAAGTTGCAATGTGTATTCAATTAAATTACTTTCGCATTCTTTTTGCATTCCCATCAGGAAAAAGGCAAATGTTTTTTGTTTAAAGCAGCTTGTTGAATCTTTAATGAGTAGCGGGTAATAGAAAGTGACTTCTTTCATCATCACAAAGTACAGCATCATGTATGGTAAATACGCTTGCATAATAAATAATTAATTAAACAGGAAGACCTGTGTTCCTTCATCTATAACGGAAAGCAGAAATTTCAGTGTCATAACTGGCATACATCTGTATCACGTTCTCAATCCTATCGTATATTATTATGCTATCTCTACCATTTACCACTGACGCACTGCAAGACTTCTGAATGGTTAGTTCATTTGAAGCTCTCCCACCTACGTATTTCTCATTTAGGACGTTTTCCAATTTCTCATGATTCTTTCGCTAGATGCATATGAATACTTTGAGGAACCACGAAAAGGACGCTGAAATATTTTAAGGGGAGAGCTTCTGAAGGTTTTTGGAATTAATTAGTACTCGAATATTATACGAGTAAATAGCAATAAAAGGGTATCAAATTTAATGCATCATTTTCAAGAAAGCCAATGTAATCACATGGATAGCTAACCTCTAAATAAAAAACATTAGTCAATTTCTGTTTCACACATTTTTAAAAGTTAAATAAAATTTGCAATGCTATTAAAATAAAAAAAATTAAAATTGATTAAATGGTAATAATACATCAATACAGATACAGCGGAATTCCATCGATTCGAACTGTTATTTTTTCTGTTGATTTTCCCATCGGAAACAATTTTAAAATATTTTAATTCAGAATTGCCAAGCATAAATCGAAGCTAGGAAGCTGCTTGGCTTGAAGGCACTTAAAAAATGTAGGCAAATAAAGTTTAAATTGCAGAATGCGCTTAGTGATTGTCAATATTTTTGGAGACTACGATGTGTCCACTGAATTACACGATACTTTTTGGGACACATCTGGACGCTCTGCTTGCCTCGTACAACACACGGTGTTTCTTTTTATTTAGCTCCATTCCCAACCAGTGTACGAATTTAATCACTCGATGAATAGTTTATTTTATTATTCGCCTCACTGATTCGCTTTCAATCCCCATATCCTCGCATAACAACAGTACGTATATGACCGGCACTAGGCTGACAATGGAAACTGGAGTTTATGCATGCTTTTCTTTCCTTTATTTATTTTGAAAAGAGCATAACAAACAAATAAAAACATGTATAAATAATGAGCAAGGTCTGATTTGGCACCGGAAAACATGTTTGAAATATAGCATATTTTACATTCGAAACTTTCAGCGCCTTATCGAAAGAAAACAGCGAGATACGAGTGTTGTCTGTCTGGCTGACACATCCGTATAGGAATAGGGTTTCTCTTTGTTGTTTGCGTGATATTAATTAAACTAAAAAATACATATTGAAGGAGTAATCGCAACTTGAAAGTTTTATATAATATCTACACTCCTACGCTTCGATTGTTTCACTTGATATTTTTCACTTTACTCCTCAAAAGGGAAAAGTCGATAAAAAATATGTCAGCTATGCTTTTTAAAGGAATACTATATCTTCTCGATGTTATGTTAACTTTTTTGATTTAATCTCATTTTTGTTTCGGGTTTGAAGCATAGACTTCAAACGATTCTATACCACTAATTTTAATATAATCTTGTTCATCATTTCATCGTTTCCATTGCTGCGAAGCAGAAGATAACACGGAAAATTTAATTAATTACAATTTAATGGTAAATATGATGCAAAATCCATTTGTATGTTTGTAGTTGAAAAGCCTATATACCCAACTTTTGGACAACCAAAAGAGAATAAAAATTGCTGGAAGAATCTTATCCACTGTTTAGCAGAGCTAAAACTAATATTGTACTTATTGTATTATTAATAATAACGAAGAATCTAGTTAGAAGAAGCGCCCAGGGATACAATGATGGTGCATTTCTTTATGTCGAATTTAAAACGCTAAGAAGAATAACCAAGAAATATACAAACGAATGGAAGAAACCTCAAAAGAGTAAAAAGAGGTGAGGACCTAATCATCACTGGCGACTGGGAAGCAGTGGTTGGAGAAGGCAAAATGCGGAATTAGCGGAATTGTCCAGTTCGGGATCGGAAAATGAATGAGCGAGTCGACTTCTGCAACAAGAAGAGTATGACAACAGCAAGCACACCCTTGATGAATAATCGACGTGAATGACGCGTGACAAAGCCAGCAGAAACAAATAAAAACCTATGGAACAGTGGAAGAGGCGAACAAATGTAGGCATCAATTGAACATATCTTAAGAGGCCAGGCCTGCGGTACAAGAAGGTGAAGAAGTTAACCACTAATTAGGATTGAACATGAAAATTGTAGAGGTAAAAACATGCAAAAGAAAGATTTTTGCACTACGGTCATCGGTTAAATACTGGAGGGAGGAAAAAGGAGCCACACCTGAGAAGGACGGAATGATGTAAAAAACGAAGCTGTAGTAAAAACCACTGATCTAGAGAGTTGACACCAAACGAAGATGGATAACGACGCACCTAACAGAGCTTAGACAAGAAAATAAAATAAACCAATGAACGAAGGGGACGAAACCCCACAATGAGAGATTAAAGAAGCAAGAGACACAAAAGACGAAGAAGATCAGGGAAGATTGGATTTACAGTTTCTTCGAAGAAATCAACAAAAATATAAAGAAGGGAAATGAAAGAGCGCGGCGAGACTTGAAACAAAAAAACCAATGAAATAGCATCCGAAATGAGAATATGTTGATAGAAGAAAAAGACATTTGAAACATATAGAATATATCGAAGATGAGCATCAGATGACAGCAAAATTCTAGGGGAGGGCTTAATGGATGACGAATGGAAGAAGACGACCGGGACGTGTATTCGACATTCACTTGGAATTGGCATTGGGACGTGTGAATTCAAGTGAAACGACACCCGAAGAAAATCATTGAACCCGGAGTAGACATATAGTAGTCCTAGGAGGAAACCAAAGGATGCTCGCAGGTCAAGGCATCCAGTTCGGAATACTCACAAGTAGCTACGAAAGTGGAAGATTTTCACTTTCAATAATCCAATACTTATACCTAATAAAAATAGAACTGAGAGAAGAGATAAGCACAAAACCGCTTTTTTGTTTTTTTACTCGTAAAAAGTGTTTTTTATTAGCATCAAGAATAAAAAGTCAAACGCCTAAGAGCAGAAGTAATAAATTGATGTTCCAATCATTGAAATGAATGAGAAAGCCCTTGGTTAGTGAGGACTTTCAATGCGTCTAAAACTACTGCACCAGATGCACTAAAACATCCAATAAAATTATAATCCGACCAATGGGACAGTATTTTTTGTAAGGTTTATGAGAGATTATGCATGAAGTGAAAAACATTTATAATCATTCTAATGAAAAATTAACATTAAGCAATTGCCATTAATATGCTGCATTTCGTAGGTGGTATCTCAGTTACGTGCAACCGAGAATTGGGAAGACCTGTAGACGTCCCAGGTTGCAGTAGCTCTAGTATTTTTAAGATATAAAATTGGGATGAAAGGAAAACATTCTGATATGTGAAAGAGAGAAACAGAAGGCAAATACTACTGAACTACAAGGTGAAAATAAATATAAAGCCTACCTTGGAAGTAAAATGATGTGGAATACAGCCCCCGGAAATCAAGCTAAAAAACCATTTATAATTAAAGGCCAACCACAGAGTACGAAATCGATCCGCTTAAGTGGAGAAAAAAGCAAGCGAAAGTATTCGTATGAAGTATGGAACTATGGATCAGAGACATGGACTATTGGAAAAACATAATAGAGAAAAAATTGTTGTCCCTAGTGTGGATTTGTTGGTACATAACAGAGGAGAAATAAAAAGAGAAAGTCACACGAGGAAGACTAACACGACAAATATGTAAATCAAATAAGACATAAGAGGAAAGCGCTATCAAGGCATAAGGAAATTACAACTGGATCGGGAAAAAAGGACTACAAGTCAACCAATCTTATGGTTGGCGCGAATGATCGGAACAAGACGTTGATGGTAAGAATATTATTTTTTTACAAAAGAGTAAATTTCAGGTTGACCATTATTCGAAAGCATATTAGCACCATAAATTTTGTACAAAGTTGAACACCAGTCACAACGCCAGATAAAAATACAAGAGAGTCAACTAAAGAGTCATTACCAAAATCAAATTGTCCCACCGGAATGAATTAATAAATGAAAATAGTTTCTTCGTTTAATATTATTACTGCAAGAGATATTTGGAATAATAAAATAACGTTAATGTATTTCCTAGCCAAATTATAAGAGCATTTCATTTGTATAAAGACAGAAACAAATATTGCTACAGTATCGAGGGGCAAGACTGATTGCAGAAGGCGTGGACTATAAATGCTGACTTAGTCTCTTTAATAATTTGTTCTGTAGGTGAACACCGCCGCAGTAGCATGTACCACTTGGGCATTAATTTAAGGATACTTTTGATCAGAACCATGAGAATATTGATCTAATAGGTTACTATGCTTGTGTTTGGCCGAATTATGCTATGGACTGTTCATCAAGTTTCTTGAGACACAATTTGAATAACACCTTTTCAGAACAAGTAAGTTCGCTTTCATGCAAACGGATATTATCCTTCGCGCATCCGCTCTTCGTCAGCATACTATTGGACCCAGAATCACGCAATAAGTAAAATAAATGATATTACTTTTAGACATTCGGCACAGAAATATTTATGTAAATACTGAAATTATATTAATTGTTTTTCGCATTTAACCACAATATTTCCGAACAACAAGTTATCGCCATCAAATTAAAGTGGGGAGGAGAAGAAACGCTTTAAATCAGGGTAATCACCAAAACTAAGGACAATATTCTCATACGCTCCCAAACCACAAGTATTAGATTATAAGAAAAATTTGAACGAAGAAAAACATAAGAATGTCTGAAGCAACAAATCTACAGTCGAAGTCACCGTTTGGATAAAAGTGTCGTTTTTCATTTGAGATCTACATCGATCTAAAAACTCGAAGTGTAAATTAATGCTCAATAATTTCCAAACTTTCAAAAATTGCAGACACAGAGAAATTCACACATTTTTTCTTTTATGAAGAGTAAACGCACATATGAATTACATCTAATAGGTAAGACATAACGAGAATACATTTAGTTTTAAAATTATGACTACCAATGAAGTCTCTTAGGTTTTCCAATGAACATTGCTGGTGAATTATTAAAAAACGATGACTGACACATGGGAGGGAAGCCCGCTCTGCGACAGCACCGCAATTGCAACTAATTTGGTGGTAAATAACACGAAAGCATGTTTAACCATAATCGTACGACCAATTGAGGATATTACACGCATCAGCCCGTGTCTACCCCGTAAACCGATCCAAAGCTTGAAGCTCTTAGGATAATGCGACTCTTTATCATATGCTAAAGAGCCGGAGCCTTTCCTGCCCTCTTCAAGATTACCTAAATAAGCCCGTCACCCATGAAGTTACGACACTGATAAACGACGAGAGAATCATATTATATTGGAAAATATAACCCATTCCCATACCGGGCCCGAAACGTACGACTACTTTATTTATTTTGCATTAGTGGAAAGTACAAACCACACTGCCCTGAAAAGCGGATACTTTGGTACTGCTCAATGGGGTAGTTAATTAGCGACATAATGTGTTTAAAAAGGAACCTGTAACCTAATTTCAACGAGCGGCGCCAGGTTGACCTTAATTAAATGCCGTATGAGACAGACGAGCCCTGTGCGGCATACATGTAAGTACAATGCCTGTGAAACCAATTTTTTATAATAATAACTTTTTTATCAAATGGAAGTCCACCTGAAGCCTCAAAGTCTATTCACTAGTTAAGCTAGTAACCGTACAAAAATGATATTACTTTTCTTTTTGGCTGGTGAAGCCAAGTTCGTTTTCATTGGCACAGTTTCGTGAAAGTTAAATAGAAAAATTATCTGCCCATCCTGTATCCTAATAAGTGGTACTCAGTTAGTAAAAACAGACGTGCTTCTTAGTTAGGAGAGGGATCCCGTAGCTCTTTGAATACATGCAATAAAAAACCCGCACAAGGTCCACCTCAAAATTCGATTACTAATTGATGTGCCTTAATGTAAGCAGGAAATTACACCATTTATCCTCGTGCAGCGTCTCAGGAAATATATGTCAATATGAATAATAAAACGACTGAGAAAAATCGTTCTGACAACGTTTTTTAAGAAAGAAGGCGGCCTTCTACGTTCCCCTTAAATCTCCAATTGGTAGTTTCGATGGAGTAACATGGCCGTGAATTTCAGAGCTGCCTTCATCTCACCCCAAGGCATTATAATCCAGATTTACAAGTTTACTACCCCTCAGACCTTTTGCTTTCCTTTCCATTTTACTATATTTTTCCCTCATATTCATGTATCGTTGTACCATGGTATAGGCTGCGTTCATATAAAATATACCGGAACCAATAGAATACTGATAATAATAACTCATGAGTACATACAACAATCCTTGAAATTATTCGGACATTAAAGATACCGAACAGAAGTAATATTACCCGCGGAACACCACCAAGCAGAACATCGACAAAAAAAGGCGAACACGACTGAAGAGCTTTAGCTACTGAGTGATATGTTATTCACCTCGAGCCATCAATTAGTACTTAATCATTCACGCCTTGTCTGCATACAAATACAAAATCCATGGAAGTAAAAGAGAGTCCGCCCCGTGTAGCATGACCACGAGTATAGGTTCTTCTCGCGAGAAACGAGAGCTTTCGTTTAGCGAAACGACAACATTGAGAAATCCTTGTGCACGCGGGAACGAGATTGCTCGCCTGGCATATAAGGGGGACTGGTCTCGCAGAAGAGGAGTTACTGTTACGGGAAGAAACAGGGAGAGCGAATGGGGGTCAGAGCGAAAATGTCTTCAAGTCGTGCCACTTAGTGCGGCATTTCCCAACTTTCGGGTTGCAGACAACTGTGCGGCAACGAAGTCACCTGGGGGAATTTGCAAATGATCTTAAGACTGCCAGACACATGACGCCCCAAGTTCCTCCTTCACGTCACAGCACGATTTCATAAGATTCAAGCAGCGATAGTTGAAGCTTAAGAAACCAATAAACAACCTATTAAAAAATAAGTACTATATTTGTATCCGAGGCCAGCGAAATGAGGAATCTCAAGACATCTTCGTAATCTACTCCTTATGGTTAGACTACTGGTAGAAGGGAAGGTTGGAGGTAAACGATAGCATCCCATCCCGGGTAGTTGTCTTAAAGCAAATTAATTTCAATAAAATAGATAATAGGAATATTCAAAAAAGTTAAATGGTTTATTCAAATTATATTCGTCTAAAAAAATACGAATCATAATAAATATGAATTAAAATATAATTTATGATAGTTTCCCTAATAGACAAAAATAAAAGTGGAGACGGTGTCACGACAACCCTCGAGGTTTTTTGTTAGGATTCCAAAATTGGCTCTTACGGAAAAACAACAATATTTTGCTAAAAACTATTATCGTTTATGAAGTAACAGTAAATACCTAGATATCACTTAAAAAGAACACTCTGGTTTCAAGTTAATTACTCCTGTATCGAAAAATGAAATCGGATTACCATAATGTATAAGAAATACCAGAATTATAACCGCCAGTGATACGAGAGGGTGACAGTTTGGCTCCACTTTAAAACTGAGGGTACCCACAAGCTGGGTTACTTAGTAACCCGTCGCCATTAATTTTATCCAAAATAGTATTTGGATGAATAAATTACTCTTTCGTCTGTCGTAGACACAAAGAATTCCTGCGAGCTAAGAGCTAAAACTTTTCATCAAGTCATCAGAATGATTGCACCAGAAATGGGGGAAAGTTAGGCTTCCAATGGAGGACGTAGGGAGGGGAAGAAGGGTAGGGACGTGAAGGGGTAAAGCGATGTAACATCCTAAGACGGGTTGAGGGGAAGCACATGAACTCGCTGCATCGAAGAAAGGCCTTCTTTTGTTTGCGCAATGATTGAGTCAGAATACAAGAATCTTTATAGACCGCCCTCCTCTCCCTTCACCCAAGAGCGACGCCACTTTCTCTCCTCGGGTAGGCGGAGTACATCATGGACTGTAAAGGCCGCATGCTGGACGCCAATGATTAAGCAGATTAGGCAGATGCCACAGAGGGGATTCCTCTAAATAGCTAAATACTCTTATAGGCATGGTGCTGCTAATAAAAGGTAGGTCGTTGATCATGTTGAGGTTGTTTCTCGTCGACTTTTTCGACATCTGTACACCACCTGAATTATTTGGAACTCAATAAATCGTAGAGCAACGCGTAGTAACAGCGGTGGAATAAATTTTTCATGAATATTTTCAATTCATTCACTTATGTTGAGCATGGTCTATCTGAATCCCTTGTGATATCTCATTGCACCATTTATACTAATGCATAAATGCTAAAGGAAGGGTCAATCTTTTAGATAACCTCCTGGTCCTTCGACACGGATGAAGTGATATATACAATATACAACAAGGCGGCGTGTGAAGTTCACACATCAGGTTAGGGGGACCAGTTCCTTTCCCTGCGCCGGTTATGGTTTCCCAGGAAGATCTGGTACCCGAAAAATCACATAGCTTGGGTGGAGCTGCAGGTGCCCAGAGAGGCTTGCCTGGCATCGAACCCGGGCCCTCCGATCAGTTTTCGTACGCTCTACCGCAACCCACACACACCCATGGGCTACAACCTTGACGTGGTGCAAGGGCTTGTGTTCTGATGCTACCCCCTATAACTGTGCTACTGGGAACAATCATCGATATTTGCTTCTGGCGGGGTCACCCATACCAGAGAGTTGGAAGGATAGGAGCAAGACGAAAAGTAGTCCCTCAGTAGCATCTGTTCCTCAGTGAGGCGGCTGCAAAGGCGTCTGACCCCATTGGGACGGGCGTTGACTGATAATGTCAAGTTAAAAGCACTATTGAAGAAGGCAACGAGAAACCACCTCAATTGTTTATTCCAAGCTTTATAGGATGAACGCCATAATGAAAATGAGACCTGGAAACTACGGGAATCGGCCCAATCGGCCGTGTGTCGTGCCCGGCAGCGCGGGAGGCAAGGTTTCCGTGCTCGTCAACTCACGAAATCATTGCAAAGTGGAAGCGACAGTAGCAGCACTGAAGACACAGAATATGACCGAAATAATTAGAATATGAACTTGAAGTGTTACGACGATGTTGAGGGCAGGAAAATTAGAAAATATAAAGCGAGATACGGAGAGAGGAAATACGAGTGATCGTTTAGATGTGTTAGGGTTGTGTGAGGTGAAATGGAAGGATAAAAGGGATTAGTTGAATGATAGTTACAGAATAATATGCAGGAGAGGGGAAGGCAACCATAAAGGGGTGGCAAAAACATTGAATAAAGGTAGGACGAAACGTAGTATGCATAGAGCAAGCGACTGACAGCATATTAGTGGTAGAAGTAAAAGCGGAACAAAGGAACTCGGTCATTTTTCAGGTATGCATGCCTTCAAGCACCCATGGAGATGAAAAAATAGATATGGTATTGGATCAGTCAGAGAACATAAATCGCGGTTGCCCCTTGAAGGAAACATTTGGATAGTTATGGGAGATGGTAACGCGACAGTAAGCGAAGGAGGAGTTGGTAGTGAGGTTTTAGTAGTATACCTGTATTAGTAGTACTCTGGTTGTGGGGAGAGGACGTGGCGGCAAAAAAGAGAATAGGTAATGCCAACAAGAGGGCTGAGGGGGAAGTTAAGAGAAAGTTCGCCTGCAGTAGGTACCATAAATACTCTCCGCTTCGTATTATACACCTACCAGTATAATATAACAACATTCCTTATTTTTAATAAAAACCTGTTATACTTGTTGAAAATTAATATTGAAATTGAAATCGCAGTGAATTTCAAAATGATTATCGAAAAGGTGTGGATGTACAGAAATCCGGATGCAAATGTTCATCATCCTGATATTAATGAGGGGCATTGAATTTCGTGTATTTATCGCATTTACACTTGACCGGTGACGGCATGCCGATTTGCAAATACTCCTTTTTCCGCATAGACCATATCAGTATAGACACCAGTTGCAGGCTCCAAAATCACAACGAAATTTCTTTTGGTTCAAGATTTGAAATAAAATATTTTCAGCAAAAGTCTGACCACCAGTTTCATAATGGAACATTCTCCCAAATCAAAGACCTCTACAGAACCCCAAACCTATTTTCAATTCATTCCATTGACCTAAATTAATTGAACACAAATCCAAGTAAGTAGCCCTCTATGCTTCAATCATTTATTATCCTTTTGAGTGCCATTAGTTACCAGCATTATTAGCAAAAAACAATGACATACAGGCACGATTCAAGAAATATTTTGCCAAAAGTGAAATTAATTGTGGCGCCTCCTCCTGTGAATCTACTCCCACCATTTAAATTAGTTAAGTTAATTTTCATAATTAATTAGGCCAAGTTAATTTCAGACTGAAAACAAGAAAACTATATTCTATAAAGTTACAGATAGTTTCGTGTTTTTTTTGACTTAAATAATCACAAGTCAGGTTGTACTTAGGAAAATGACATTGAAAATTCATTTTTCTTCTGTAGGTGCCTTATCTTGCCCTATTTGAATGCATCTGAGAGAGCTTACAGAAGACGCGGGGGCCAACAGTCGTAGGTGAAAATTCTGGACTTGCCAAAACTGCACCACTTTCGCACACTCCTTCAGTGTGCTGCCCTTTTGCCAGCAGAGCAAATGGTGTGTCCGAAGAAAGCGTCGAATCTTCGAAACTTGGTCCTTGATTATGGGAATTGGGGGGGCCGGTGTAAATCGGACGAGGTTTTTGCAAATAGGGAGACGTTGTAAAACAAGTGTTTTGAATAAAAAATCAAAACCATCTCACAAGAAATGCATGGTGTTCCCGTCCTCTCGGCACTTCAAGTGGCCGTTCGTCTCGCCTGGACCACGGGTCGTCACTGATCACATGTAATGGACGAAAGGCAATAGAAACGGAATAAACTGCAGCTAGAGATTAACGAGCGTCGAAAAATGTCACAGCAGCGAATATGGAGTCAAAGGCAAGGCAAAGGTCTCAGGGTACAAACATTTAGGTAATTGACGAGATTATTCGTGGCTTTCCTGGAAATAAGGTCGCATAAATCCTTCCCAAAGTTTACCGCCAATGCGTCGCTCAATAATGCATGCCTACGGAACAGGAGCACGCACTAAATCTTCTCATCTTCATCTCCCATCACGTACCCCGAGAGGTACGCTAAAGCTATGCTAGACAATAGATTCAAAATGGCTAGCTTCAATTCAAGCGTCTAGCAGTTTTGTTAGTGAAAATAATAATTTAACCACGGAAGAAGAACAGATTCTCTGGAATTACGAGATCGTAAAGGATAGCTGATAGAAATTTTCTTGAATCAAGTCAAAACTATAGCATTATTTTTAGTATTGCAATCCTAGGATTGGTTTACTGCAGCACATCTCTTAACTGTATTTTTTGAATGCAAGACAAGGCTGCATATTCAAGGGAGAACAATACGTATCCCGTTGCCTTCCACATCGCAGTACTGCAGCCGATACCGTGACTTCACACTCTCGCCCGCAGCTGTGGCAGTTGATGTCGGGCTGACCAACTCGGTCTGCATCACTAGCGCCTAATGGTAAAACTGCTGCCTCCTGCTGAAACTGCTGGGTTCAGGGTGGCTTTTTACAAGGAGTCTACTTTTGTCGTCTCGTTCCGAAATTGTGATTTTTTCTGTTAAAGTGTGGTTGCCTCGTTCCGAAAAACCATTAACAAATTTTTTCTAAGCTGAAAAATTTCACGGGACTCGAACCAACGTTTCGTCAACGCATCTTACACTTTAGTCTCATTAAAAATATTGATCCTTATGCGAGAAATTGCAAGTCAGTACAACCGCTCGACGTGAGACACGCTATTGACGCTCGTCTTATGGGGATCAAGACAAGAGCCTTAAGAAAAGTCACAAGTGTGCTTCATTAACTACCACAGGAAAAAATATACGAAATTGATTATCAGACAAAACTAAGGATCGCGGCATAGATCTTATAAGAGATTTCTTGTCTACTGTAAAATACACTCCCACTTCCACTCATTCGTAGGCGTAGGTATCGCAGGTGTACTCTTATTTCACGGTTTCTTCTTTTCTTTTATGTCTTTTTGGTTAATAAACGCGATTCGAGTTCTAATGACGAATCAGAGGGATCCAATAGCAGTGAATCCTGTGCAAAACAGTAAAGTTGTAGTTCTGCGAGCAAGGATAACTTTTTTCCCTGAAATAGTCTATCAGAATAATTGCTGTCAAAAAAACTAATCCTCGCGATTTGGTAACCGAAAAATCACACATTTTGAGTAAGACAAAGTGTGCGAAAAACAAAGAGACGTCCCCGGGAATTGAATCTCTCGGTCAGTAGCCTAACGCTCTACTTAATAGACAACCACGTCCCACCTAATAGATAAGCGAGGCAATTAGGGTGCATATACGAGTATGCTCTTCAAAACAGACTAAATCGTGGAATTTACCAAGATAAACCAGGATAAATATGCTGACAGTCTCTTAAAACTGGTTCCTTAGGAATGCCCTCCACTGATAACGATGAAGATGATACAATTAATTTCAATCCCCAAGCGAAGGGAACATATATTTTCCGCTTTGGCAAGCACAGACACCCCAAATAACTCTCTCTGTTTACGCAAATGACACTATTTTTAGGTGAAAAAATACATACCCAGAGAAGAATATGTATTTAGAGAAACTAAATGTATTTAGTGGTTTACGCAAATGACACTATTTTTAGGTGAAAAAATACATACCCAGAGAAGAATATGTATTTAGAGAAACCAAATGTATTTAGTGCGCATAGCAGTAAAAGTGCAGAAAATTGAAATAAGTCAAAAGAAAAAGTTTACCGATATATCCACATCAGATCAGCCACAATTTCTTGAAATGTCATTAACGTTATTTTCTTTGAAAAAAAGATACTTCAGCCAAAATCGAGTTAGGATAACGGCAAATTATTAAAAAATTTCGCATTAACACAATGGCAATCTGGAAATCTAAAAATCGCAACCAAATTAGTACCGAAGAAACTTTGAATGACACACTGAAGGAGCCTTGAGTAACAGTAGCAGTAAATGCATCATATCAGTTGTTTTATTCATAGCAGTTCATCCTTTATAGCGCGAAATTTAAATAATGATTAAGGATGCTATGTGAAGTGAAGAGGCCTGGAAGATCAACCATCCAAAGTAGTATAGCGTGGTAGAGCGTTGGAGGACAATAGATTAATATGACTTAAGAAGAAATACATTATTTTTCAGACTTCAGGGTATGGCTATGACTTACACAGTCTTGACCATGGCCATTTAAAAAATTCTGAAATGTTCATGGTCACCAAGATAAAGTAAAATGTATTATCAACCAGAAAAACAAGAGATATTACTGTGACATTAATTAGAAACCAACTGTTGCACCAAATATTCTTTTAAAAGCTGAGAAGGCAATAACATCGGAGGCACTATAACAGACGGTGTATGAGGGCACTACCGTTATCGGAGCATTATTCCAGTCCTGATGCAATGGATTACCTATTTTTTTAAATGGAAATGAGGAGAAATTATAAAAGGAAAAATGGATATCTAAGGATAATTTTTATTAAAGTAAGTATGTGCAAAGTCGTACAGAGGTACGACGAAGATGATGATAAACTCTCGAATGGAATAACTTTGGGCTTCGTCAAAACAGATTCGGTGTATTAGGCGGTGAGGTTTCCGTCCGTTTTCCTAAACCTCTCCAGAAAGTGGAACTACGAAGTGATGTTCTGAAAGTAGGCACAGCCTTCTCTTGGTCGAGTCACCTTGAAAATGCGGAAGTTCTCAACGACCCCACCCGTCGGTGGAAAGGGTGGTTTCTAAGTGAAAGACGGATCTAGAGCCAATAAATACCCTGTTTACACGCATATTCAGAATACCTGTGTAGCGTATTTTGGACAGAGAAGTAAACTTTTTTGTTTTTCTATTTCTTGTCCCCAACGAAGCACAAACAGAAACTTGGATTTTTGTAAGCTCTCTAGGGGTACTCTCAGCGAAATTTAGATCGCACTTCACCAGAAATTGCGTAATGTCATATAATGATACTAACCTTTTCATGCGACCTTTCTTTAAAAAGCCTTACTTGCACCTTATAGCGTCCTTTCGGCAGTGCCCTAATACGTGCGCGCTGCCATGTACAAGCATACAGCAATATTTGAGCTTACATCAGAATCAAGTAAATGTCATTCAATTCCGCTGAGATAACTTGAAGTGTAGCCCTTTCTACGCACGAAAAAGCGTTATATTCACTCGGAATTGATACTACTACACTGCAGTCAGATGATGACGCGACGACCATCAAAGAATGAACAAATGACTGCGTGCGTAATATTCTTCTATTAACATCGCCAGTTATAAACGTAGGTGTCAGCTACGTGAGCTTGAAAATATAAAATAACTGTTTTTGAATTGTTTCCACACTTTATTCACTCAGAATAAAAATAAAATCTACATAGCAATAATGACAAAATAAAGTCATTGCTTTTTCCCTACATTTTTTTATAGATTATTATTTAAAGTTGCCCATTCGCTTCACCCTACCCAAATATAATATCAAGGATCGCAAATTCTTCATTCAAGTACAATAAGCAGCAATCCCTTCTAGTACTGAGATACAACTCATATCTTTTTTGGTTGTATATCCATATCTATATTTACTTGTGCATCGAGCAGAGGTACAGTAAATACGATTGATATAATATTCTAGGAAAATACGTTTCTTTACATAAGGTTTCCTTCCCTTAGAAGAGGGAAAATTGTCGTTTGTACGTTTAAATCGAGATAAACCTTTAAAAAAATCAGTTCCGATTAAATCTTTTCGCTTTTCTTCACCAATCAATACTACTATTTTTGGAAGGAATTTCAGTGTCGAAAGAAGTGCTTCAGTGAGTGAATATAATCCTAACGCATTTTCAAAATTTCTTTTTAGAGTCATGGAGTGCCACAATCTCATCTACAAATAATATTTTTTGGATATAAGCATTTTTCAGCGAGAAATATTTTCCAGCTCGTTTCTGTCACGCGACCATGGCCGATTCCTATCCTTGGGACTTACTTATCTTAAGAAATCATTCAGCAACCCCTGTCACATTTAAATGTACTCCTCAAATTTTCCACCACACATTTGAGATTGGCGTTTCCAGGGAACAAAAGATAAAACAAAATATTTGACTAGTTTAATTTTTAAAAGAAGTTAATACTTAGCACTTTGTTCTACAACTAAGAACGCTATACCAAGCGACAATTTTTTCAGTTTAGACGATATTGCGGCCTTAATGGACATTATATTTGATAAACTTAAGCTTGTGAAAGCGTTGACCTGGTTCTTGCGATTGGAAGTGTACAACTATCCGAATGACGTCTTGATTGCGGAAACCAGAAATTGTAAGGTAATTCCTCCTAATCATGTGGGAAAAATAAGATTTAAGTAAACAGCGTAAAAAGATGGGTATCAAAACAATGTTGGCGTAGATAAATGCGCGACACTAAACTTTTCCAAGGAATGCGTTTCCAATATGATTTAGGTTCAAGCGTTTTCATTTTATGCATGCCATAACATTTTGGATTACCACTTTAAAACTACTCAGCTCCTTATTTTCGACTTCTTCCGTCCTCTCTTAAACTCACCACCTCTTATTATGTCTAAGGGTGCAAGTTGTCTAAACACTGGTTTTGATAAAGTACCGTTTATCTAAGTTTATAAATAAAGTCCCGCTGTTTATTTAACTCCGATTGATGCAAGTCAAGTCAATACTGATTCACGTGAACACATCTCAGGAACGACCAACTTTCATGCATTACAGTTGTTGTGCAGGAAAAATCACAAAAAAGACATCAAAATGCATTATTATGGAACCTGATGATGATACAAAGCAGTAAAACTATGGCTGTTTTAATAAAAGTTTAAACCTTGGTTCATCAACGAATTCTACATTCTATTGAATAGTCAAATGTTCAACCCTCTATTCCTTAAATATGTCTCAAGCTACCCTTTCAATTGCAAGTCAGAGCCGCTGGAAAAATTACCAACAACCAAAAGCTAAACATGTAAGATTGTAATTCTATCTAAGAATGTAGATTTATACGACACATACGACACTTATACGACATATTGCCGAAGAAGAAATTTTTAGTAAAATGCTGTGACAACATTTGGTTTGTGAATAGCACATAAAAAATAAAATATTTGGGTCTAAATACGTGAACTGTCCTTTCTGGAGGTCGAACTTAATTCCATTAACCAAATAGGCGAAGCACATATAAGTCTTCGCGTAATTCCTCGCAAGACTAGCAGACGTCTTAAAAGAACAATCCTGCTAGAAGTGTGCGGTGAGAAACTGGCAACATCGGGGTGCATGTCTTCCGGGGGATAGCCATTGAAGGAGGAGAAAAATAGAGCATTCTTTATATACCACAGTATTATGTAAGAGAAAGTGTCACATCCGTCGAACCACACACCTTTCACTTTTTTTAACTAACCTAATCCCTAACTCATGCAAAAAGTGAAGTGAACCAACGACGGACCTACCCGAATCGATTGTGCAAGATAATTGCTCAGTTAGGAAATTATAAGTCATATTGTTCATTCAGTTCGAATACCAAAGCAAATGAACGAAAACTGTTGAATTACACCGAAAGAAACTCTTCGTAAACGGGTGGAGGTGCCTTAATCTCAAATATTAACATGTAAAAAATTATATAAAATTTGGTGGACGGCGTCAACAGAAGTTTCAGAACAGCGTCGACCTCTTTCTCACAAGCTTCCTACTTTCATTTTCTTTCCTCAGCTGCACGGAAGACTGCGTAATCGACACTATTTGGTATTTTTTTCTTTTTTTAGCAGGTGAGGAACCATTTGGTCGCGCCTGGAACTTCTTGGGGACTGAAACATTGAACCGTGAAAGAATAAAATGGAGATAGAGAATATTTTATATGGTCCAACTCACAGGAATGAGTCACAATGTTCTAATAAACATAGGTACCGATCGTACTGCAATCATCGGAACCCTTTGGTTCCGTTGCTTAAAAATACCATTAACGCAAGAAGAGTTTTGATATAAATAATCGAAGAGTTTGATTAGAAAACTAAAGTAATTCACATGAAAAACTTACAATCTACAGTCTTCATAAAAGATTAATTACCACAACAATAAATCCAAAGGATGGTTTGAGAAATTAGGTTAGAGCACACATCGTACTTAGCCCTATAGGACGCGTGAAATTCACACACAATGGTAGAGGGGCAAGTTCCTTTCCCTATGCCAAAAACTGTTTTCCAGGAAGATATGATACCCAAAAAATTACAGTTTGAGTAACTCTGAAGTTGGCCAGAAGCGTCATCCGCAATCGAACCCGGTCTTCCTGGTCAATTACCCTGCATTCTATTCACTGGACTAGCACGGCCCCATAAAGTATTATGCTTGCCGGAATAATAAAGTTGATCTTATCTTCAAGTTATCGTTTGCAGAGCCAAAGTGAATGACCAGAAAGAAAGTAAAATGTATTATATTAGTCATTTAACCTAAGTGGACATGCAAAAGCACTGTACATGTCATGCCTACTAATCAGACGCAGTGGAAAACGTAAATGAAAAAGTATTTCAGCGCTATTATCATTGAAGTATTCATTCAATCCGAGAAATTCATACGGTTTCTGGACTCCTTTGAAAATGGAAGAATGTTTCATTTAAATTACAGAACATGCAAATGTCATACCAATGTTTCAATACTGTTAATGCATCATGGAGCTCGGTAACGTGAACGCTTTTATTATAGGGTTAGCAATACTTTGAGCGACTAGTCATATCATATTTAAAAGGGGCGAAAAACTTGAAGTTATTCGGAAAAAAAATATTTCCCACACTGACATAAACATTATTATCAACCTTTTACAACGAATCTATATTTTGATGGAGAAACTAGTGAGAAAAGTCCATACACGAACTGGAGTTATTTAAATATCTACGGAAGTTGGCAATAGTAGTATCTTTAAGATGTCTATTCAAAGGCAATTGGAATGGAAATTTTGAATGCATGACATAATGAGTGATAGAGTGGTAGTGGTTACCTGAATATTCGGGAAGTCAACATTTCAATTTGTCAAGAAGTTAATAAAACGTATTTTCCCTGGTTTCTATACACTTAAACAAAAATTAAGTCTATTTAATGTTAAGGAAGATTATCAATGCTATAAAAATTATTTTATTCTAAAATAAAAAGATTGGAAAAGATGATGCTGAGAAATTATTAACCTACAATTATTAGCCTACGCCTTTCAGAGTAAAGCAAATTTATAGATTTCCAGAAAGGTTAACTGACATGCACTTTGATATAGAAATATTTTCTTATGTTCCCACGTTTTGTTATAACTGACCATCGATTACCTCAAATGAATGGCGAATAGCAAATTAACATAAATGACCGAGAATCAGATTTTATGAAAATGTTCCTTCTTCCAACCTATGCGAGACCGTTTTGGGAATGGAATGATATAATCTTTGTATTACTAGCATTGCTCTTGTTGCCAACAGCCTCCTTTCCCTTCGTTTATTTTACCATTTATATGTTTAACCATGCTTTCACGCACTACTATTTTGTGTCATTCACGGTAATATGAATTATGAAGTATCATACATGCATACATAATACATGCCATAACATAATGACACAATCAATATAATGAAATTTCTATTTTCAATGCCATTGCAATTTAATAAATCCCATCAGAAAATTTTTTTATTTTACTACATTTAGCAGTAAGATAAATCTTGTACGTGTTTCATCATATGCAATTCAATGTTTCAAATGCCAAAGAAAGAAATGCGTCGACATTTAAGAAAAATGTACACACGAAAGTTAAATAATAATTGTCTGATTTGAATTGCATATTTTTTGGCCGCCAATCAATGCATCGCATTTTTAAATTAAGGTTTTTCTCGACTTATCTTGTAAAAAACTCGACTCATCTTAGAAAAAAATTACCGTAAAAAAAATAATTTACCACCGGGAAAGTCTTTACAATAACCTTTTTCGTCTTTATGGGTCCAGGGTACTTTTTATTACAAAATGATATAAAAATAAATACATAAAATATAAAAATAGAATAATTACATGGTTCAACCGTAGTAATGAAGTAATCGAGCGCCCGAAGTATAAGAAAAGACGTTTTCTCGATTCAATCCAAGCAACTAACGTCCTCAACATTCGGTCAGACTTTCTCTAGAGACCTTGAAAACGGTGGCATTTGCAAAGCTCTCTATGGAAAAAAGATTTCACTGGAATTAGTCGAGTAAATATTTTGCGAACGTTGCCGATTCTCAGGCAATATAGGCTGCGGGCAGATACTACTTGTAGTAACTACTAAATAGATACAGGATATAAGTGAGATAGATATTTTTTGTCTCGCATCAATCCTTAATTTTCTTTACTTTCACTGTATATGTGTGCCATATGACGATTCATACTAAGAATATTCGATGGAAAGGAGACAGACTATGCAAATTTCACTTGAAATTTGCATAGTTTGTCTCCTTTCCATCATGGATAAATTTCACAAGGTTAACCCAAATACCGTTCGGTTTGTTAAGAATATTCGAGTTTTTACGAAATAAGAATATTTCTTCTAAGTGCGTTTTAGGCGTTAATGAGAAAAATAGCTAATGAAAACATCCCAATCTGAATTGCTCATCACTGCAGTATCGAATGTGTTCATCTGACACTACACACGCTTACATTCGATATGATGATATGCATTTGACAATTCTAAAGTTAACTGGAAGACAACCATGAATGAATATTAGGTCAAATCCATTAAAAATAAGATTAAGTAAATACGTTCAACATGCTAAAAGGTGCATCACATTCCATTTAGTAATCGGTATCCATAGCAAGAAATCAAGAGCTCTACGACCTCAGGTTTTTTCGGTATCCATACACCAAAAAGGTGGACTTCGATGGTAAAGGTAAAACAATGAATTATTCACCGAAAAATGTCGCAACCAACAACTCGTCTGTTTCCCTACTTATCAACCATAAGCTATAGTGTTTAAAAACTATAAGGTTTTCCGATGGACAGTAAAGCTTCTGGAAAAACGATAATGAAGGATACCTCAAAATTTCTCCTGATCATGATAACAACTGATAAAAAACGATCATTCCTTATGAAAAAAATTACATTCATATGGCGTCCTTGTTCTGAGTTTAAGAACTAATACAAAGGTTATATCGCGCTCAATTGGGTGGTTTAGAGTCGGTGAATGCAGGTGAGACTACTCCTGCAAAATACCAAGCGTAAGCTGAACAGAAATACTCCCAGAAAGTCTGTACCTCAAAGATCATTATAGCAGTGATGTACACTTCAAGTTTAGGTGCTGCAATGGCTAAAGTTACAGGTATATTGCATCATCTAAGCTTAGTAACTAATCCTGGTAGTATTCATGCCGAATGGGATATTCGAACCCGCAGCCATCCGAGCTTGCCAGACCAGCAAAATGAACACTGTGGTACCATTTCATTTTAGAGACCGTGATCGGATTTATCAGAAGACAAATACAGAAGAAAAGGTATGGAGCTGAGATCAGAGATTGTTGGAAGAAAGGTTCCATGATACTCTTCTGACCTCTAATAAGAAGAAGAGTGCCAATCCACTGATGCACGCAGATGCTTCCTCAACAAGGTTCTACAACGAAGTGGGAGTGTAGCAACTAAAGGACGAACGAAAGGGGGCGCGTACCAAAGGAGAAGGAAAAACCGTGAGCGTGGGTGTTGGAAGTTTAAGATTTCACAATCGGGTTCAAAGACTACAGTTACCACTTTCCACAATATATGCTACATTTATGCTAATGGCGCCCGCCGAAAACCGGCTTTACTACCTTACTTTCCTGGTCATGTTTCATATCAAGTAAACTTTAGAATATCGCATTGCTCACTATCGCGACGTCATAGCACTGCTATAAGAACGTAATTTTGCACTGGAAGTAATTGCACATTTCACTGAAAAAGAATTAACCACTCAGATCAGCTGGGAATAAAAAGAATACATGAATCCCCGTGAGTGAGGCAAAGGTCGGTATTAATGTACGGTCCACAGTTCTGGGAGTCTCTCTAAAAGGTCTCCTTCGTCAAAATTTCCAATGTGATTTTTATTCTGGGATATTCATCAGAACTTTCCAGCGATGAGAAATATGGCGGGACGTTTCGGCGTAGGAAACCCATTAGCGATTTCCAAAGCTGGGGCCCGACTAATGTAAGCCTTACTCTCTCTGAAAAATTGCATTCCGCTCGCAAATGGAACTTGGATTATTTTGATGGATGATATAAGTATGTGCATACGTAGATTCAAGATAACTGCTATAGAGGTAAGGGCTGTATACTTATTAACTTATACGGCGCAAACATTCAGGATGAGTAAAAAATCTTCCGCTTAAAGTAAGAAAGGATTGGGCAAAGCGTTAGACAATGGATTCAGGAATATAATTAAAGAAAATTGAAGGAAGGGCTCCACAAGGAAGAGATCTATTCAATCTGTCAGTCATGTACAGGGAGATGTCAGACTGAATATTCATCCGAATCTAAGGGAATTAGGATTTTGGAAATGTGGAATGTAGGTCTGAAGTCAACCAATTTTAAAATTTAAATACTGATAATAAAATGGAAAATTTCAGAAACGGACTACGATGTGAAGGATTTAATCTAGCAATTGGTGTGAAATGTGGAATTGATTAGCACCTCCAAAATATTTACAGGCTATACATTTAGTTACTAATACATGGCTATAATGGAAAAGGTGTATCCAGTGCAATGCAATACTTTCGCAGAGTATCCCTAATATATGCCCAAAATTATTTACTCACCTTTAAAATCACGAGGAGGATTAATGCTGATTCCTGATGGATGGATCTTTGTGGTTGAGTTATTGTCAGATGTAATGTTTATGAATTAGGCTAACTCCGAATGGGTATTTTCTTCGGGAGTTTCCAATTCCAATGAGTTGGCAGGGTAAGTGAATTAGAGTTCAAACGCTTCCATCCCAAACAAATGTTGGTGACGTATATGGCTGAGACAATTAATAGTGAATGTCCACGCACATAGAAACGTACGGGACTAAGAATGACTCTTTCCTCAGTTTGACAAATTTTCAATGGAACACGAACGGTAGCACATGTCTTTCATAAATGGTACACAAAATTTCGCAAATGACTTCCGACACGTTTCCTTGGCACATTTTACTCAGACAACTGGCAGCAACGCCTCATTGGTGAAGGTAGAGGTGTTTCAAATTGTCAACAACATTATATGAACGAAGAGGAAGATCCAAATGTGAAGTCGAGATATAGCATCATAAATATCGGTTCTTGCAAAGTAATATGAACAATCCAGGCAATTATTTGTTCAACAATCATTTACTTTAGATTGCACTAGACGAGCATGTCTGTAAACGGACGTCATGACTGGAAATGCTACTTCTTCCAAAATAACTGGATGATTTCATTGTCGTTTTGCTATAATTTCCCACCCCAATGTCCTCTCCGGGAATCCATTGCATTTTAACATTTAAAATAGGATCTGAATATCACAATTTCGATATGAGTTCTTATATTTTTACCCGTTTATTTTCCTAACGTGACCTCATGTCTCCTTTATCGACTGGCACTTCTCTTCATCCTTCAATCTTGAAAGGCCAGCCTGGATGCGTCCAAGGCGAGTGTGATAGACAATGGTCTTCTTCAGAGTGGTTTACGGAACTGCTGGGTACACTGAAGGGTCAATCACATGCTTATGAGCAGCCTTCCTCATGCCTAAACGACCAAAATATGAAATGTATTTGTCCACTTTCCTTCAAGGAGTCTGTTGCACAGTGATGCAGCTGAATGAGGCGTACTTGGCGTCAACATGACTTTTAAAAAATTGGAAGAACAAAACTTTACTGAAAGAGAATATCCCCCAGAGAACTAGGAAAATCCTAGATTAACTGACCGGAGGTAAGTCTAATTTCATTTAATAATGAATGTCTTGATTTCTTCATATCCTAAGCATTCTTGATTAGTTTTCTGATCAATATATTTTTCCAATTCACTCACCGATTTTCGGTGCAATGGCTTGTGGGGGATATTATAATCAATCTTCGCCACATAATCACTAATCACACTATTTTTGGAAAGATGCTGACAATAACCTACACCTGCCGGTTGACATTTTCTTTGCTCACCAATTCTATATTACATAACTTAGCTGGGCCATAAATGCCAAATAAATGTCTACCACTACTCTGGACTAACGAGTTGGAAGACTCACTTAATAATGAAAACCAAAAATATAATTAAAATCATGTATCGCGGCACTTGAATGCCTACTTAGCGACAGAAAAATTCAATATGCATTCGGGCTTATTGTTCCCTGATCAAATAAACTAAAATACCCTCAAACGCTTTATAAAAGCTCTCTTACACCGTTATATCAGATAATAAAATACGTCAGTCACGCTGCAACAGTGAGTGATAATGAATGAAATGACTCCAAATCACATAATGTCTTTTGAGTTTTCAAAAACTGAATTGGAACATTTCCAATTTATTTGGTAAAAATATTGCCTGAAAATAACGCAAGGCAAATAGCGTTCAGCTATTCAGTGCGATTTATCTTAAGGCACTCACCGGAGAAAAATTATGATTCAATAAATAAATGGACATTTTATTGGCTTAAATCCTTATAATATGGTCCCTGACGATATACAAGGTACGAGCACATGGCTTATGCACAATTACATACAGTTGCAGGGAAGACACTTTCGTTTTGACTGATATTCCAAAGTGCCTGAGTTGCCTCTAGGCACCTTTGAATAATTAAAAACCTTACGGAATTTAACAAATATTATATGAATAAACATTGATAAAAGTCTTTTCACACTTCAAAAAATATTTTCGCCTCACTTTTCAAAAAACATTTTTCTACAAGAAAATTCACAGCCAACAATGGTGATGATGAACAGTCTATTATTGATTACAAGTTTTTCAAATAATTTTCGCAAAAAGAATATTTTGAGCTCGACCACTCGTGAATTTTCAAGAGCGACTCCATTTACAATGAAAGACAATACACAAGAAAACATTAGGAACTATGTAGACATGGAATATTTTCGCTTTGGGGATTTTTTCGGTAACAATGAAAAAAATTGAGGAATCGACGGCATTCAAATATTACGATGAATTTCCATTCGTTTTAGAAATATATCGGAATCGTATATAAATGAACATTATAACGTTCTAAAATATTTCTAGATTAAAAACACGAGCATCTCGTTTTTTGACGAAAGGAATTTTCGCATTCGCCTAAACTTAAGTGGAAACTACTGGTCTGCGGAACTGTAATTAACACAAGAATCGAGCAATATGTAAGGGCAAGAGGTGAAGGACGCTAATCAAACAAAAAAGTGAAAGTTGAAACAGAATGATGGGGGAGTTAAAGATCATCCCACTTCTTTTGTTGAAGATGAGAATGATGTGCAGATAGGAATCGCCGTCGTAGAAAAGCTGTGTTTTGAAGGCCGCCGAGGAACTGAGATGCGTCACGACTTCCTCTTCACGTGCAACCACTGTCCCAAAAAAAAACTGCGGGGCTCCCGTCCTCACACGCCCGCCACGGATCACAGATAACATCAGCTGATTTAGGAGGCCGAGGTTATTAGCCTACCAGAAGACAAGATCGTCGGGGTGTCGTTCGTAGCGGTACGCCTAATCGTCTGGCTATCCGACGCTTCTTCCACAGATGAAGACGCTCCTTCCTCGCTGCCGCTCTCCTCCGCGCTGTATTCCTCCTCCTCCGTCCCGGAACCGTCGCTACTCTGGCTCCCGACGCCCACCCCTGGGAAATGAAACTGTCTCCTCCTCCGGAAACCGGGTCGCCGGGAGATCATACGCGCCTCCTCGGTGATGACCTTGACGAGCATGACTTCAACGAAGCACACTATGAAGAGTGCCATGAAGAGGGCCATGTTGCCCTCCGGGGAGTCCCTGACTGCGGTGAAGTAACCGAACATGATGACGGAGCTCCTTTTTTTTAATCCCTGAACACTTTCTCTCTTGGAACACCGGAGCGCTCACCACGAGCGTGGAGGAATGAAAGTGACGGTCTGGCGGTAGCAATCACTCCCACACTCCTCGGTCGAAATATTACCTTTCCGCGATTGCGTACTGTTACACAATGCGTCCTCTCTCATAAAGGTGAGCTGAACAGCATTTCTGATGGAGAAAGGCGCCTAATAATAAACAGTCCAGTTGTCAGTGCACCCTACTGGCGGTGACCAGATACTCGCATGCACACCTCCTCTCACTTGGGCGACCACACGAAGCGTGGAGCACGGAGGAGAACGGCGAAGAAAAGAAAACACGAAACAAAATCCGATCTCCGATGCCACATGCGCAACTAGCGTTTCCGCGATCGTATGTCGCAACGTATTCGATGGGCAAAAACTGTGAAATTTTACGCGCTGGCAATTTTATTATTTTGCACGGTAACTTCTCGATGTTTACTTCGTTTTTTAAGTAATGTATCAAATCTTCAAAAACAAATTTGACACTTAATATCGCGCAAATGAACTGGGCGGGAAAAAAACTAAATCTCGGTGAATACTAAGTTTATATTAGGAAAGCTCCACAAACGTCGAATTTTCTAAGGAACGATACTTAACTCTGATACATCTTCCGTCCTCGAAGTATCAAAACCACTTTAAAATAAAAAAAATACGGTCTAGACTTTTAGTTCAGATCGTTAATGACATTTTAAAGTAAAGCAACTTGGAAAACATGCCGCCCATTGGCAAACAACTAAAATGACAATAAAGTTTCTTTGCCTTGATTTTCAATTATCCATGGATGGAAAGCGCACACTAAGATTCACAAGAAACGCTCGGTATCTTCCAATTTAAGTTCAAGAAATACAGCCCTCTCTCTAGAAGAACTTCGCCTTAAAATTGGACGAATGAGGGTGACCTCAGACGGACTGAGAAATGCCGACAGCCAAAACAAAGACGTACAGATGGGATAGTAGTATCACCTTAGAGCAAACCTTCCTTGGGTCTCTTTAAGTTGGATAAGAACCAGACGGCAAAAATAGATTTTTCACCAGGATTCCCACACGACTGCCAGTGCTGACAACTGTACAGTAGCAACCGTTACGCAGACGTGAAAAACCACCAACAAACTGACTATTGTAATGAAGTCACCGGAATAGGGGACCTTTCTTTCCTGCCTTCTAACTTCCGATTTCAGACTTGGTTCGAGATCAAAATTAAATCCTCCACGTGAAAACAAGAGCTTCTTATTTACTCCTCGACTGATGCTTCTCTGGGAAGACCCATGGAACCAACGAAGATGAACAACACTCTCCTCAGCGGCAGGCACTTAAATTGACACTCGGAAACGCGCGGGCGGGATTCGAACACGGGATAGTTCCATCCGCGAGCTGTATTCGCGGGGTGGGCGTTCTCCCTTTATTACGACGGCAGCTTCCGTTTAAAAAAAGGTACGGTCTCCTCGGCCGGAGGACAGAGGACTGACTGACTGACTGGCTGGCTCGAGTCCTTACGCTCAGGGCGGAGAGACAGAAGCAGGGGGGAGAGGGGAGGGGCGGGCAGTCATGGCATGGAAACACCTCAGCACAACTCCTCCACGCAACTTCCCCTCTCGACAACACTCCGCGCTACCCTCAATCCACCCTCCCTCTCACCTTCCCCTACACGCTCCTGGTCCCTCCTTTCCAACTGGTTAAAGGACTCGGCGCTAAAAGCTCCCCGGCAAAGAAGGGCGTCGTGCAGGCATACGTGCTATACGCCTTCGCCGGACAGCCTTGCGGCACGAGAAAAGTGAAAACGATAGTGGCCTCAAATAACCAGCCATTGGTGGCCCTCTCCCCATTAGGCCCTCTCTCCACCTCCCTTCCTCGCCTTCTTATCCACCTGCCACATATGAGACGACGGGTGGAGTCAGGTAGTCATCGCGAATAACGGAAGAACCACGGATTCCTTCAACATACCTAGAGGTAAATGTGGATCAAATAAAAATAGTGTCTGCAGCAAGAATACATTCACCAGTTTCCCATTTCAAACCAATTTCCAGAGTAATTGACATGGAGGTATGAGTGCATAGCAGTGTGGGAATTAGGCATGTTCCGGGTTAAGCTTAAAACAAGTTTAATGTTTCCAATTAGCATAACAATTGTTGGGACTAATACGAATATCAGATATGCACTGTTGCTTCTATTAAATTAAAGCACTTCAACATTAAATAATTCATACATTTTATTTGATGATGAAACCAGTTTATTTGCTAATCATTTTTAAAACATAAATTCTTGTGTTTTTAAATGAATTCCATGAGCGCAAAATTGCATAATACGAAATTGAATAATATGATACAGCAAATAATAAAGGAATAGGAAGCAGATGTCATTTTCCAATTAACTGCGTCTGTAGTAAAGGAAGTCCATGTCACACATTTTTACAATTGGAACGATGGATTTTCATGCTATATTCCATGCGAGTACATGCATCGTAAATATAAAAAAATAGAAGTCACATATAATATTTTATTTAAATAAACAGGATACTTGGAATATCTAAATAAGAATCCAGATAATAATAAAACGGCATAAAATGGAGTGTAAGTGATTTTAATATAAAAACAGAGATTAATGGATTTATTTCACCTCACGCAGCACAGGTCTTTTTTGGTTAAATATGTTTTAACCTTATATTGACACATATCCTGAGTGAAGGACGCTAGGTTCGTGCAAAGCGAAATATACTCGAAATATATAGTGTGTCGATAAAGGGTATTCGCTAAGTTGCTGTTAGAGATAATAAACAAAACCTACAAGAATATAATAACCAACCTCAAGCAGTACATACGAGAGGAACGATGGAGGAAGGTTAAATGCATTGAGCCTAGGGCCTCTTATGGAAGACGAAACGAAGATGGCTGTGCGAAACCCGGGAAAGGAAGAGTGGAGGAAAATAGTGTTTTGCCGGGTAAATACAAACAAAAGACTTGACTAGGTTCAACGCCCTTGCCGAAGAAAGGAGATTTATTCTCTATACAGTAGCTGCATAAAACTAATATTATGAAGCTACCAAAAATCTGCCAGCCGGATTGGCTGACGGATCCTAGGGACCCATTTCCCAAAGTTACAACTTGATTTACAAGTCCTCTGGGTTCCTTGAACTTCCTTGACACACTGAAAATAGCTCGGACACTTAAGCATTTCGCTAATGAGGACAGTTGTTTCATTAGGCAAAATAATTAAAATGGATGGTTTTTTATTATGTTTCAAAAGCTTCGCCGTTTTCCGTTGTTAGTTATTCCTCGAAGAGCGGGATCTTTATTTCACTGATAATTGACCACTTTCACGTTGCCAAGTAAAATCTAAATATTTTACATATAATTTGATAATCAATTCTAAAATTTCTTTTCGAGTGAGAGATAAATACTGCACACTATTTAAGGAACAGTCCCTTAAAGGTTTTGGAATAAGCAACAAGTGTCCCAATGCAGTATCCTATTGTCCTATTCGTTTGATGGAGTTCCTTCCTTGATATTGTAGTTTATGGTATGTTTAAATGGCTGGATTAAAATAATCATGTAAGCATCAGTGTCTGAGATGTATCTAAAACAGGGTGGATTTATTTAATAAATTCATATTCTTGAATTTTTCCAAATGTCCGCATGTAAATATGCCGTCCTCTTCCCCGATTGCCCCGCTGGTATTTAGAATATGGTTACAGATTTTTATACATCATCCCTCAACGTTTAGCTCTCCAATGGTAGTAGGTCAGTATTATAGCAAGACTTCCCTCTCATTCTACGTTAATTTAGAGTTTTTTCCAGGATTTGCATAGTCGATGGCGTACGGAAAACACGAAGTGATTTCAAATGAACTAAAAGGAACATAATTTTCATCGTAAATTCCTGATCCCCATATAATTTCATATTCTAACATCGATATTCAGATTCCATTCCAACCTTCCAGTAACTCTTTTCCCCATTTTTTTGTTATCTTCAAATTGAGCAATTCCCGGCTTTTTCTCGATTTCGTGAGTTTTCACTCAGAATAGACATCCTGCAGAAAACTCCAAAAAGCTAGCAAATGACCCCTTTCTAATCTTCCCTGCTGGTGCCAACATCTTTAAAAACCATTCTTAGAAATACTTTTCAAAATTAGGAAGATTGTGTAACGTTCTCAATTCTGGTTGTCCCTCGAGTCGCAGGTGTGCTTTTTCATTGAGATCATCACGACCATGATTCTTCCATAGTTCCATTTGCACACGAGCATTTTAACCTTCAACTACACCAAAAGAATATTCTTCATTTACGCAAGGCCTATTAGTCATCGCCAGCACACACACTGGTTTTCGTCCTGAGTTTTCAATGCCAATTCCAAACATTAAATTGCATTGAAAAACTATCTATTTTTCTCTCACATTTTGCATTTAGCTAAAGTCATTCGACAAAATTAAAACAAATTGATATAAAATTGAAAAATCAAATATCATTTCTGGTGAACATGTTATTATTCTAGGAAGTGACCTCAAGTTCCGCACAGCACAGGCTGCTAGAGCTAAGCTAGTACCATATCGGAAATGAAAGGAATAGACCTTCATAGTGTTGCTGATTAATCTGGTTTTACTTCCTGTACGATTTATAATGAAAGGTTATTCAGTCTCTAAGGCTAATGTGAAAGAGCTGCAACAAGAGGTTTACCATGAAAGTCAGGCACTTCATCACTGATCAGTCACGAGACATTTAGGAAGACAGAGCCTTTGCAGTTATGGTATTTAATACGCATAATACTGTACAATGACTATCAACTACCTTAATTGTACCAGGTATTGTCTGTTCTCCATATAAAATATGATACAAATTTCCATTCAAACCCCTCTCTTTCGGGGCAGAAAAATTATTTGAAAAAACAAATTTACAGATTTTTAAAAAAAGCTTTAAATTAATTCCAAACAAATGGTTTTAGATACTGGATTCTGTCTCTAAGACTCATAATATTCCTCGGCTTTAGAGTCTCTTCGACCTCCATGGCTTTTTCGATTAACCCCCTCTCAAACCAATTCCCACCCTATCATTTTCCTGTTCGATGATTCGTCTGCCATCCATTCTTTTAACATGACAAAACCATTGCAGCGCATTTATTTCTTACTCCTCGACAGCCGGTGCATCCAAAGCACATTCACTCGTGACCCTCTCATTCCTCACCCTATATCTCCCAATTCTCCCACAAACACTCCACAAGTATTTCGTACTCGCCGCATTTAGTCGATATTTTAGCCGTTCCTGGCATATCCGAATCTCGATTCCATATAATTATGTGGAGAGGACTATACTTTCGTTCACTCCCATTTATACTTTCTTAGGTAAAAAATCCATATTTTACTAACTTCAACCGCTGCAACAACCATTCTGCTGATAATCAAATGCATTATTAATATCTTCACGCACCCTACAATATTCAACAAAAATTCTGCCAAAATAAACAAAAGTATTAAATGGTTCAATTATTTGGCCGGTTACACTCTTTATGCAATCATTCTTTCCATTTTCCTTATCAAACAAGACTACTTTCATTTTGGGCACATTTACCCTTCATACTCGCCATTTCTATTTAACAAATAGTTTTCCAGCCAAATCAAATCATTCAATACCCGAAATCGTTATCGGCTATAGGGCCAGTTCCTATAGATATTTTCCAACTTCTTAAATCAGGTATGTACTTTGTTCATATGATAAAATGACGTGACGAGCTTAGCCGACGGGAATGAGCTACAATCAGCACAAAACGAGTAATGATACTGACTGCTTCCCAAAAACGTCAACAACATATCACATCAACGTAAAATTTATGGCATTTTATTGTCATTATCTTCATTTAAATTTACAAAACAGTCTTATTTAATGAAACTTCGCACAACATTGGCGAATGCAGAGTTAAAAGTTCAAGGAACTAAAGAGGATTTGAACAGCCGACCTGCTAGGCTCAAGATTGAAAGTATGTATGTAATGTAAAGGTAAAATATGCTACGGTATGATTGCTAAGGCGGCTTCATTCAGGAGTCGCCAATATAATTCTGAATATTTTTGTCTATTCCTATTAGGATATTGGAAGTTGTGATGATATAGCTGGCTTATAATTAGCACTACGGCATGGTCAAGACAAAGAAAACTAGAAGCTATTTATAGATTCCTACAAACTCAAGGATAAAGGTAATGCTTCTTAATTTTGATTTCATTTATATTTCTGTTCCAATCATATTTTGCTCGCAAGAATGAGACTCATGAGAATACCAGGAACATGAGTGTCTATAATAAATTTTTATTGGAAGCTGAATAAATGCATTTCCCTCTTTTGTGTATTAAAATAGGGTGGCTAAAGTTAGTTATAAAAGGTATAGAGTGGTAGGTGCAAGACGTTGTGCATTTGAGGACAGATATGCCCAAAATGATTGGAGCCAAAGAGGGAACTTTAGCTGGACCGCAATACCGGCTACAAGATCCACATTTTCATAGTACTATTGCTAAAATTAAGAAAGTCTACTGAAATATCTCGAGTCAGTAAGTGCAAACTCTCCGGGTAACATTACGTTAGTAACTACAAAGAAACAGCTGAAGAAATAATGGGCTGTTTCCAAAGAATGAAGTGAGTAATAATGATTTTTTTAGGTTGTCATCTAGAAACACCCCTTTCACCCCATGAATACTCATATAAAAATATTTTGCAGGGAGATGGAGCCATGATATATTTGTACAACATTTTGGAATTTTTTAGAATGAGAAACTCAAAAAGGTGATTAAAAATGAAAATATCAACGAAAGCATATTAGCGAAACTAAAGTGTCAAATACGGGGTGGTCTGGCAAGTTTCCGACTCAGAAAATTTCAGAAAAAATGTCTTGTATCTTTGTTAGGTCGGAAACTTTTCAGACCAACCTTGTACATATCTACCAATTATTATTTTTACTTTCATTTCCCAAACATTAATGTCAACTGAAATCTCAATTTTATTTTGAGGGTTGAAAAAGGTACAATTTTTTTAAGGGTAATCGATAAAAGATCTACGTATTCGTAAAAAACTTAAGCAAAATGAACGAATAGATCAAACAAATTGCCCTAAATTGCCATTGGTTGGTGTGCCATTTAAATAGAATTTCAACATAAAAGACGCCTAGGTTTTAATGTACAATGCATCGGGTTTTTTTTATCTTTCCTCGTGTCTGGAAGCTTGAAAATGTCAGTCCTCTTTTTATGACGACCTATAGTCATGACCTAGTCAGACCACAGCTGGCGTACACTTTGCTATTTAACTTTGGTACAAAGATTGGAGGTAAAAAATGATTGGAATGTAACGAAAAGAGTCACAAAATAACATTATAAAATAAATTTCCCCTTTGATTCAGCTTCTAAAGAAAGTATGATTAAATAATGCAGAGGCCAATGAATCGATAGATACATGTATGTTTTTAATTAATGCTGAAAGGAGATAATAAGAGATCACTTTAAGAGATGTTATTCGAAACATATAGAAGGGGAATGCCAAATGTTCCGAAAGTTTATGAGAAGCAATGACCAAATAACAGCACTTATCCCCTAAATAAAACCGTTATGCCCATCAGGATGGAACACATCATATTCACCTGAAGATGACGTAGTACATCGAAAACTAATCGGTACTAAAGTTTCACTTTGTAAAAAGGTGCTATTATGTGATCATTATGTTCCAATCCCAACAAATCTAGCCTGAAACTAAGAAAATCATTTTTGGGAAGAATGTTTTAACCTATTTTCTATTCGAAGCATACAGGTATACAGAGTATACCTGCATGCCTACAGAGTATAACTGTATACAGAGTCTGTCCCAAAAAATAAGTAAGAAGAATGCTTATGGAAGTAAGTAAGAATACTTATGGAGATGGAGAAATGTCCCAAGTGGTGGATTTCTGCTTGCACAGGATGTTCTAGGAGGGTAACCAGGAGGATGACGATGAGGAATTCCCTGACATCCATCAACAACACAGTGTGATGAAAATGTGCAAAAAGTGAGACACATGCTCAATTCTGATTGACCTCCAAGTCTTAGGATGTTAGCAGAGTACTATATTCAGAAAACCACAGCGAATTGCATTCTTACAGAAGGTTTAGGGATGAGACAGGTGTGCCAAGATAGTCCCCAAGGTGCTGTCAGAAGACTGCTAATGAGAAAATCTTGCCTTGGACCATGGTGAAAGTGGCCCGATTTTTTAGAATAGGTGGTTACTGGTGACAAAACATGAGCCTTTGAGTACGATTCAAGTAAAACCCCTTTGAGCACTATTTTGGGCCATTGGATTATTTCACAGATGCCACGGCGAGGTGGCTGAACAAGGGTCCTGTTGATGTCTTACAGGAAGCGTACCAGAAGCAAGGCAGAGGCGCTGACATTGATGTTTTGATGCACAAGGATGATGTTTTGAGGATTTTAGTAATGTGTGCTTTGATCTGCAATAAAGTTTTCCTCAGATTTATTCTACTTGTTTTTGGGGTCAGATGCTGTATTTTTTAATCAAACAAATTTTTATCGACATAATTTATGGCCATATTCGTCAAACTGACGAGCTCTGATGCTTTATTTTCACTAATGATTAGTTTTTTTCGATGTTCCTAACTTCATTCAGCATTTCGTTGTCATCAATTTAGGCTATGGTGAAACATTTTCACAACGAATGAACACGCTAAACAAAAAGCCATAGCATCTATTATTTCTAGTATTTTGCAGAAAATTATTGGATGATTATCACATACGTATTATCAAAGTGAAGGATGGAAAACAATGGTGAATGAAATTGATCGAGCACAATTCAATAGAAAGGGAAAGTAATGTGAGGATAAATCATAATTTCAGGGAAAAAGAGGCACATAACCTTCGAACCACCTTTCCGTAAATTGATGGATTTTAAATGAAAATTTTCGTCATCATCGGTAAAATAGCACTAAGGGAAGAAAGAAAGGCCTGAAATCGAAAGTAAAATTTTATTTACGTTGATTCACGTTATTTACGAATTAAACACACAAACAGTTCAAGCAAAATGAGAAAAAATTATAATTCTCTTCATTGTGCACTACTTAAAAACAATACTAAAGACAACTTGAAAGGTAATTTAACGAAGTTTACAACTGAAAAATTCAAGTATTCGATCGACATTAATGTTCAGAACCGAGAAGATTTTAATCGAGAACATTTTAATAGCTGAGGATACTTATAGCCTCTTTCCACTCGAAAATATGCTAGGGGAATTTCTGAGATTCGAGTCTGAAGTCCCCATGGCAATCATGACAAGTGGCAATAATGAAAAGTATAACATGTCATAATACAAAATAATGAAAGTACCAGTAATGGAAATGACCAGGAGCAGGATACACGTACAAATCAATTAAATAATTATGCAGGATACATATTAAACCTGGTTAAAAGTACGCATAAGAGTGATATAAGGAGAATCACAATCCTCAGCCTCATGAGTGTAAAATGTAATCTTAATTAAATAAAAGCAGCGAATTATTTTATACACCCCAAACGGAACTGGCTCTTTCCCAAGTCAAAGAATTTGTGGCATATTTTCTTAGCAAATATCAAGTTGAATGAAAAATAACGACGGAGAATTGGTAAAAATTTCACACCTGTGTACCATTTCACTTATTAATTACACACTCATGAAGAGGTTGACTAATGCTAATGCGAGAGGCTAATACCAAGAGGTGACTACAGCTGATCAATGATGGGCCATGGCCTGCTTTTTTGCATAATCATATAATCATTTACATGGCCTGAAAATACACTCTAGTGTTTTTTACCGGTTTTCAGCCGATAGATACGATTTTAACGAGCAGCACAAAGTGAATTACTTAAACTCAACACTTGCAAACTATTTCGACTAAAATTCACATAGGACATGCTGACAGCTGGGGACAGAAGTCTTGAATATGCACTGACTCAGTCGATTAATTAAACACCAGGAAGGTAAGTCACAGGCAAAGTGAGGCACTCTACCGTTTCAAAACCGCCATTAGTTACTGAAGTGATCCACTGGGACTACCAAACCTTATTAGGCGAATAGCATTAAAACACTTCGATAAAACCTCCTTTCTCGAACTACTCCGTTGGATAAATGGCAATAGTGGATTGATCGAACGTCTCTCTTTGTTGAGAGCCGTTATTGAGATTGAGCTGAAAGTCTTCTATTTAGGTATTGACAACATTCTTTTTATTTCTATTCCTTAGTCTCTGGTTAACCATTAATTTATTCATTAATTGTTTTACACCGAAGACCTTCAGAGCCGTGTACCTCTGCAGTTTACCCACTGCGTCGGAATGGAATAAAGTGAGTTTCTGCGTACTTGTCGAGGAAAAGAGCGGTAGGAAAATGGCAGCAAGAGAAAGAGGGGGAAAAGTGAGGACGCGAGGTGGAGAAACTCTCCCGTCCAATTCCCCTCCTCCCTTCTCACTCTCTCACGATATTCTCCCCTCCTCCCATCTATTAGTTACATTCGCTTCCACCGCATTCCACTTTCCAAGGTCGCCTGGACCAGTAATCTCACTTACAGCTTCCCTTTACATCTGCTTCGCCGGGTACGCCATTGAATGAAAAACAATAAAAACTGAAGATTTTCAAAAAAAAGTTGGACTACTTTCCTTTTCCAGGTAGTACCCAAATGCGAAATAGGACTGCCTCTGATTTCTCCTCGTGCATGGGATAATGATATTAACAAATATGTGAAAATCAGTATTTTGCTGGAAACACAAGTCCCTCTGGATTTTCATAACGCTCTCCACAAGCTTAGGATCTCTCCTACCAACTTTATATGTACTGGGAAAGAATCAAATGGAAGTGAATCTCTTCTGATTTAGTAACAAATCCCAAATATGAACAAAAGAGGTATTTTTGTGAGCGGCAATATGAATCGATCTCAGCATTTTCTAACAAACTCGCGAAAACCATACTAGGTCGCATTCTATGGAAGTAAAATGCCACCACATTAAGTGAAAAGTAACGCGTCCTAATATGCACACAAAAGGGCTGGAAGTACGGGGTGTGATCGATTTCTTCGCTTAGTTAAATTACTTTCACATTTAAATTGCGATTAAATTATATTCATAGATACATTACTAATGCCATTTATATCAACTCATCTACGGGTCTACGTAAGCCCCTTCGGGATGCCGCTAACGCGCGTTACGTATTCATGAATAATTACGCTAATTATTACGCTGAAACATGAGAGTAAATTATATACGGAGAAAGACACTCATTACAAAGTCCCTGATTATATTCTACGTAAATTCGAATGGAAAGTGGGTACGATGGAGGTTTTACTACATAAATACATAAGCAGTATATTACTGTTAACATATTCCGAAATGAATCATCTCACCCAACTGAATAAATCCTTATCAGAGAAACCACCTTTCTAGAAACCAATGTCTCAAGATCCTAATGTATATTTAATGAAATGGTATAAATTGGGGTCGAGAAGAACGAAATTGTCTTAAAACATGCCCTGAAATGCTGTAATTATTATATTGGGTACAATAAAACATTACTGTCCACCTTCTTGATTATTTATTGAATTGGGAGAAGAGCCATGAAGTTAGCGCTGCATGCGTCGTTAGTCTACCTAAGTAGACGGCATCTCGCAACACCCTGCGGTTTGCGGGCAGCAGACCAGCTCATGGCCAATACATGTTTACTTATGGAATCATGCATTGACCCGGAAGAACGCATGCTGGTCTGGTTCAACTTTTACTTGGTAAACAGGCCTCTTCGTAATTCTCCCGTACGGCAGCTATCCAGGCGCGCGATATGCATCTATTGGGTCATGATAAGGAGAAAGTTATATCGAAACTTTGGAGAAGAAATAGATACGCTGGAATTTTCACATTTCCGTGTTTCTTGCTTGAATGAAAATATGCAATGTGAAAAGGCCTATGCAAGCCGGAAGGAAAATATTTGTGGGCTGTCAAAAATCACGCATCGGAATGAACAAGCACTGTTAGATCAAGCCATTTTTTATCAATAAATGTTAAAAGTTTCTTTTAAGGGTCATTGCTGGTGTGTAGCAACACGAATGGGTACACACAGAACACAATTACATACTATTAATTAGTGTATCTTTGTAACCACTCCCCATGGACTTAAAACTGGACGTGGTGGAAAGGTATGCGCATTCTGATGACCTTATAGCTCTTCTTGCGGAGGAAACAATAACTGCTCCTGGTAGGGTGGCCTCGCGGGGTGGCCATTTAAGTGATGGTGTTACGTTAAACACTATTGAGGAAGGAAGTGGGAAACTGCATCAATTATTCATCTCACGAAATCATGATTGAAGTAAATGTGAAAATAAGTTCTGCCAACTACGAGACTGCCCATTGGGGCGGTGAGTGTCTTTCCTGGCTGTGCTGGAGTAGAGACCTCCGACGCGGAGAATAGGCGATTAGTGGTATTGAATTAACTCCGTAGAATCGATTAAGATCACTTGGTTGCAACGATCTACCCAAAAGATTGTATTTAAAAAACGATTCAGACGGCATGCATGCGATTCCCTTGAGATCATTTGCATTAACGGATGGCACGCATGAGATCATATTGAGATCAGATGATTATCTCCTCCTCTATCGATTCAGAGAGTATGCGCACGGGCTTATTAGCATATGTTGACAGCAGTAAAGAAGATCAGGACAGCGGCGCGGACGTTAGAATGGGGTCAAGGAAGGTTTTGACGATATCGAGGAAATGGAAATTAGAAAACATCTAGCAGGAGATGTAGAGAAAAAATATAGATATATGGTGCCCTATAATGTGAGAAGGAAAATAGTAAGGATTATAGAATCGAGACTTACATATGTGTAGTCAAATTCAACAGTGGGGAAGAGACCAACAGTGATGCATCTGTAGTAATGTACAGAAAGATAGGAGAAGGTATAATTACATATAAAATATAAGATATTAATAAAGATAAAATCAACTCGAAAGAAATGGTTATTAAGCAGGTCTAAATGCCGGCAGGGAGGATGACACTGCATACTCCCTGTCGCCATTAAAACCAGGAAGACGTAATTGGCAGATTATACGGGTGACTAGAGTAAATGATTGTGAGTGTTCCTGATGGGAGATTGAAACGCGGTGGTGGTCGATGGGAGAGAGATCGGGGAGTTCGATATAAGAATAAGAAATGACTGCGGGGAGAACACAATAGTTTATTTGGAGCAATAGTCTGATTATGAGTAAGACATGGTTTTAATAGTAAAACATACGCAGGTATACGTAATAGATACCAAAATATCTTGGAAAATATCAGATTATATTATTGTTAAGCAAAGATTCAATAATAGCGCCATAAATTCGCACAGTTTCAGGAATTGAGCGGATTTGGATAATAATTTAGTGCTCATTAAATACAACGTTTAATTCAAAAGGATCGTAAACATGAGTACAAGAAAATGAATTATAGAAGCTTTAAAGGGGACGAAAAAAGTAACATTAAGTTGTTATTAAGTTGATGAAATACTGAATGAGGGACAGGGGAAGTGTACATTACAAGTAATGTATGGATTTTTCAAATCGTGTATTACAAAATCTGCAAACAACAAGACAAACAAAGCAAACAGGAAATGGATTAGGAATCCAAAGATTTCAGTAAAAATGCTTTTGAAGATAGATCAGAGACAAAAATGGAAGAATGTTAACTCAGGTTAAGGTAAAACGTACAAAGAGCAAAACGTAGACAGGCAAGAAATTGTAAGGGCAAAATAGCAGTGGTAGAAAGAGTTGTGACAGAATACTGCGTCTACAGTGACGACGAAAAAGCTGCACTGTACAGAAACGTGAAATACGTAGTCGGGAGGTACAAAAAGGACATTCTGTTTGCACTAACAGGGACACGATAGAAAAATTATTAATCGGGCCAGGAAAGATTCAGCCTATATGGACACAATGTGGTAGTAGAAAGTAGTAGGTAGAAATAGAGTATGGTAATGACATTAGAACTGTGAGTTTATACATACAAAGAGAAAAATATGTCGATAAGGGTAGCTAAGGGGGTCTGGCGTACTTGATAGCGAGATAGAGAAAACATTGTAGGAAGGCTCAGGAGGATAGATAACATCCCTACAGAACTAATGTAGGGTTTAGGAAAACATGGAAAAATGTTTAGACTCATTTCTACAATTTACTAGAGCAGAACTACCCACAAGACTTCGATCGATTGGTATTAATTCCGATCCGAAAAAAGGGATAGTAGGGGTATGTGAGGACCAAAATCAAACTTAAAAAAAATCATAGAGGACCAAAAATATTTGCAAGTACAGAATGTAGTAATCGGGATCATCAACTAAAGGATTGAAAATATGACAAATGATTGAATTTTGGGTAAATAAATTTGGTTTAGAGTGTATTGGAGTAGACATGAAGGTATAGTGTAATGAGATGAATGATGGAAAGAAGCGTACGTAGATTGCAACTGGAATGTATTTGTCTGTTTGCTTTGTGAATCCCGAAAAGTCGTACGAGGGAGAATAGATACAGGTCACATTCGATGAACGTATTCCAAAAGACACGAGTAGAATTTATACACTAGAGCCGTCATTTAAAAGACCAGAACTCAAAGAAATAATCCAGCAAGAAATGACAAAAATTTGACGAAATCATTCTTACGGAGCACAATAATATTTTTAATAGAAAAAAGAATGTGGAAGCATTAAAGACGTGGGCGAAAACATGTAATTCCAGTTTTCATAACTTTAATAAAATCCTTGCCTTATAAAGGTAAATATGTTTTCCGCACCTTCGAACGACACAGTAAGGACGTAGATATGAATGCCAATCAGTTTTTACAACTCACCATTATATGTTTTGGGACATAATGTCCCAATACATAAAATTTGGACAGTGAAATTCAGTCGAACATAACAACGATATGAGAGTTACTTCACATAATGGTTTTTACGTACAAAGATAACCTTACACCTTGTATTCTAGCAGTTATCATAACAAAGTTCTACCTTAGAATATAAAAGATGAAATACTTTTTTTGAGAACAAGTTCTGAAGAGGTTTCGCAACCGCAGATAATTTTTAAGAACTGCATAGAATTTCTAAAGAATTTTTGAAACTGCATACCATCGAAAATATCGTAAGTGATCTTCACTTTACTCCTCGATAAAATAAAAAGCAACTGTGATATAGAAGCAATTAACGTCAGCGTATCTAAAGAAAAAGACGCATCTTCCGTTAGCTAGCCTAGAGCTAAAATGAACTCCCCAATGTTGCTAGGCATAAACACGAAATTTTGGGGTATTTATGGCTCCTGAATGGGACCAACTGACTGATTTATCTGAGATATTAATGAGTTTCTTCTGTAACGGAACGGCTTTGATAGGGAAGAAATACCAGAGAAAATATTTTCCAGCATTTTCCGACATATCGTACTAAGCTCTAATGCCGTAGAAATCACTTCGGGTGTTCCCTAGGAAAGTGTTATCGGACCTCTAAAATTTCTCCTTTATGTTGACGACATTTAATCCGTACTCACTAGTAACATACGTTTATTTGGCGACGATGCGGTGGTTTACAGATACATCCGTATTCCAGAGAATAAAGCAGCTATATAATAAAATAAGCCGACGGCGTGTGAATATTCACACATCAGGGTAGGGGGGCCAGTTCCTTTCCCTGTGCCGGTTATGGTTTCCCAGGAAGATCTGGTACCCGAAAAATCAACTAGCTTGGGTGGAGCTGCAGGTGCCTAGAGTGCCGGGAACCGAACCCGGGACCCTCCGGTCAGTAGTCCAACGCTCTACCCACTAGACCACCGCGACCCGCCCGCGTCATATAAGATATGGATTTTCCTTGACATATATGGAGATAATACTTAACGTTTTAACAATTTCGGAGTAATTAACTGGGATGATAATTTATTTTAAACAAGATAAAATAAAATAACTACGAAACCCCCAAGTTTGAGTTCATCTGGAATTAAATCGGAGAAGATTTCTCCAGATTTAAGTGTTGAGAAGAGAAGTCACATCATTCGGCACAAGCAATGGCCTTACCGTATCACAGATTGTATTGTCCAGTAACCAATTCCGAAAACATAGCTATACATTTTAAGGTCCTCGCCTTCTATTCCTGAGATCGATGGTTTGATTCCCACCAAAGTTTTCCTCCTCCAATAGACTTTCGTGAGTGTTCGTGTTTTTATGCTCTGATGGAAAAGGCTAAAATTGACTGTGTTTGGGCTATTGTAAAATAAAATATGATTTTTCGAATGAAATCGGAACACGAAGCTGACAACTTAATAATAATTTTCGTTAGGGTAATGTTATCTATGACATGGTACGAAGTATGCAATAGCAGTCCAGGAAACTGGGTTTTCATTACTCATCGAAAACCATTGGGTGTGGTGCCCAGCAGCAGTGGAGAAAATAGAGATGGAACGAGGAAATATAGACATATAACGTCTACGCGAGATGAATCCGAAAGATAAGGTGGATTATTGAAGTGACATTTTCCGAGTAATATTTTCAATTTTTATCAGGAGTGGGGATTTTGGCGAGCAGTAGTACTGGATTGTAAATGATAGAAGGGCAGTGAACATAGAACAGGCGGAGTGAGAGTATCTTATTAGTAGGAAATTAAAGCAGACCTTCTAGTGGTAATTCACATGCACATGTCAAAAGGCAGTCATAAAAAGGAAGTATTCATACTGTATACGATTCATTGGATAAAATAATTGCAAGAGTAACCGATAGTGATGGAACAGTATGATCAATTCACAATTTCATGGATGAGAGTCAGCCGTCATTTTAGAATAAAGACACCTTTCTGACACAGTTGGGAACTTTCAACACAAGCTATTGTAGTTTGAGTTGCAGGACGTGGTCGGAACTCTCCAAAATTCTAATAATATGGTATTTTATTCCTCCACTTCTTTTCTGCTCTCTTTCTCCCCTTCCAGACTCCTCTCACGGGGAGATTTGGTAACTGTCTTCCTGGCCGCGGCTTTCACACCACGACCGCCAAACTATAAAAATAGTTCCAGTTTTCAGTTCACAGGAAATCGATCAAGAGCACTTTATTAGGCCTACATTTTGTCGTGTTATAGATATCAGCTCCGACTTCAAGGGCAGGCGTCCTCGGGCTTATTTTGGGGATCTAGGAGAAAGCCACTATTCGAAGCTAAGGTCTCAGTTACTCCGAACCCTTGGTTAAACTTCTTCGCCGCTCGTGAAAATCGCTAGACCAAGCGCCTGGTGAATAACGGTAGATGGGAAATACAATCGATTGGTAATAGTAAGAAGATACCCAACACTCGATGGTTTCAGGCGTTATTTTATGGAATCGGTTCATTCTTAAGCGGATAAAATAATACTTTGTAATTCCACAGATTTATTTCACAAACACACGACCCGGGTTTCGACGTACAACGTCATCTTCAGGTGGATGACGTTGTACGTCGAAACCCGGGTCGTGTGTTTGTGAAATAAATCTGTGGAATTACAAAGTATTATTTTATCCGCTTAAGGATACCCAACACTTTTAACGACAGTTGGATGTTTTTAGAAGACAAAAATACTTTAAGATTTCAAGACTGTTTTACTGCGAAAAAAATTTCTCGGCTGGGTAATGAAAAATGAAAAAGGCCATTTTATACCCTAGACACCTAGGGTGTGAGCCCTAGGTACCAGACCCTAGTTACCAGTACCTTGGGCAACAATCCTAGATACTGGTGCCAAGGGAAAGATTCGAAGGTATTTCTGGGTACCTAGATGCTGGAGCCAAAGCACCAAAGCCTCCTTTTGATAAAAAATATAGTCGTTCCATTTTTGTTTTTTCACTCCTATATTTAAAAAAAATTCTAGGTCAGCCAGTCTAACACATTATTATCGTAGTGTTAAAGAAAAACATTTAACCAAAGCTGGATTGTAACTTAAGCGATTTTGTTTATTTACCCTCCCATCAGTACTTGATATGTGTGTCATTATCCACAGTATATTGAGTTAGTTATGAAGCAGACATTAAGCATTTCCTTGGTGTAGAGATTTTCTTTTCACTGTCTCAGAGAAAAACATAAACTTGGCTAAATATCACCATGAGTTTATGACACAAAATTTTAATGAATCACATGATCATTAAAATAAAATATGAGGCTTATTTTCAAATATTTCATGTGGAGTTACACTGTGGGACAGTTAGGACCGCAGAGAGCCTAAGGAACAACTTAAAATTCCCTTTATCTCACGCCTCATTACTATATATAATACAAATGATATTAAAAAGACGCATAAAAATGCACAACCCAGGAGTGAAAGTAGAATATAAGCTGTTCAAAGAAACAACATGAATTTTTAAATACTCTTGATAATATTAACACTAAGCAAATCGTTTCAGTCAGCATATATTGAGTGAAACGGGAAGCCACCACATTAGTCTCCCTAGAATATGCAGCAGCAGTATTCGACGTATACCAAGAAGAGGCAATAAAAGAAATACAAGGATTAGGTATCAAAGGAGTCAAGGTAAATGGAGAAGAAATCAACATGCTCCGGTTTGCAAATGACCTCGCAGTAGTGGCGGAAACGCGAGAGGACCTACATGAAACTCTAAATGCTATGGATCAAGTACTGGGGGAATATAATATGAACATCAACAAGACGAAAACTAAAATTCTGGTGTCCGAAAGAGAGAAACTGAATGTAGATATCACAATTCGAGGAGTGAAACTAGAACAAGTGGAATCGTTCATCTACCTGGGCAGCAGCATAACATGGAATGGAAGAAAGAATAGCCAAAGCTAAGAACGCATTAATGAAGAAGAGGCAAATATTATATTCAAAGAACCTAAGGCTCGAAACAAGGAAATTGAGGGAATTGACATTAAATAGAGTATAATTGAAGGCTGTAGTAAACCAATCCCAGGATTGAAATACTAATGTTGATGATATTGGCTGAAGGCTAATAAAAAAATATGCGAGTGTGTAGATGGACCGTGGACTGCTACTGTAAAAAATCTAATCCAAAAATTAAGACGGTTATAAAGTATAAATAAAATAACAAGCAAAAGTATCAAATACATTCCTACACCAGATGTACATTCATACATCATGCTACAAACCGTTTATACAACGAATTTACATCTTCAAAATTCTGTACCAGTTGTACTGTAGTGTTTCGCCTAAGGGTGGGCACCAGTGGGTATTTTAAAAATGAAATATGAGCTACAGACCACTAAGAGATGAACTATCCATTTGCAATAAAAACCAATTCTATTTCAAATAAAAAATCCTCGAGTTTTACTGTAAGTTCTGGAAATATCCAACAGTTGAGTACAAAATGCTCCGTAATCTTTGTTTTTTTAGTCTATTTATACACATAGTAAATTATCGAGTAATTCAATGGTTTTTAATATATCGTGCCCCTAGTCTGTAGATTCAGATATAGCTCCCTTAACATAAGTCGAAAGTCAACTGACATCTGGCGAAAAACGGGTGAATCGTTGGCTAGTTCCATCGGTTCCTTAGCACGGAGAGGCCGCTTGTGCTCTCTACCAAGTAAGAGGGACCTGGAGATACCTGAGGGAAAGCGAACGCCACCATGCATAAGAAACAGAACTACAATCGTGAATAAGATTCAGAATCTTTCAGTGACGCGGGAACATTTGAATCTACAAGAGAAACCGCCAAGTATGAACGAGAATTTATAAAGGAAAACCCTTATACAAAACACTGTCGCATTGTTATTTCCATTTCCCGCTACAGAAATAGGTGCAGTGTGTGACTAGCCCTCATAGTTCTCTAAACCGCTTTATTCATGAAAAATCACTTGCTCTTTAACATTTATTCCAGTAATGGGCGTTATGATACGTAGCCCTGTTTTCATAACTCAGGATACGGCAATCGAACCAGTTTTCTGAATGTAGTATGATAATCATTATATAGTTTTTATTTCTTTTGGATTTGGAGTAATACTCGTATAGAGAAGAACCCTATATAGGAACCATAACCCTAATAAAATGATAACGGATACAAGCACTACAGTTCACGTATTTACTCCTGAAAACATACGAGTACATATGAATGACCTTTGAAACCAATAATTTTCCACTTTTCACTTTTTTACCAACGTTAGATAAAGTATTTATTCACCTGTAAACGGTGCTTTTGGCAAAGCAACATCAAGAGTGTCTCAAAGCGGTTTTTTGAGCGATGGAATGTTGTATAATGAGGTAATCATATGTAGTTTGTTCAAGACGATAAAATCTAGAATTACTAGTTTATCAGTGTATTTTTGAGCCATGCAAAATGCAAACATCTACAGAAGAAAATCTATCGTCGGTCTATCAGGCAGTACTTGCGGTAAAAATAAAATTTTTGTTGAAGTTCACCTGTTGCCTCATGTACTTTGTGACCTCTGTACGAATGTGAACTAGAACCAAGTCAGAAATACGTCCTAAATTGGAGGTAATCTTTTATTTTTGCAGTATCTTTTTGTCTTCAGTCGGAAGCCGGAAAGTCAAGTTTTGAAGTGTTGACGAAACGCGTGGTTCTATAATTTCCTTTCATTACAGAAGCACCGTTGTGCCATAAATCCAACGGGGATAGGCTCCAATGCTCAACGGGGAGGACTGAAACCTTTTGGGGAGCGGATCCGGACCCATGATCCATGGTTTAGCGACTCCTGCAAGACCTAAATGGAACAGGACAGAAATCGAAAATTGACATTAGGCATCCTAGGCAAGCTTTTGGTTAGTTGCTAGTGAAGAAGGGCGGTATATTATTTTCGACGTGATTGGTAGTTTTATTACCACTTGAGAACAATTGAAACTAAGCTTTTCGACACGAATTAAATCTCTTTTGATTCATAGAAAACAGAGAGTGATAGGAGTTTCACAGCAACTGAAATTAAATTACTTTAGTATCGCAAATTAGCATTTAGCAACATTCAGAGTTAAAAATAAAGCATTCTTCTTTCTTTAGATATTTATGAAAAGCATTACTGAATTACTTCAATTCTTAAATTGAATATATGGCTCTTTTACGCTTCTGTCATAGTTTTTCTTTCGTATTTATATTTTGTTTTAATTAAGTGCACATTTTCAAACTGTCCGTAAGGAAAATGTCTTAAGAACACTTAAATATGGAAGAAAGTTCTAATTTTAACAGTTACATAAGGATGAAAAACAACTTGAGTAAATAATAATGGGAAAGAAAAAATAAACGTACAAAAGTGATTTCACGATAACCTGTATTTACTTGCCATCACTTAGCACAGAAGCGACATTTTACAATGAAAAATATAACCTCTACCACAGGAATACTTTACATTTTTTCTGTTTTTGTCTCTTGACATTATTCTTCTCATACATAATAGATCAGGAACGAATTGCCATATTCTAAGTCGCAGATTACTTTTGAAAAATTAAAAATCACAATGATTAATCCAGATAACATCCTTATGTAAGGATGAAAGATTTTATCAAGTAATAACTTGCGAAAAAATGATAAACATTGATGATAATAGTCAATAATTAAACATTTGTCCGTTTAAAGATGAAGCGTCCAACGAATGTACGATTTTTTTTAACTCTTACAACGTATTGGGTTATCGACCAGAAATTCCTCATGTCGCCGTGAAAAGCATACAGGTTTCGGAAACCAGTTCGTTTAAAACCGAATTTCAAACGGATGGAAAATGATAGAAAGTTTACGAGCTCTTACTAGCAAAAAATGTCATGGATCTTGTTTAAATTCAGTTAACTGACTGGATATTCAACTAAGAAAGCATGTCGACGGAAACTTAAAAACAGAATACTAAAAAGTCGCCTCAGTCCTGAAATGCAAGCAACTTTTTGGCCAAGGCCCTTCACAACATCTCGGCCCCCTCCCGAGCTTCCTCCTCATTTGCCGTTAAAAAAAACTTAAGAATTAAAAATAATCATCGGGTCCGTTGCTTTTCGGCATTCATACGGTATACGGGTGTTTATACGACTTGATTGCGAGCTTGGTTGCACTGGAGAAATGGAATCATGAAGACCAAAGAGACCTCTGGGGGGGCTTTGCTGGAAGATGTTGCAGTTCTTCAGCTTGGCAAAAAACGAGGTAGTCTATCTAATCCCTTATGTCCAGCAAGACATTAGAAGGAGCAAGAAATAACTACGTTGAAGAGGTTAGCGAAAGGTCAGGAAAACCATAGTGGTACAAAACAATCCATATTGACACTCAAGATTACGATTATCATCAGATGAACGTTGTTATCATTATAGCGCCTCGAAAAGGTCTGGCGAAGAAAACACTGAACAGAAGCAACAATATGTAGTAAGATTAAAAACGAAATATTACCGGCAGCTAAGATCATTTGCGCCATTAGGGATGGACAGGAAAGTATAAAGGGTGGAGAGAAACCCGGTCTCGGCATTAGCCTGCTCTTAACGAAAGATACCTAGGGGTCCGCAGCTTAACGTCCCATCCGACAGACGGCGTACTCACTCAAAGTGCTCTCCACACAGCACCTCAAGTAGGGATTAAAATACCACTGAATAATATTCAACGCCGCCGGGATTCGAACCCGGGCCCTCTGGGTGGGAAGCCAGTATGATAGCCCGCACCATCACGATCTGACATGTATCTGTGCAAAACTTATCCAGCAGATTATTCAATAGTACACCCCTAATTCTGAAGAAAGTACACAACTTATAATGAAAAGTGTATATTATATGCTCATGGATGAGAAATAAATGGCAACTCAACAATTTATAAAACAATATCATTTAATTCAATAATTTTCTTAATTGCATATGGGAAATTCTGAGCAATGACATCTCCTAGACCTGGTCTTTTCTATAGGAAATGGACAACACAAATTCACAAGTCCAGTCATACAGGATAGAGAAAAGGTACATGGACAGCTGGGAGAAGCCCTCAGTTTAGTAAGAGGAAAAGAAAATCTCACCATAATGGACAAATGGAATTCGGTGTCTGAATTCAGTTCACCGAACACACGCACGAGTATGAGAGAAGACTAAATAGTTTGAGAGAAGGGAAAGATCGAGAAAGTCATGAGCGATTGCGGTTGGTGAGAGACAGGACTAAAAATACTACATATTTCAGAAACAGAACAGGAATAAGAATAGATATTGTTTGAAGCAAAGTACGTTTTTGGCAGAAGCTAAAAACTTAAAGCAGAATTGGGCAGTACGGAAGGAATTAGTAAGGTGAAGTACGTTTCCTTCGGTTTATTAATATAAGAGTTTTCATGACTGTGCTTACCCCTAAAGAGAACGGATGATGAATATGTACACGTACAAAATAATAGATTCCTTGAGGGAAGTGGGAGTTTAGACTTGAGAGGTTTATGCAATTGTAAACACTTAACTAAAATACTTTGCGTGATTGTATCTCATTTATTTACGAATCGATTAGAAAGTCTCCCCAGAGAAATCTTGAAAAGAAAAACTAGGCTAATTTCAGCCATGGAATTTCACGCACCGCACAACACGGGAAGAATTAGTACGTGTAATTATCTCCAGAATAAAGTAAATTTGGTAGTCCAAACACTGTGCTTGAGATTTTTCGAAAAGTCGTTCAGCTAATGCATCAACTGATGGGTTCGTGTGGAGTTATCAAGGAAATTGCCGGATCGTTCAGCAGTTTTAATAAATTATAGACGTTACTAAATAATAAAAGTCACAAGGTTCAATGATTCGCGTAATCTCTGTAGGCATTTCTCGACGGCCAGCTATAAAAGTATTTTTGCCGAGCCTAAGGTCACAGTCCCACTTAAATGCAAATACTTAGCAAATGAAGTGTGAAAGAAGGATATAGAGTCAAAATGGCAGTGAACACTGCTTGATTGAATCCTACGTCCCAGACATTTTATGACCACGTTATTTAAAAGGGGAAGTCACCTTTTTTGTTTACCAAAATCTTCTTGATTCCCCATTGAATGCTATTAATTAGAAATATGCAAGTGCTATTTTTACCCTAAGATATTAAATTAATAAACATTACATTTGCATTTTATTGCTCAGTCTTCAAAAATACTATTGGCAATTACTGCAAGTCAAATTATGGACGATATGGGAGAGTTATAAAATATCAATCTAGAAGTAGGACTAGTGGAGCAATAACGGAAATGTAAGGTAAACGGGAATAAAAAAGAAAGATAAAGACTTGAATCAGTGAATGGCATGAAGAGGGAAAAATGAAAAAATTAATTAAGAAATAAAATATTACATAAAAGAATTTTATTTTCCAGTACTGCTTCATATGCCAATGACAAAAGGTTATAATTTATAGGACCGTATAAAACTACCTCTAATTGGTAAAACTTCTTTTTGATTTGATTAGGTTTCAAATGCACGTCTCGGATATATTAGAGGTTTACAATTTAACGTAAAGTTTGGCCGTAATTTCCAATTGAAGCGGAAACGAATTTAATGCACCATACTTTTGTTAGGATGGAAAGGAGTAATTTAACCGAGATATTTTTGAAGGAATGAATAAAAATGCACCTTTTCTCAATAAACAACCATCTATCATGTATTTCTTTTCAGTTCGAGTTCCTAATTTAGCACCCTTGAAGTCATTTCGCATATATTTGAAAGCACATATTTGAAACTAGGAATTTTTCCATGTTCACCATCTGATTGTAGACTTTCACCGCGAGAGGTTTCAAATCGTAGTGGTCATAGTAAATACTGTGGAAAGCACTATGAGCAGAGATAGAGCTTTCTTAAACTTGAAGTAACCTGGCTTTAAAATGTACATAGATGTCACAGTGTATATTATACTACAAGTCAAAAGGTCTAGATACAGTTAGTGATGGCTTTATCCAGTTTGGAGTAACATGTCTCAACTAATGGAACTTGGGAATATCCGACAGCTAATTTTGGCATACACGAGTATGCTTGAGTTCTTAGGAAACGGTTTTAACTTTTTAATGAAATTATCAGCCATTGCCGTATTACGTTTCACATATACAGAATGTAAATGAATATTTCCCATTGGTATACCACTCGATATTGGCATTGAGTTTGTATCCTTTTAAGCTGGAAGTGGTGCTGAACTAGTTCTTTTTTTATCTACTCTACCTTAATTTAGTTTTTAAAACCCGTTATTATTTAATGAAATCTCACGGGCACCACAGCTGAATACCTGTACACGCAGGAGATGAACAACAAAAAATTTTAATCAGGAGGCAAAAGATAAAAAAGCACAAAAATCAAATGTATGAACAATCAAGGTCTGAGGTCAGTGTAAGAGATTTTCTCTTAGGATGCAGGATCGCCAAAAAAAATTACGACATGAAAATCTAGGAAAAAAAGAGTTTTGCTGTTTGAGAGGCAGGACAACAAGAACCGGGAAAACCGAAAAGATAAAACCCACTTCTAAGCACTTGAAATACTCAAATAAATGTACGATATATTCTGCCTCAAAATAAAGTTTCTGTTAAGCCTGACTCTTTCCATAATGTTTCAAGTTTTCCTTCGACCTTCACCTTTCAATTTTCAGCCCATGCTTTGGGCATGCGATAAGTATACGCTTACTGCAATATTCTCAGCAAACATGGTGAGTCAAGTGTATAGCTTAGTGAAATGCAATACTAATCTCGTGTGTTCCCAAACTTATTAATTCCAATCATGGTGGAGATTTTAGTAGAAACATTGGAAACAAAATATCGCAGCGGATTATTACTTACAATTTTATATTAAAATTTTCACTGATAGGCAACCCGAAATTTTACGTCAGAAATGAAGTGAAAAGAGGAAAGCACAAAATTACATGAAAACTTTCCATCGTCTGACGACGCTATTTCTACGAATATTTTTGGATCACTGCTCATAAAATTGAATCTGGAAAGGAAACTAAATCCCGTCGACCGTGCACATTTATGCTGCTATTAACTCAAGGTAACCTTCCCGTGAGGACAGTTGCAAAACCATATACTTTTTTACATCTTTCAACCGCGAAGATCACCAATAAACTAATGACTTTTATTATTTAAAAAAATCAGTGAACCCTGCTACCACGTCTTTAAAACACTCCTATCCTTATTGCACAAAATAAATTTTCTCAAAGTCTATGCGGTAATATTTTAGATATTTTCGTACCGTCTGAGCCGCCACTATAGTGGGTAGCAAGAAGTGAATACACACCACACTAACTTTGATCTGAAGATGACCCCTACAGCGGTCGAAAAATGTTATTTTGACCCCTAATCGTTCGTGGAAAAAATGACATCTTAAATGTATCAGTAATACCATTTTATGGAATGACGTTTTGTAAAAAAGTTGACGCGCAATTACTTTTAATGTGCATTGAAATGGTTTAAATGACAACCACCACCCATCATGCAAACAAATTTCATCTGTAATAATTTAATACAACGCCTCGAGTCGTATTTATTCTGTTTTCTACATCCCTAACCGTTTATTTATTTTTCACTTATTTTCACTTATTTATGTTCCCTACAAGTCACCGCTAGGGTGTGTGGCAGGGGGTGAATACACACCAGACTATTTTTAACCGAACATGACCCTACCGGGGTCGGGTAATGTTATTATAATCCCTTATCGTACGCGGAAAAAATGACATCTTAAATCTATCAGTTCTATATTTAATCTCTCTAATTTTATTTAAATGAACTCTCCTACTGTAGAACGACGGGGGTACATTTTCAACATCACTACTAAAGAGACCTTCCAATTTATGCAAGAGCTTCAATCTATAATTTAACCTTCGCTCCATGAGTGATTCCCAGCCTAGGCTGCTCTAATATTTTGCATACGCTACTAAGTTTATCATAACAACGTTTTACAAAACTACCTCCTCCACGCTGCCCGCGATCCAATTCGACAATTAGACCAACTTCGTGAGGATCCCGTATACTTGCAGCATATTCTAAATGAGGCCTAACCAACGACATATAACATTTTCCCATTTTCTACATATTCCCCGTGCGTGTTTCACCCAGAAGAGATAGTGAGTGAGGCCTAGGAATTTAATTGATTCTACACATTGCATTTCGTTGTTTCCAATGTAATAGGCGTTCGGTTGAGAATTGCTCTTTTTCCAAAAATTTACGACCACGCACTTTTTTAAGTTTAACTCAAATTGACAAGTGTCGAACCAGCGTTGTATAGTATTAAGGTCATCTGATAAAGCTTCACCGTCCTCAGGATCACGGATATCACGGTAAACCACTGTATCATTGGCAAATAAACGTATCTCTCAAGTGACTACGGAGTCATTCACGTGAATTAGGAATGAAAGAGGTCCGATGACACTTTCCTGGGGAACACCTGAAGAACTTCTACTGCATTTGAGTAAACTCCATCTATCACTACTCTTTGAACCCGATCATTCAAAAAGTCTTTCATCTAATCTCAGATATCTTTATCCATGCAAACGCTTCTAGCTTTGCGAGTAGTTCACTATGAGATACTTTAAGGCTTTCTAAAAATCTAGAAAAATTGCATCCACTTGAACTTTGTTCTCTCCTGAAATAAGAATATAATGAATAAAAAGCGCAAGCTGTGTCTTGCAGGATCTACCTTTTCGGAAACCGAGCTGATTTTGTATTAATAACTTCTGATTATCGAGGTGTCTCACGGTCGAACTAGCAACTGTATGTTCCATAACCTTGCACCAAATGGTTGTGAGGGAAATAGGTCTGTCATTACTCAGTTCCTCCTTGTCTCCGTTTTTAAATATTGGCTTTACGTTAGCCGTTTTCCGATCTATGGGAACCTTGTGCTCTACCAGCGACTTTATAAATATTATTTCTAGATACGCCGCAATTTCCGAAGCTAGATCCTTAAATATACGAGAGGGTATTTCATCGGGCCCGGATGATAAGCTTAATATTTTTCAGCAAACGTTCTATTCCATTACATGATATTTCAATTTTGGGCATCGGTTGACAGGCACGATTTGGTAAGCTATCGGAGGCATTCGGTGAGATATTGGTGAAGACGCTTTGAAGGAAGAAATTTAATAAGTTGGCCTTTACCAAACTGCTGGATATCTCTTACTTTGTTTTAGTCGTAATATCGTATAAATTGATATCTTACGAATCATCAAGCCTGCCATTAGCAGCACAATCCCCACTTTACTTTTTCCTACTTCACTGGCTGGTATTTTTCTTACGCCCAGGTAGATTGCTGCAATAGCGTGTTTTTTTATTTTGTTCTTCAAAGCAAATGAAATTTTAATTGATTTGATCACGTTCCACCCGGATACTCATCATTATGCAAGGAATAGATTTCTCGATTCACAAACAAACCTAAAAGTTGCTGCTATAGAAAGGTGATGGATGTCGGTTGATTGGTTTTGTTTGGGAGGCGACCGACAGCTAAGGTCAAGTGCGCCATTAGGGATGGGTGGGAATGCAAGGGTGGAGAGAAACCCGGCGTCTGCATTAGCCTACTCTTGTCGAAAGGCACCAAGGAGTCCGCAGTTTAACGTCCCATCCGACGGACGTCGTACTCACTCAAAGTGCTCTCCACAAAAGCACCTTAAGTAGGAACACCACTGAAAAATATTCGTTGCCTCAAGGATTTGAACCCGGGCCTTCGCTTTGGGAAGTCTGTACGTTAGCCTCCACACCATCCCGATCCCCGTGATTGATGTTGAGGGCCGATCAATTCAAACAATATATTTCTTAATGTGAATGTCATTCTAAAACAATTCCAGAATATTTCTAATTCAGCCCTTTACTAAGTCCAACACGAGTTGTGCACCTTGAGGCTCACAACTTTACAACTTCGCAAAAAACTTCTACTAGTTAACCGTTACTCGCATTAGCTTTTTACTTTACCTACATTTACTTCTATTTAAACATGGTTAAACATAGATCACTATTGGTACAACGATCATTATTACGTTTCATCGATATAATGATGCTAATGATTGATGGTCCGACAGTTTCAGAATTTGCTTCAAGTTTCGTGGAAAAGAGTGAAAATTTGGACTCAAATGTCACTTCGGATTGGAATTTAGCGAGAAATTCATAAAAATAATATATTAAATGAATGTATAACTATACCAAATATCGGTAGTCACACGAATCACTTTTTCATGCGATGAACTATTAAAGTGCGCCACAAAAAATGTCTTACCTACGTGTCAGCGCGACATCCATACTCAACGTTGGAATCGAACCCACGACTAACTCAGAACGAGTTGTCCAAGAGTTCTCTAAAAGTAAGTGAAAAACATGATCCGATTACTGCAAGCAGCGATCATACGGCTTTCTTTCGTGCTTTGAGAGGCAATTTTTTTCTGTGAAGGATCGCCATTGAACGCATATTCAGGAAGAATAAAGGGGTTTCGGGAAAATTGAATTCGGGGCAGGAACTTCAGCATTCAGCTCGGCCCCTTCCATTGTGAACGAAACAACGATAGACGTGGACCGTTACGAGTGAGGCATTGTTCAATACCCACTCCCACTGACCCGCAGAGAATCATTCCTCCACCGAGGACGATTTTGACACAAAGAAGAGGCAAAGAATCACTCTCCGCGGGTTTTCAGGAATACCACATAACTTACCGGTCTATGGAGTTAGACAGTTCTATTGGTCAGATTAGCGAAGAGAGATGAAATAATTGTAAGTAATTAATCGGTTTAGATATTGATTAATTAATCCGCCAAGTTTATCAGGTGAGAAAATTGAGTTTGAAAATTTCATGTTTCATAACTAAGTTAAGTAAGCATTCAAAATGCAAAAGTTTCAAGAAGCGCAAGGTCATTAAGTTCAAGTTCAGTAAACGCTAAATAACACTATTTATTACTAATTATACTTAATGACTCATCGAAGAGCGTAAGGTGATTTCAAATAAATATGTAACACTAAATAATGAAATGATCAAATTTACAGTTAAGTACACGTTTAACTAAAATGAAACCACAATATCGACCCAGAAATGAGGAATGATCGACAACAAGTTCACACAAATCGAACTGTTTCTCTTCATCGAATAGCGGAGTTAAGGACACGAAACACAATTCAATACAATAAATTACAGTCGATCACACAATGAGTACATTTTATTACGGATAATTAAGGCCTTAATTACAATCATATAACCATCAAAGAAGATCCCAACAAGGCTTACCCTATATTGAGTAACCGTTTTTTAAAATTAATTTTCAAGTGCTTCGACGACTGAAGCCATTTGCATTATGTACTGTTTCCAAACGTATGAAAGAAATCCACCATACGCTGAAAATCCTTTTAAATCTGACACTCATCACATGCAAAATGACGAGATTTCCTCAACGATGTGGCAGCTCAATTCAAATAGTGATGCATGGGTACATGTCACCACAAACATAGATGCACTTGTATGCACTTCTGGGATGACTGATAAACATAGACTTTTACGATTTTTTATGCTGATAGCACTTGTTCAAGATGACGAATTCATTATCCAGTAGACAGCAACAGGTAAGAAAATGAACACAGTTCCACTAACTGTGAAACGCAAATTTATATCTTCTCTGGTTTTGAAAATTAATATAGGTATAAGTATACCTGGCGTCTAGGCTAGGCGCCACACCACTGTCCGTCACTCATCTGTAAGCACACGGTAATGGAAATGGAAATTCAGTCTGCGAAATGTGAATGAAAGAATACCATTACGCCTTCAATGCTTCTAGCATGAACAATTCCGAGACAGCACTCCTCTTCCTTATTTCCTGGCCCCGCAGACACGCACGAGTCAACGACCCTATCGGGTGCTGCTTTTTATAGCATCACAAGAAATCTCCCATAGGTTCAGCACTCCAGGGAGAAGGTTCGAAAAATACCACAGTAGGAATAAGAGCGTCGCACAAGATTGTTACAACGCCTTTGTTTGGCCTCGGCATCCGTATTAGATTTTGATTACTCGGTTTGTGCTAGAATATTTTCTTTCAGTGTCATGCTTCACCGATATTGGATGGCGAAGAATTAGGAAATTTTTATAGGGTTTATTTTTTACCGTAAAATTTCATTCATAGGCTAATACATGCATTTTGATCTTAAACGTCAAAACATGAAATGGTTATTCTTAGACTTTCGTGACTGGCTCGCACTATATAGTATTACAACCAGAATTGTAAGCGGTTAAGGACGTTCAAAAATATAACTCGAGTGTGCTACGTACAGCATTTACTACACTCACATGGTTGATTGCCTACCGCACACTGGAAAGTAGAACATTCCGATTCAAGAGCCGGAAGAAATTAAAAAAATATTCCGCAGAGATGGCACAGAGAGAATACACGAGAGAGAAAAAAATGTATTGCAGAGAGAAGGGAAGAGCACATGGAATGCGTGATTGGGATCGCAATGAGAGGACAGGGAACTGAGAGGAAATGAGCTGATGTTAATTTCATATGAAGTATTTTTGGCATACGGACCTCTTCGTCACTATAACTGCCATCCATAATTTTTAAATAAGCGTAGGATGAATCAGTACATAATTGAATTGTCTAATTTTTTTTAGATTCCAGTGACAATAAAAAAGTTGGATAATATTTGTGAAACACTAGGCGAGTGACATGACCAGGCTTTGGGAAACCTGGGGCAAAAGCCAGTAGTACTTTGTGAAATGTGATGACTGATGGGTACTCTTGGGATACAATTGGATTTGAACGTCGTAATGTGTACTGGACACAATTTGATTGTCCGGGAGTCACATGCACTATATTTAATTCACTTCTATGCCTGATTACTAGGCTGGCTATGCCCCTGAGCTGGAATGAACGGAATATTGTGGAAAGAAGTTGGAAGACTATCACGGAGCATTTACAAGATTTCAGAATTTTAAGATACGCAGTAAGTGGCTTAATAGTTCAGTGATGTGAAATCCTAAAGTACAAGAGTAAATTACACCACGAAGTACTGTCATATATTATGAGTAGCCATATCCATGTCAGAAGATAAAGACTGAGAACACGTATGGGTGAATCAAGTCATTAAACTTCAAAGGTAACCGCGCGTTATCAAAGACAAACATTTGTGAATACTCGTATAACACCGAATATCGAAATTAACGGCGAAGTGGGACGGCTAAAAATATTCTAAATATTATTTGGAGAAAAAGAAACAGAAATAATGACCCCTGATGAAATATTTCTGAGGCCACTCTTTCAATTTAGTATCAATTATTACTGATGGAGAATTATGATTTTTCTGTTAATATTGGAAATACTATAAATTTCTTCATGATAGAGGTGCATCATTTTTTTCAACGAGAAAACGTGAGAAAATAACTCAAGAAAGTAATAAAATGATGGTGTGCAATACGATGACAACAAACACGTTAGTCATTACACAATTTTCTTTAAAACATGTAATTTTGGTATAGAAAAACGATGCAGAACCCATTTTTTTCCCGTAGACCACAATAATTTATCAAATTATTATTACCGGGTAATGGAATGCGGTTATTTATGTGTGAATTTCATACCCTGGAAACGATTACTATGGGAACCATTTCCATTCCCATCGAATCTCAAGTTCACGAAGCCTACAAATCCATTTCTTATCCTTCTTCCCTTGGGTTCCTCACAGCCCCGAAATACAACGGGCCATCCTCACATGGCGGACACTGAAGCCCCAGCCCCCCCCACGCCACCTTCGCTTCCGCTCAGCAGACGGGGTCGGGCGTACTAATGACGCAGGTGAATGCAGACAGAGGAAGGTGGTCTCTTCCTCCCTCACACAAGAAGACGGCCGCAGAGGATTTCGACGCGTGCACGTGGTTCAGTCTCACGCCCCACCAACTGGCGTGTCTTCCCTTTTCCGGAAAGCTTGACGTGCGCTGCATTCGCTCCGATCCCCTCTCTTTCGAACGACAAACGCCTGACGGGTCGTAGAAGTAGATGCCGACGGAAGGTTAGATGAATCATTCCTTGGCACACGCCCGCTCGGTCATTATCTCTTCCACTAGGCTAATTTACGGACGATCACCCATTAAGATGGTGGGTGTGTACGAGAATTCGCCAATCCGAGTTGTTTCTCACCAGCAAAATCTCAAATGAGAATGATTCAACGAAAGGAGGGCGTGTTCCCACGGGTAGACTGTTCTGAAAACCTTCATTACATGTGCCTCTTATAAAATAGTTTGAGTTAAAAGTCAGCGCCTTTATTTCGGCTAGTCTTCATGACATAGGGCGCAAGATACTATATAAAAGCAAGTCAAATCAGTTTTGAGTAAATTTCAGAAATTTACGAATTGAATTTTGAATGCCTTAATTTAGGGGTGGCCAACCTATTCGATAAAGGGATACTTTGTTGTAAGAATTATCTTGGGACACACCTAAAATACTAGCACTAACGACAGCTGAGGAGCAAAAAAAATGTCCGTGTTACTTTACGTGATACTCGCATTTCCGTTAGTGAAATCGCATAAAGAATATTTGTATTTTACGGTGCACATTATTTGATCATCCGTTTGACAATGACGAATGAAGAAAATAGACATATCAATAATACAAATTTATTATTTTTTAACAATAATTTACCATAAAAATAAAGTAAATTAACCGTACAAAACCAGTGGAATATCGAACAATCTACTTCAAAAACTAATCGCATCGATACTTGGTTCGAAGGAATTAGTTGCTATTATCATTGACCCTTCACGTTTTTCATTAAATATTTTGTTAAAAGTTTGCTCTAGGTATACTTCATTCTGGAAAATATTTGTTCAAACATACAGTAAAACAAAAGTGAATCACCGTAGGCTAGTTGAAATTGCTTAAGTGGATCATATTCATGAACGTTCTGAGCCGTATGCGGCCCGCGGGTTGGATACCCCTGGTTTAATTGATACGGTAAGGGCAGGTATTCAAAAAATTAGGGACACTAAGAAAAAAATCAATACAAATCCAAAATGAATTGCAATATGAGAATGGAGCAAAATTAGAATGAAGTCTGCATGAAATTTACATTTCTAACATTGTATTTGGTCGTCTGAGCCTACATCAGTGCCTTCATCAACCAACGCACCCAAGACTTTACCACGCCGCAAAAGATAATGGCGGAATGATTCTGTTTCATCCTTTGATCTTACAGGAAAACCGAACCCAATCTGGTGGGACACCGGAAGCTTTTCGATTAGAAAAAAACAAGTTGCGGCTTAAAAACTACACACAGCGGTGAGATTGAATTGCGGAAATGGGTAAAAATTGCGGGAAACGAAGGTAACATTCATTGAAGAAGTAACCATTAACCTATGCTCAGTCAGGTGTGTCGACTTTCTGAAGTTCTGGACGGATGTGGCACGGTGGTTGGAAATGTTTGTTTCCATTTTTATGAACTCCGTCGAAGTTGAAAAATATGCAATATATAATTCTTAATTATTAGAATGTAGAAATCGATCCTTCAGTTTCAAATAATGCGAGGCCAACAAAAGGAGTTAATCACACCCACGAGAGTTTCATTTGATTTATCAATAGTGGAGCTTTCATTTATTAATTGATGTTATTAATATTAAGCGCTAATGCAAACGACCCGCAACGTTAACAAAGGAAAAATTTAATACCAGGAACTATTAAATTGTTTTTTTATCAGGAACTGTCTTAGCTATTTGTAGCATTAAAAGTTATGGTTTTTGAGCATGCAAACCTCTAAATTCACGTCATCAAACTACCATGACCATCGAAAACCCGTCCAATTAATTCTTCGCTGAAACCATATTCAGTGAATAAATATATAGAACAAATTATACTCAGTCTATCTCAATGATAATGTCCACTTCTTCTAAGGGGAGTGGATGACGATAGAAACTTAAATACAACCGCGATATTTTAACAATGTTTTCACTAATGATGATTACTGATCATTTTGATGGAATATTAAGGAATTATTCTCACCATTAGTCATCACTCGACAACCCGTCTACATTACAATTGGTCGTGACCTAATGTGTGCCACAATGTCATATAACGGCAGAAGTAAAACTTATAGTTCCAAGGTAGCATTCCGCAGTAGCGTGATATGACATCCTTAGGCGCGAAACAGAACTGCAACGATCACAGTCACCACAAAAAGCACCTGTGGTCTATGCTACTGCGGCCGTATAGTTTTTTTGCTTCTCAAACATCCGCCTTCGTTGCTCGAGAGAATAATAGTTGCTTCACACCTCGACCATAAAATACTACGACCCGATTACTGATGGCGGGGAATACCTAACGTTCCCATCAAGACCATTTAGTTGAACGAAAAAGAGTAATCGGTCGCCTGCTGTTGAACCATAATTGACGAGGAAACCAAACTGTCCTTGTAAGAAAATTCACTGTTTCCGATATGGACTATTTCTTCACCGCAAACTCCCACTTCGCCACCATTAGTGGAAGCTTTTCTTCTGACACAATTTTTCGATAAACCGGTAGCAAGTTGAGATCGCTTTTCCATTGTGCTTTGGTAAAAATACTGATATAAATAACTAAAAAAGATCGGCTCTACCATTAAGAGAAAAATCGGCGCAGAACCATAAAAAAAAAATTCGAGAGAAAACGAAAAGTTCTGATATCGTTCGTCACTTCCGTCAATTTAAATTTAGTATTTATCCTTGCGTTTAAAAACAGCACGGAAATAGGCCGAAGATTTTTCTCCTAGCAACACGAAAAGCAAAATACAACTCGTTCTAGAAAAAAATTACCTTTTCCCACCCACCTCCACCCTTTCATCTCAAACCCGATCAAAAACGTGACCGAGAGCCGTCTATTAATTTGCCAGGTTCAGGCCGAGAGGGTGGCTATCTTCGACAGGTCCAAGTTGCTGTTTTAATTTGTTCGGCCCAACCTTCGTCATCAGGGAGGAGAACGCGAGTGAGATGGGGATGGAGCGGCTGATCCCGTCGAAAACGATGCAAGAGGCCGTAGTCGATATCCCCGGGATAGATAGAGCAGCGACGCGCCACTGGACTCGAGGAATCGGTTGGAGGTTGAGAGCTATTCCTCCGTCTCAAGGGTAGTCAGAGGAGTGTCGAGGGCCAGTAGAGGGAGGCACAATGCTGAAAGCGGGGACGTCTTCGACAGGCTACCGACTCATCCCCATTGGACACTCTCAATCACAATATCCATTGTCGAAGGGGAACGTCACGACACGATGGCGATGACGTGCGTTTTCTCGCGGCCACCTAGAATGCGAAAATATGATATCCTCCAGTCTCCAATATCCATCACGTTAACCTTAGGTATCTTTTGTACTCTTTCATTTTTTCAATATTACTCTCGAAGGAAACTATGAATGCACCATTATCTATATTTTTCCGCCTAATGTCATTAGGCTAGTGGCTAGAAGATACCAAAATAAAATCAAATTTAAAAGGCAAAGAGGCTGTAAAATTTTATAATTCGTAATATGGTTTTTCAAAGTGTAAGAAAGAATCATGGTCCATAACTGGCCTAACTTCCTAATCATTTTTCCGCGCATTACCATATCCATCTTCAAACTTTGCGTCATATTGCCAAAATAATCAATTTTCGGTTTCCATCCTGCATCCAACGCCAATGAAAACCTGAAGCGACTTATTATCTGCGTCGTAAAAGGAATAAAATCATCCCGCGTCATCGCCAAATCGCCTGCTGAACTCAACTCCGGGTGATCTCATGGATGGATTAAGAATTAATCGATGAAAAATGAAGAAAAAAGGGATTGAATGACATACCTACACCCTTGCGTCCTTCAGTCTCACTTCCTTCATACATCACAAGTCAGAAATGGAAAAAAATAAGTAGCCATGATGAGAAAATACAAAAATATCCCAAACCTGTCCTTGCGTTTACCATAAAGACTCTCACAAGGCTAAGGGTCCTCCTTTACGAAATGAAGATCTCCTTGCACCGTAAAATATCTTTTCCGTTCTAAGCTAATACTTATTGAAGTCTCCATAGGAAGGGGATAAGGGAGTAATGCAGAGACATGAAAGTGAAGTTATTATCATTTTTCCTTGTCGACATCCAAAGGACGTCCAAGACATTATAAAAAATATCCTAAGCAAATAACCAGTGACTGGATTTTGCCAGTATATGTTTATCTTGTTTCCTAGTTTTATTTATTAATTTTATATCCATTGATTCAAGGTACTCCTTTGCAGTCATGCGACACCTTGTTTACAATTCATCAGCTTTCTCAGCACTTATATCTCTCCGTTATTCTGAAGGTCGTAAGTTTAAAGGACGCCATGAGCATTGGCATTGTAAAGACAATGAATTACTCACAGATAACGATATTAATGGAGAGAACTGACCTTATCCGTCGGATTCTATTAAATTGTGTTCGTTTATTCCATGAGTGAGTGGTTGTATGCTATTAGAAAAGTAAAATAGTCATAATATCACCCCTGTGTTGTAATTATCTAGTACGAGGGGAAACAGGTAATGACAGGGAATGAGGGTAGTGCAGCAATATATTGACTATTAACGAAAGCGATGCAAAAGGAAATGATTTAGTTTATCGTGAAACAGTTATATCCTCGGGGTAGTTTTGGAATGCGATGCAAAAATTAATTTAAAAACTTCAGAGGAGAGATAAGCAGACATTTAAAACTTTAAATTTGAAAGTCTTTGCAAGAGGGATTTCAAATTCGGGCGCAAAATTATTAGAGCCACTTTGGACGGAAAAATTACACCGCAAAAAAGTGAGAGCAATTTCGCAATCGGCCGCAATTTTGCTCAGAGGGGATTTTGAAGTAGACAATTCTCTTAGAGAAACGTAGAAGTCTAAGGCAAAAAATTCCCCTAGGTGGGCGTGTACTAGCGGAGATCCGTTGTTATAGAAGATTGCGCAAGTCGACCTCTAGAAAAAAATAATACAGTTATTTCCCAGAATGCGTGAGAGAATTTTTGGAAGTAAGATCGCGGTTTTTTTCAAAAGTAAATTATATTGGAAACCGTAGCGTCCATTCTTTAAGCTATGTGGTTTTGAAACATTTAAATTCAAGACACGCAAATAATAGGGGGGAAATCACAAGTAGTTGTCTTCTCTCATATCTAAATATTGTCTGTTCGATTGAAAATAACTGTCAGAAACTCAGAGAAACTTAAATGGTATTTCTTAGAGCACTAATACTCATAGCCAAAAGCCGAGTAATCTATGCATTGGATGAAAAATAAAATCCATAAATTCCGCATTGACACAGAAATGTGGTAAATCATTTTTCTTTTCAGAGAGGAAATTACAGAGGGGCCAGCTGGTTAGCAGAAGCTAAGTCTTAAACGCTTTGTGCCCTTACTTCTTGTGCCACAATTTGACTAACTGTACGTAGCACACGTGCTATTAAGAAACGTTGGAAACCGAGGAACATAGCTAGTGCGTGCGGTAAATACATCGTAAAGTTCAACATTAGCCGATTTTTTCTATTACAACTACATGAAGACATATTGGATACAAAATCTATATCATTTTCTGCGACCGTAAAAAATTACGTATCAATTATTGATTCTCATTCCCTTAATATCTGCACACGAGGGCAAAAGGAAATGCACCACCAATGTCACCTGAAAAATTTCAATCGTAACAAAGGACCATCATTAGCATTAGTTTGCAAAATAAAAAAATCTTCCAGATAATCTTTCATTGAAAATCCTTCTAATGTATGCTAATATAGTTCTTAGAAAGCCTCCCATGGGTGGGAGTCCCATTTTAATTTTATTTCCACGTCAAAACTAGAAAATTAAGCGGATATATGAGCGATGGATCCATAGAGCGATCGGCGCTGGTAATTTTATTCACTAAAACCAGTAGTAAACGACTTATATAAACATATCGTTGTTTCACGATGCATTAGTGTCGGGGAGCACCGATTTTGGCACAGAATCCGATGGGTATGGACCCATTCTACCCCTTGCGGCGCCACGCTGTTACGCTGAGAGGAAGGAAGGTGCATATGCATACTCACACTGGAAGGAAGAGAGAGTGAGAGCTAGAGATTCCATCGAGTCCACCCACCCGGAGGCCGCGCGACCCTTCAGTGGAAGGAGTGGAGATGAGCGAAAGAGGCACACACAAACACACGCACACAAGCACGCGAATTCTATAAAGAACGATCACAACAACGGATTCTTGTTTTCATTCCACTGGCCACAGAGTTACCCCTGTCCAAGGGACCAAGCCATGACGGCAGAACGTCGAAAACTGCCAGAGCGCCAGAGAGACCCCACCACCATCAACTCTCACCTCTCCTTCTCCTGGCTGCCCCACCAGCGACCCCCTCTTCCCCCAACCCCTTCGCATTCCACCTTCCACAGCGGTACAAAACCTCACCAATGCGCGGCTCCCCTCCTCCTCAGGAGTCTCTCAAACCATCCTTCCCAACCCGCTTTCCTCACCCTCCGCCACGCCAACCGCTTCCTCCTCCCCCCTCCCTCTCCGCCTCCGGCCTATTCTCCGCCCTTCCTCTGTCCCCTTTATATACTCTCTCTCTCTCTTCCTATTTTCTCTCTTCCTCAGCCATTTCCTCGCACGTTATAAAGCGTGGTTACTACCGCCGCCTCCACCACCTGCCCATCGCGCCCCCTATCCTTCCGCCCCCGCTCCACCATTCCACAGTGATCGGTCAACATCGGCCATCCCTTCGGCTCACTTCGGGTCACGTCTCGGTGCACCTCTTTTTACCTTTTTATACGCCCCTTCCCAACCTATTCGCTGCCACATGCTCGTCTCATCCAACTCAAACATCCCAGCGCCCCTACCCTTCTCTCTCGTGCGACGGCGAACTCTTCCACGTTTGACGTCCGACATCCACCGCCCGCCCTCCGTTCGTTCCTCGGATACGGCATCGTTCTCCACGGCGAAAAATAAGCCTTCCGTCGACATCCTCCGCTTCCTTCTTCCCTCCACCGCGCACACCCCGCCGAGAGCTAGCCTTTCTAGCGGCGTCCTCATCCTGCGGTCATTCCCATTTTTTTGCCTGGATGTAACTGCCCCATTAGTCCACCCGAGGGAGGCCCTTTACCTCTTTCGACCGAGTTGGACGAGCGAACTCCAATGAAGGACGCTTGAGAACCAAAACCGTTTCACTCGAGATGCTCGCCTGCCATTCATCGATGAGATTGCAAGGTTTAGATTTCTCCGGAGTTTAGCTACGGCAATCAATTACGAATGATAAATGGAGCTATGGTAAGAAGAGATCATGCAGTATCCTGCTTCGAAGGAAATTTCCCGGGAAACTGAGATCGCACAATTCATTTAGAAGATAAGGTTATTGCAGTTGCAGACTAGAGGGTTAAAATAATATAAAAAATATTTCCTATTCTCGATGGATTGAATACCATCAGAAAAGTATGATGCAAAATGAAATGATTTATGGAATGAATAAGGATTTCCTTTAAAAAAATTTTTCAGAGTAAATTCTAACGCATAAATTAAAAGGCAACCCTTTCAGCACCAAATGGTAGAAACTAATATTTCTTCGAAAAGGTAATCCAATCATCCCGGAGAATATCACAGCTCTCATTTTTCATTGCAAACAGGCCCTTAAAATCTAAGAACTTGAGCGCTACGGCCTCGTAAATTAATATAATAAAATGAAAACTCCTAGAGCCGTGATAAGTTCCTTACGTAATCAAAGAGTTTATTCTTAATTAAATAACTTATTACGACTATTGGAGATTTTTATTTTATTAAACATATCCTTGTCATCTTATTGCCATGGTATCAGTTTTAAAAACATCTTATTCTCTTCAAAGTCATACCTTTTCTGCCGTTCGTTTTCTTTCCCTACTTTCGCCACATTTTTGTATTCATTCTTTTTCTCTAGGTACATATCATACGCTGTCTTCCCAGCATCCTCACCTGTAGCCACAATCATCTTATTTTTAAATGCCTCTTCCTTTTCAGTTGCAAATGATTCACTTTATCAACCGTCGCCATGCATTCTCCTGACCACATCTTTTCCATCTATTAGACTTTCCCAGCAATCAACAATCAATCATTCCTTCAAACTCTCCCAGGCATTACTCACACCTCCACTTTTAGGATATTTGTTCTATTTCGCCTCATTTGAGGTCGGCTCAACCAAGCCCTGTATTCTTGCATTTATATTTCATTGATTTTATACTTTTATCTTGTTTTTTTACGCTCTAATCCCCTACACTTCCTCACATATCTCTTTTTAAACTGGAAAATAGTGGTCTGTTTCAAACTCATCACCTCTCACTGCCCTCATGTCGTTCCTAACGCTATCATTCTCTCATCATACTGGGTACAACAAAATCAAAATTCTCTTGGATTGTTGTGCTCTGCTGTATCAGTACACTGTATTTATCTTTTATTGATGGGGCACGACCTAAGGTCGACTGGCTAACAAGGTATCCCTTCAGAAAGGATACTCGTAGTTTGTTTCGAATAGCTTATTTAGCATATTATGATGTTTTGGTCTCACTTGTGATATTTCGATGATAATGGGCTAAAACTAGCAGGTAGAGTGCCACAACCATTACAGGGAATTCTGCACGTATCACTGATACCGTAAGAGTTTGTAACCGTACATACCCCATGCTTCAATACTCATACTTGCCTAAAAGCATTTGTACCTTACGTTATGAAAAAATAACAACTGATGAATATGCCATCCTTCGACCTCTATATATCACCATTATTTGACTTTATTAAATGGATCCCCATATGCTAATGAACCTTACTGTCCCAATTCAACATTTGACCGAAATATTTGCCATGGCAAACGATTTCTGTGACAATTATTTTTGTCTGTCATAGGATTTCATTTTTCCAACTGACAACGAGTTGAGTGTGGGAAAAGTAAAATAATCAGACCCTGACAAGTGAAGTCATTTATGTGAATTAAGAAGCAGAATATCTGTACTAGTGTCAAGTATGCTCAAAAATTTTGGTTATTTCTGAAAATATCTGGATTCGGAGTGGACCTTACATTGGATGGCATTTTAGAATGTAATGGCGTTACGCTTTAGATGGTAAAGGTAAAGTGCAAATTGAGGAACATTCTGAAGAGTCTAGAGCATGAGAGTGAGATCTTGGATTGAAATGGATAGTTGCTGGTGAATTATAAAAATAAGAACTTGGAGTCCATGGTTTCTTCGCCTGAGGCATCACGATCCATGCTTTAATACACACATTTCGCATAAAGTTAACATTTTTCTGCCGAAATTACTTTATAATGAAGGGAAAATATTACTCATCTGTCTAAGAATTCTCGAAATGTGCCAATTATTAGCTTCAGGTAATACTCAATTTAAATTTATGGACATCCTGGTTGAAATTGTCAGCGTTCAACCGATACTACTCGGAGATTTATTATTAGGAAGTTGTAGGATACCCTCTTTCCAGTAGGAACTGATATATATTTTTTGTTGCCATTCCGACATATCTGGTGGCACATCTGCCGATGGGATCCGGATCATCCACTCCTGGCTTTTCATCATGTTTCTTAAAGACCGAAAAATCAGCAACCATGGCCAAGGCAGTACTTGAACCTCTAGATAAACAGGCGAGCACGTTACTCGCCTGAACAAACCCGTCCGCTTAAAAATATGGATCCTGTGAAAAACTAATTATTAGTTTATTAGAATATTTAATAGTATATCGGTTAATTCTACTCTTTCTGATATCCCAATAACCTATCGAAGGAGTACAATAAAAATTTTTAAATACACCCGTGGCTATCATATTTTGTCATGCATCGTATTTTCACATTTTTAACAATATGTGCCATCTGACAATTTCATGAAGTATAGTGTTAAAATTTAAACAAACATCAAAAGTAGCAAAATTTTCCATTGTACAAGTATCCATAGCATTTACCTATAACACTGACAACAGGCTAGCATCGTTAAATACAAATTTTTTTATTTCATTCTGAGTCAAATTGAATTGAAAACAGACAGAGTAGATTATTTTTCAATGTGAAATTTTTTCATTCTAAAATACCGTCTGGTATTGCTTGTCGATATAAAACAATAAACTGAATGTTATTGACGACCATAACAGCATTTGCCGTTATCGCTTCCTAACGGATATGCTCATGCAGCTGAAAAATGCATGATGGACACATCTAGTCAGCATTGTCGGAAAATACTAGTAACACAAGCCATTCAGAATTATTTTGAGCGGATTCTGCAGTAATTTTAAGCAAAACATTCCATGGAGATAATCATAGAGCAATGATTTTTTTAATGGAGTGGAATGCATATATCGCCGCGTCATTTATTTAATCTTCCTTGAGATCCGGGAAAAAGTCACATGGAACAAAATCGGCCTTTTTCATAACCACTTAATACATATATAGTAAATTCTGGAAAAGAAATTACCACACACTTTTTAGCACCTAGTTTTCTTTTTTTTCATAGAAATTTTCGATTGGTGATTTCAATAAGAACAATAAACACTGTAACTAGAAAAAGTGTCCTAAAAATTACGTAATCTCCCTATTGATATTTTGAGTGAGTTAATATGACACATTAACTCATCAGTAAATATTAGCACATTTAGAACACCGAACATGAACTGGAGAGTTCAATGAACAGATACAAAACGATTTTTTTAGAGATTTATTTCGTCAGAATAATTGTAATGATAAAGAGTGCGTTAAAAACTCAGCAATAACCAAAAAATCATTACTATGATATTATCCATTGGTGCATCAACATACACCAAAACTTATTACGAAATACAAGCACCAAGTCCGGTTGCAAATTTAAAAAACGAAGGAGTGATATAGATAGAGAATAGAACTGGTTTTATTTTACACTGATGACAGGTAAAAATTAAAACTATGCAAAAACAACGAATTTCTACATTAAGATGATCCTGAGCACTATGAATGAAGGCATACGGTTTGTAGGTGACCTTCTCAGTTCAGGAGAGGTCACCGTTTAGAATAAAAGAGTGAGACTTATTTCCGGAGGCCTTCATTCGATTCTCCTGACTGAATAACTTCTCCATAAACCTTTCCCACGAAAGTTCCTTCTCCAGGATGTGAATGAGAGACCGGAAGCGGGGGCCAGTCCTGTTAGGAGGGCGGGGCACTCGGATCGCACCGCACCACCCCACACAGAAAGCCCTAAAAGGCCAAGCAGCCTGCTCATTTTACGGCATAATAAAGGCTATTGGAACTCAAGCAAAGCATGAAACACTGCTTATTTAAAATAACCGTTCTCTGTAGCGTGAAATAAACGGTAGGACAATGCTTTGATGGATATTCGAATTATGGGTTAAAGACAATTAGCGGGCAAGGCATTCCGGTAATAAACATTACAACGCCAGGAGAGAAAGAGATACTTATCTGGACATCTATTTCCATTAACTTAATCTTTCTTTTTACGTGGCGCGAAAAGCGAAACATGAGCAGGGGAGTAAACCAGAAAATTAAGAGAGATTAATTTTAGCACAATTAGATTGAATGATCGTATAGCGACGAATGCGAATCTTGGGAAAGAACTATAATTTCAATTTCTTTTTATCATCAGGTTGTTAGAAGTAAACAGTGGCTTTGAGAGATATTGCTAAGCTTTGTTCATTTCATTCAAGGAATTCTGTCTATTTTAAGAACGGTCACTAATAACTATTTACTCCTAATATCGTGATAACTTCCTCTTTCTTTGCCCTACTTTTCTTTCTTAATCTTTCCTGCCTTCGTGCAGCCTAGAAAGGCTAATACATCTAGTCAGTTTCTTCCTTCCTCTAGCCCGCTTACCCAACGTTGAATCTACATACACTTTTCCTAAACAATGATCTATACAGATTCAAAAACAAGTTAAAAGAATACTACACCCAACATTATTTTAAACGTAAGCTGATATCACATGCGGATGAGGACGACTTATGTATAGTATACCACAACGAAATGAAAGTTAATGTATTTATGATCAAAAATCAACATATCTTCAAGACGCGAATATTTAGCAATCAATAACATAAACTGCCGTATAATTCAATTAATGATCAATTTTAAAATAAGAATGTGCATAGTAACAATTAAGGAAATGAGAAAATTCAATCTTGCAGTCCTAATGAATCATAACAGATTAATTTTTCAAACAGACTGATTTTTTCACCAATGGTACATATATTACTGTAATAATTAATGAAAAAGTGTGCCCGAAATTATCTTTTTATACTTTTATGAACTCATTTCCATTATCCAAGGGTTAAACGAATTGTTATTAGTTGACATATTTTTTAAGGCCTTTTCATTTGGAACAACACCAAACGCTCAACTTTTCTACGTAAAAGAAAATATGACTAAGCGAAACATTTACGAGGGGTATGGCGTTTTAAAGACATCTATACAGTAATTGCAGAATCTGAAAAGCATTTTTGATAATGATCGTCTAGCTTGTGAGTGAGAAATAAAAGGAAGATAAAATATAGTTGTTTAAATAAATAGAAATATACAGTAAGATAATTAAACAATGTAGTGGAACACACTATTAAAAAAAGAGAGGTGTTTTCTTCGGTATTTTTCTTTCCTTTTGGAAAAAATCCATTCCAACTTAGATAATCATGCAAGTACATCCGCAAAGCAACTGGACCATTACAAATGCAATTCCAGTTCATCTACTCCAGGAATTCTACTTGTTCCGTGTCTTCATTGCGGATAAACAAGACTTTGGACTAATTTCTCTTCAAGGTCTAGTTCAAGACGCAATACAGGCACAAGATGGGATTGCAAGAAATAAAACCAGACGAGAAATTGTTGTGCACATAACGTGAGAGGCTCATCAAACTAAATCGTTCGCAGCGAAGGCAATCGATTGGAAAAATACACGAGCACCTTGCGCGCTGTCGAATTCAAGTTCAAGAACAGCTCGAAGGACTCGCTTTGAAAGGTGCTGTGAAAGTTGATTTCATGTTCTCTCTCGACATCTGCCTGTACCACTCACTTAAACCTCGAATGGCCAGTCAAGAGTCAAGGTCAAACTTTCCTTAAATAACCTTTTCATGTTACCGGCTGAAGGGAAAGTACTGAATCTGATGGAAGCATTTGTTCATAAGGAAAATGCTATAAAGCTATGTTGCAAAAAACAGCTGTTATGATAATCCTTTCAAATATGAGACAAACGGAAACAACGAAGCGATATGAATTAATGATAATAGAGAAGGAAATATATTGGCACAGGAAATACTAACGGAGCAACTAAAGTGTTTATTATCATTTAATTATTTTTCAGTTCGAAGAATAAATATTTTCAAAACTACATGTGATCATCGAAGTCATCCAACCTAATACTTAAGCTTACCATTAGCAATATGCTTCGCAGCAATTGCTGCAATAAGCTTCGCTGGGAGACAGCTGGTGGAACAATCAAAACTTAGACGTTCATTTATTTGCGTAACTCAAATATGTTTATATACAGAACTAAAATGATGACTTTTCTCTCCAATATTAATGCGTATTTCTAAAAAAAACCCACAACGACCAATGCTTTCATAAACACCCTGAATTTTGTAGTATCTTTCATTATAACAGATGTCGGTTAATTTTCACCATACAACCTATATTTGGCGTCAAAAGTGAACAATTAAACCGAATATTTGTGCGCCGGAATTATGTGCAATGAAATCCACTGCCAGGGCTTCTACATTATCTTAAAATGATATCAATAATTAAAAAATGAACCATAAATTTTCGCGTAATTTAAGTTTCGAAGTGAAAATTGCAAAATCGTAGGTATGTAAAACTGTCGATCGTGAAAACTGATGATGGCAAAATATAAGAAGTTAATTTTCTCAAAATTATCATGTTATCTGTATAAAAATTGGCGAGTATTTATTCAATTACTTCAGGGACACGCAGACAACAGGCATATAGCAATGTAGATAAACTTATTCAAAGCAGCTTATAAATTTAAACATAATTTCGGGTGAAAGAGAAAGGGGGTACTCTTTACACTTTGGGAGAACAACGAAAACCAAGTGATTTGTAATTTAAAAAAAACCTATATTTCGTAAAACTTATTTGATATCTACGGAATTGGATGAAACTCGGTTAGCCCCGTTTCACTTCATGAAATGTACATCCTATCCTGTGCGTTTTTCCGGGCAACATTTTGAAAGTCCAAAGTCGAGAGACTACTCTTATTGAGTGTGGCTGCACTCTCGTTTTTGAAGAAAAGTGAAAACTTCCCAGTTGTTATGAAGTGTCTTTATTAGCTTGCATTAGGTTTGAACTAAATAAAATAGGGTACAATACAAATAAATGCAATGATAAAATAATACAAATAAAAATTCAGTAATTACAAGTACAACTGAAATTGAAGTTACCAGAAGCATATAATCCTCTTCCAAAGAGGGAGTAAAACTTGCAAAATCTTGGGAATTTGTAGAAATGAGATGGATCTGCCATTTATGGGGGCCAGGAAGCGATTTACATTGACTCCACTTTGAGGAAATTCTGAACGCTCTGAAGAGGGCTATAAGCATCTCGCGATGAGAAAGCAATCGAGTTCTGCAGGATAGAGGGCTTAATCATAAAGGAAAACTTGGTTTAAACACCACCTAAGGCGAAGTATGCATAGAAATGCGAGGGGATTTACATAAGTTAGATTAATTACGGTTAGGTGCAGATTTAGGAACAGCATGATTAATTCGCACAGTGTGCCGGGATCGGGTGAGGATTCAGATCAGAATCAAGGGGTAATTTAGTATAAAGTCAGATATAAAAGGGTAAAATAGGAAAGGGGGTTGAAGACATGGCATTTAGAAACATTGACCGGAAGATATAATAAAGGAGTGTCAGCAGGCTGTAGAGAAAATCATGAGCCATGGAAGGATGCTGGGTACTATTGAGGAAACATGAGAATTAATCAAAAAAGTGATATCGGAAGCCGCGAGCAAAACTATTTGAACTGTTAGCAGGTAATGGAATAGGAAACCATGGATTACGGAGCAAATTATTATAAAGATAAACTAAAGAAGGAAATAGAAGGATATAAACACAAAGGAAGTAGAAAGAGTTCAATAATAAACTGAGGCGCGGAACAAATACTATAGGGCGAAAGAAGGACGATGGAAAAAGCAGTGGGAGAATATGGAAAGTTTACAGAGAAAGGGTGAAATTGGTGCGCTAAACAGGAAGGTTAAAACACTGTCAAGAAGTAAGAAGGGGAAATCTGTGTTATCAATTAGAGATAAATCGGAAAAAATTTAATTGAACCATAAGAGATTCAAGAAATGTGGAAAAAATATATAGAATGACTTTATGATAAAAAAATTAGGCCAGCAAGGTTATATAAATGTAGAAAGAGAATATGAGGCAGATGATCATAGCTTTGGTCCAGGCTTACTCGACGGTGAGACAGGAGGGGCAATAAGGGAATTGAAATCAAATAAGGTCGTGGGGATAGACAACATGCCCGTGAAACTACTTAAAGATTTAGAAACACGTGCGAGGAAGAGTTTTTATGGCCTAATTCATTCATTTATGAGGGAGGAATTTAGCCGGAAGATTTCTTCAGATCAGTGCTAGTTCTCATCCCAGAAAAGAGAAAAGCAGCCATATGTGAGGGCTACGGAACAAGTTTGATTTCACACGCAGTTAAAATTGTTCTCAAGATCATCAATAAGAGGATGGAGAGGAGGGCAAATGATTACTTAAGGGATGATCAGTTTGGGGTCAGGAAGGGTAGAGGCACGCGTGATGTCATAGCAGTAATGAACTCCCAAGTAGAGAGGAACATAGAACACAATTAGGATGAATAAGTATGTCTATTTGGTAGATTTCTAGACGTTCGATAGAGTGGATTGGGTATAATTAATGAATACACATTTCGCGTAAAAGAGAAGTAGAATGGAGGGATAAGGGATTTATCCGCAACCTGTACACGTCTCCGACTGCTCAACTGTAAATGGCGGATGGAGAGTCCGGATGGACAGTATTATGAAGAGTAGTAAGAGGGGGGGGCATTGTCAATCGTGCTTTTCAAAGAAGACATGGAGGAAATGTTAAAAAAGGCATGGGAAAACTAGAGAAAGGAATGAAAGTTGGAAGGTAATTCATAAAAATTAGTTAGGCATGCAGATGAACAAGCTTTAGTTTTCCAGTCAATTAAGTGGTTGCAAGCATTGCTGATCGCATTGGAAAGTCAGTACAATAGTTATGGGATGAGAATAAATTAAACAAAACAAAGAATATACCGTTTTCGAGAAATAGCGAAGTTACATTTCACGTATTAAAATAGGAGTTCATAAACCAGAGCAGTTGAAACAGTTTTGGTATCTCGGAATTGTTTTGGACGCAAATGGTAGGGACGTAGGGAGTAGAATTACACTAGGCAAAGGGGCTTTCACAAGGAGGATGGAAGCGGATTACTGGAACGTTGAGTAAGAATGTTAAGAAAAGGCTTGTCAACACTGTGATACGGAAAGGGGTTTTGTACGGGGCGGAAACATGGTCATTGAAGCGAGTAGGTAGGCGTAGGCTGGAAGATTTCTACATGTTGGTCCGGAGAAGGATGGAAAATGTGAAGTGGACCGAATGGAATACAAACGAGGAAGTACTAGCCATGGTGTGGGAAAGGAGGAGACTGTTGGGAGTAATAAAAAGGCTGCAGGAAGTATGAATACAGAGAATTTTGATTGGCAATAGGTAAAAATCAATGTATAGAAAGATAGGAAATAGGCAATTGGTAAAGACTGTACAAGAGGGAAGAATATTAGGCAAGAGAGGAAGAGGTGGGGAAGAATAGGCATGTCGGACTTTATGAAGTTTGGAAGGAAGTACTTATGAGAAATTGAAGAAGTGTTTATTGTAGTGTCGGATGTCAATTTGTGTTTTAATGGGAGAGGCAAGGTAATGTATCGCTGTTCCTTGCAGAGGCCCTGTCCATCCAACGCCTATCTTAACCGATGGCACACCATTAATAAATAATCATCAGTATTCGCTGAAACTCACAAAACTTCATTTTCCCTAAATAATAAATTAGTGAAATTGTCATTGCTGGTCTAAGGCGGTATTAACTATTGTGAAACTTAGAAAAATAATCATTATAGATAAAGTGTGAGTGTTCGCTCATAATATAGCTTTCTAAGAAGTTAAATGGTTTCTGGTTAAGGTACCTGATTCTGGTGGTAGAAATAGATTTAGCCAGGATTTGACTTTTAGAAAACTTAGTAAATAAGGATATCAGATAATCACTGAGAGACTCGTTAGGTTTTGTTTTTTTAACAAAATAAATATAGAAATGCCCTCGTTTTATTTGACTCGCTATTAGGTACGTATATAATTTAATGAGTATAGAGCTGACATTTCACATAACTTCATATGCTTAAGTTGCTTAGTATGAGAAATTAATTGACTTGAAAAAATTAATCAGGTGATCAAAAATGACTTAAAATGTACAATATATACGAAATCGAAACTCCGGTTACCTTCTGTTCCGTTTACGTAACGTACATCCTACTCCATAATTATTTCGTACGTTATAGTGAGATTTTTTTGTAAATTATATGCTGAAAACAGACATATGAATAGCACGAATGAAATGAGGCGAATATTGGAGTTCCAGAAATCGATGTGACTAGACCTCGACTTAAGGGAAACTCATGGGTGGGGGCGGATGTTTTGAAGGCGTAGCAGAAAACTAAACGTAAGAATCGTTACTTTATGTTTTTTTAATGAACGAAATAATAAATTATACCGTGCTCATCCAAAACATCTAGAATTCAAAAATCAGGGTGATGTCTAAGAGCATTTCGAACTCTAAGCAACTGTGACTTATTGAGACATTTTTAGTTGTCACGGAAAATGAAACTGGCTCCTCTGCACAAGAAATGTGTGAATTTCACACTTAACAGAAATTAGTATGAGGTGTGTTCAACATCCTTAGATTTTTAAAGCAGTCTGCGAGTTGACGACTGAGGTGGATTCGTGGTGCCGAAGCGGTATGCGGCAGGATCAAAAAAACACTCCTTCACAGCCCGAAAATGCCAGTACCTACTAATGATGAAAATGGTCATCGCAATGTCTATGTAATTAGCAGCTCGAAGAGGATAGCTTCTCTTTAGGTACGTTCGTGCTAAATTGCACCGGACGCGAAAAATAGAACACGCCATGCATTCTACGACGCTTCGTGGGTAAATGAAAAAAAGAAGTTCCTCGACAAATATCGATAGAACACACCCACCTCTTCATTGCTGGTCATACGACAGGAACAATGGCAAGACCTTTCTTTTCTCAAGCGAGAAAGTTTCGGGGGTACTTTGCGAACACGAGACTGGCGGACAAAAGGCAAGTCCCCTAAACTCAAAAAAGGGCGTCAACCTAAGATGAGGACGGCCTCCCTTTCTCTTTCAACTCCCTGTCCTCTTTTTATGCATTTCTTCAGACTTAAGTTCAAGCACCCCTAACCCAGATTCTTAACCTTTTGCGCTCTGTATGCTCTTTTTTCTATTATTTCCATTTGTGGAATGAAATGGATCTCGCCTGGTATAATGTTGTCCTAGCTTCAACAAATAGTGGAATGGGAAATATCGTTCCTGAGGTTTCGGCAGTTTCATCAAGAAATGTTTTTCGCGTAGTAATGAAGTTAAAACACGATACATTCCATTTAGTATTCCATTCAATCTAACATCATCATCGCGGGTTATTGACCCGACGATTGGTTGCAGTAGCTCTCCAAACTCTCCTCTTACATATCTGCCAAACTCTTCATTTCCCCATGGCTCCTAGTACTGGCATTTCCTAATACTTGCTTCTTGGCCTTTCTATGTGATTTTTCTCATCTATGTTTCCTTCCATTAAGGTCTCGGTAACGTGTTAAGGATATGTGCAATTAGTTTCCCTATTCCTCTTGTGAGAGTCCTTCATAAGGGTCTCCTTTCGCCCACCCTGTACTTCTTCATTTGTTTCTCCGTCTATCAATTTCATTTTCATCAATCTTCGGTAGCAACACATTTCCATCGTCTCCAATCTTCATATCTCTACTGCCCATATCGACCACGTGTCACATCCGAAAAAAAATATGCCTCGTAAATGAATCTGTGTCTTTTTTGTATGCTAGTATTATTTTCTGTTAGTAATTGTTTGTTTCTTCTAATTATAAATGTGAAATGGAAAAAATAAATAAGCAGAAGCTGTTTTTTTCAAAATTCATCAGAGCATATCTCTGAACTTGGAATGGAGAATAGCTCGTGATCAAAAGAAAATACTCAATAGGCGGAAACATTCATGGCCATTAACAATAACTCTATTAAATGAGACCTTAACGTAAGTAATCGAGTCTCAGGATAGTGATCTGTGTCTTTTATCTTCGGCAAAATAAGAAACAAAATTTGTTAGCTCAGTAGCAGTATTTTCACAATAATCTAATCATTTCTTTAGTGATTGCTGCCTTTTGTTGCAATAAGGATTTTATTTGATTGAACTGACAGTGCAGCATGACCTTAGCACTTAAAAAACTCATTTGCCTCTCAAATTAATCATAAATCGTAACTCCAAATTGACATCATTGTTTGGGTTCACAGTTGTGGTATTTCAAGTAAAAAGTGCATATTTCAAATTTGTTGATTGATCAGAGTGCTCTACGAACTCTTTAAGTAGGTCGTAGCAGTTGGTTTGGCAATTTAGAAGATTCTGGTCATGATCTGTCGTTTTCGGCTTATTCATTTTTATTATAAATATAAGTTACTTTAGTGGCCCGTTTTTAGACAAAAATTCAATATCAGCCCTTCATAATCACTTATTCACGAAAAAAATGGAAAAAACTAAGTGGATTTCATAAAAAATAGTTCATTACGACATATTTCTGCATATGAATATTTTTTTGCAAAATTATTAAATATTCTGGCCCAATAAAATTTGCGAGTAACAGTAGTTAGGGTTACCGCCGTAAACTGAATACAGGGGACGGGAAAGTAATGGATGGTGCAGCGTACGGCGGTATAATGTAGTAGCAAACGGAATAAAAATGCAAAGGTGAACGAATATAAAGGCTATTCGTATGGTACATGAACCGGCTGGACTCGTTTGTCTCGTGACTTGCCAGAGGTGGCCAAACTAACGACCTTCCCAGACTTCCGGGATAATTTTCAACCATTTTGGCGAAAAAACCTCCATAGCTCCCATAGAGTTGTTGGAGGATTCAAAAGACAAAATATCTCAAAGGCTACACATGAAAAACCTGATCCCGCAATATTATATATCCCATGTTACCACGCAAGTAACCAGACTTCACACTACTATTACCATAAGTGCCTCACACTCCGCGAATTGAAATTCCGAGTAATTATCAATAATAACCGCACGGCGAAATTGCATCACTGAGCTATAAGATACTTCGAGCTAATACATACATATATATATATATATATATATATATATATACAGCATACTATCTTATATATACATTGAAATAAAGGGATAAAGGTAAGTCTAAACCTTGACGACTCCTGCATCTCCGCATGGGAATAAGCATGTATTGCACCTTCCTTGAAATTTAAAGGAATATATACTACCATTTATGGGAATGATAAATCAAAAGACTCCCCTAAGCTATATATTTCACTATTAAGTTTTCGTATTACATTGCGATGTATACTGGATACGAGAGTTTACTTTTGGTGTCCTCTCTCGTGTCTGATAAATTTCAACAATTATTATCAGGAAATTAACATGTATTAAGAGTAATGCTGTCACAATATAACATGGCTGAAAGAAAATTTTAGGGAGGCTAACATTAAACGGCTCCTTGCTAATGCACAGTTGGTAAATGAGAGAGCGCGGTTAGAACATGGGTAGAGGGACCTTGGGTTAGAATCTTGAGATGTGGCGCGCACAGCGGGCACAGCGCGCACTACTGAGATTTTTTCCTCCCGTCGTTTCAGACTGGCACCAAATTTGATTTCGCGGTAGCTTACAGAATGCGGATCGAACTAAACCATATTAAGTACAAGAATTAAGTTTAAATCAAACCACTGAGGCACAATAAACATTATGTGAAAACTAAACATCTTGTGTCTCCTCACATTTTAAATAACCATAGTCATTACTTTATGTGTCCTAGATGATCATCATCTCCGCATTTAGAAATCTGTGAAATGCCTTATGGCAGGTATACGCACAGATATTTTCTCGGCTAGTATTTTATTGCTAGCTCCTTAATCCATTCATTAACTCCTGGACATATTTAAATCTCGAAGTCCCTAAAATTAAAAAAAAAATACTTTACGACGAGTTTGAGTAAGCCATGCCCATAATTTTTATTGAAATACTACATGAAATCAACGAGATTCATACTTTTATCTGCAGTCACAGCGACCAACCGGAGGTTCCTTGTGATTGGTAAAGGTTAAGGCACCCCAAATTAAGACTTCAGGGTCATGAAATTCATATGTTTAATTATTCATAATTTAATTTATTCGCATGTTTTTATTATGTGATAGAGGGGACTGCTTAGGTACGTGTGGATGTTGAGTTATGCTTTCTTAGGAGAGACAAGGAAATAGTCACTGTACCATTTGGTAGCTTGTGTCCATAAAAAAACCTACCTTAACTAATTGATTATCGATAATAATTATAATCGAGAAGGGCATACGGACAACGAAGGAAAAGGAAGATTTGTAAAGGATATTTGTCACCATGGAGAAGTGATTAAGAAGACTCTCATAAATAAAGATAAAATGAAGACTTTTATCTGAAGTTAGAAGAGTGACGTTCAAGTATTACTAGGGAAAGAAGCAAGAAGAAGTTAAAGAATGTTGCAATCTGATTGGAAAGCAGGTTCACCGATACTGATAGAAAAGAACTGAAAAAAATTATAAGAAATATACAAGCAAATATTTGAAACTATCAGAAAGAATTGCAAACGGCAAATAAAACTAGTCTAGCCATGAACAATTGATTAATTAAAACCTTCATGAGTTTCTTTCTAACGGTAGGAGACAAAATTAGCAGGGTAGAAAGCAAATCATCGGGAAAGAAAATGCAACGAGAAAAACTGCACGAAAATGTACGCACATTTTAAAATTCACTGGAATATATCTTAGCCCTTCACTGAAAACTGGTAACAAAATGCTAACGAAGCAGTTTTCATTGAACTTTTACTTGAGTTTAGTTTAGTATTGTTGGGGGGGGAACCGACAGCTGAGGTCATTATGGAAAGGAAGGGTGAGAGGAACCCGGCGTCGGTATTAGACTACTCTTGTCGAAAGGCACCAAGGGGTCCGCAGTTTAACGTCCCATCCGACGGACATCACACTTACTCAAAGTGCTCTCCACAAACCACCTTAAGTAGGGATCGGGATACCACTGAAAAATATTTGTCTCGATGATTTTAACCCAGGCCATCGCGGTGGTAAGCCTGTACGTTAGCCTCCTCACCATCCCGATCCCCACTATTACTTGAGCGAAGTAATCTGAAGTTTGACATGAATATAGTATATTAGAATTATTTAATTTCTTGTTTCTTTTCTAATACTGAGTAAACTAAAGAAAATAGTATCACTTTTTAAAGGTGTTAATTTCTTATGATTCTCTAAGCCTATTGTAATGTATTTATCATTAAACAAATGGAAGTTAATGGAAAAGAAAAGCTCTAATAAAGAAAAACTTTAGAATTTATATCGAGTGAATTACATCTTACTGCTACCCAACTGCAGATTAAAAAAAATATCATGGCATGTTATTTTTCGAGAAGATGTACAAATCAATGTGAATGATCAATGATGTTGGGTCAATGGAAGAAATAACTGAAATTTTGGCGGATAATGACCATGGTGTTCATTATTCCATTATCACCATATTTGTAATGGCGCATCTTCAAGTGGTTTACCGGTCTATATTACAGATCATCTGTGTATCAGTATTTAAAGGCTTCAATAAATAATTTAGTGGCCCATTGTGAGATTTCTAGCCCAATTCACACCCTCATTCAGAACATCATCAGCTATTTTTCTTTCTCAAGGGTGTTTCTAAACTGATTACCATCTTCATTTTAAATAGGACACAATCTGCTGGGCTAAGGATGCAGAGACATATCAGTTTTTCTTCCAATGATGCATCGTATCATAATTCCTCCCTGTTTCTATGGACATAGTGAATTCACACAACGTCGACGGAGATGATGGATTACCAAGATATTTGAGATGGAGTTTATGTAGTCATTAACTAAGGTACGAGTATCTCCTGTACCCTTTTACTATCATTCTTCAGAGTGGTATATGTATTACCCGATTGGCAAATAGTTTAAAGTGCAATCCATACACCTATCCTAGGATTGAATTTCAACAGTATTCCTCAATTCCCTAAACAATATGAAGTACTCTTAATTAATGTCATATACAATAGCTCCAATTCCTTTTTAACGGTCATAAATAACTAAATGGCTTCTGCCCAAAAGTTAATAGATTATTCTAAACCAGTGATTAGCGGTAAAATTACATTTGATAAGGGAAATGATGCCGCAAAGAGGAAGCATATACCGTAGGAATGATAGCGAAAAGCTACAATCAGAAGAGATTATCTTATGTGACACTTTGAATGGTGCTGCCGCATGGCCCCTTTGTACTTTTAAGATAAATTGCGTGTGAAAGTCGCCAGAGATATAAATGGCCTGAGATATTATATTCTACCGATGAGTGTCTAATTTAAGAAGTTATCCCATTCAACCGACCGTGATAAGAAAATAACACACCAAGCGAAACGCAATGGCTTTAATTATAAAGCAAAATAGAATGAAATATCCCTTAACGTATTTTCTGAAGAAAATGCTGACAATTAGAATCCCATTTTAGGTACTAGCCTTTGAGAACGTTTTAATAAGGTTCCTAAATCCAAGGTGAAATACTAAGGGCATTAAAAATTATACTCACGATCTCCAGATGACATTGCTCTATTTTCTGATATTTTATCCTGGCTGGAGTGTTCCTTAATCATATTCTCAAAGAATCTGACACAATTTTTATTCTACGTTTAACTCAATAAATTTCATTCTTAAAACATTCAATAGAGAATTGTGGCACGATTCGGTAGCGTGAGGCAGACACAATAACGTTCGATTGTATTGTCTCTCTTGTATTAATGATCGTTTAAAGATGACCCCCACCCCCTACAGTGTTCGGTGCCTTTACTTACGGTCACATTCGACTGAAAAATTAGCACTTTAGGGCAAAGGTTGTAACAGACCTCAGAATTCCGCGAAGTACGGCCACCCTGCAATACAAGAATGCAAACCGCGTTGACTTGGAATGGTTTACATGCGCTGTTTCTGTCCGCACTGATGCGGGAGAAGAGGTTGCGCGACACAGGGACGAAACAGGTCAAGCGAGATTCGATATTATTCAGGGTTAAGAAGCACCTCGCAATAAGATCAAGGTAATTTTTATATGAATAGCTAGTTCTAGAGGGATGACATGATTGACTGGTAGCTTTATCGACCTTGATGCTAATTCATATCAGTTTTCCTGAGCTGTTGTCCAGCGGCTTACAGTTGGTTTTAGATGGACCCTGGCCTCACACACTACTCGTAAGCCCTTACTAGCATGGAAAAAAATATCCTTAAATTTCCTTAATATTACACATTGGAATAACTCATTCTTAAGCTCTAAATACCTCCCCCTCCCTTGATTTCCATTCAAAATGCCTTTTCTTTTTCTCACTTCGCTATCCCTGCATCCTCCCCTCTATTACCCCTTTCAGTATCCCATTTTACATTTAATAGAAATAAACGGCGATAATGCAATCGCTACTTGATACTCCGGAGTTCCCTTTATCGCTTCGAACCAGTATGGCAAGAAAATAACGAAAGAAATTTTCTCAATACTAAGGCTTGACTTCGAACTCCAAAGAGAATTAGGTCCAGCCTCTGGTTTCATTGATCTTTCCAGACTTTAGAATTTATTTCCAAGTACTTATCCGATGGGCTTCTCCGCTAAAATGGCGGACAAAACAGGAATTCGATCAAAAAACAGTAAATTGTTACTTGATTCGCGTATATAACACTGAAACAGTGGAAAGTACTGTACAATATTTGTGATGTTCAAATGAAGATAGTTCAGAAGAGAAAGAAGTAGAGTTCAGTTGAAACCTGTCGAAAGGCAGACCCACCGAAGAGAAGTTACTATCTATAATGGCTTAGTATTGAGAAATAACGATAATTTGAAATGTAGTAATTGTTTCAACCTAGACCCATTTATTTGTCATGTTTTCAAAGACCGTTCCACTCACGGTGACGTAGATTTAGGTGGACAACAAAATGATCTTGAGAATAGCGAGACCTTAGGTCGCATGGCATCATGGCTTCGAAGGGAGGAAGGCAAGCCACGGAACTGCGCCAAAGCTCTTTTCCTCGACTCCCTTCCTCCTTCCACCGTGCAAGGGAGGAACAGGATCCGAGGACGAGTTGAGCATTCGAGGCACGAACCCCAAACGTTGAGCACCACCGCATTCCTGCTTCTCGCTCCTCCTTCACACAAGTGTACTCAGCCGTTTACAATGTCTCCTCCAATCACTATCTCGCGGAAATCCACGGTCCGGTCACTGGGAAAGCACTTCAATATGCAGACAGAGAAATTCCTCGCGGACCACCAGGGCGGACTTTCAAGATCGGGCGATCTTCCAAAACAGCGCATATACTCAGAGGGTTGTCCGAGTTCTCCAGTGATAGGTGCGATGGAATTGAAGACCATGCGTGCGGCCCACCTTCTTACATTGAGGTTTTAAGATGTGGCGTCAGAGATATAAAGAGCCCGTCCGCTACATTCGCCAATGCGCCACACCTACGTACAATGAACTTTCTAAGGTCAACGACGACCGCCAAGAAGAAATCTCCTCTGCGAAGAATCGTTTTTTTTTTTCAAATTTTCGACAAAGGTGTGGTTTTAAGAAAAGGATATTTCTGCAACAAGGATGACGTTTTATACACACATGTGCAAGGTTTGGGCACCACATAAGTATCATTTTACCACCACACATGAAGTGATTTCCTCTGGAGAACTTTTAATGTTCCTTAGCTTCTTCTTCCCACGTGTGCATACTAAATGCCGTTAAAATCTACGGGCTTTCTTAGTTTTTATAGAGTTTACATTCCCATGTTAAACAATGCATCATAAAGCTTGTTTCGAGAATTTACTCAACGGTTATTGTGATTACCATAAAGAAGACAAAAACAAAAAAAATCAAGTTTCAAAAAAGTAGCTTATGACCTAATTACATTTCGTTAAAAAATAAAACAGGGCCATATTATCTGCAACACACTACAGTCTAAATCCAGTCCACTGAAGATGATTTTTTGGGTAATATATACATGTTTGTCATTAGTGCAAGAGAATCTTCGGGATTGAAATGTTTTCTCTAGAGGCTGAGACTAATTTTCATCCTGCTGCTACATAGTATGCAAAATTGTATCGTTTAATTGCTTGCCATCTATTTTGAGAGTTAAAAGAGTTAACGAATTTTAATTATTTCTAAATTTTAAGCTTGACATTTTTAGAAAATCTAAATTCATAATACCAGTTCGAGGGTATAAATGTGGAAAGGAAATAAAAATTAAGACCTTAGAAAATTGTTCTATTTAATTATCAGGTTTTTATTTACGAGTAACTCGCAGTTAGGATATATGCTAGTTCAGGGCACACTGCGGAACAGAAAGTATTATATGTAATAGCAATTACCGTTTTAGCAACACTCGAAGCCATTAAATTAAAATTAAAATATTTCAGAATCAAGAAATATGTATTGCAGAACCAAAAAAAGTACATTTTCCCCGGAAATATCAGTGATGGTGAAATTGGACCACAAGTGCTTGTCATACATACAGATTCTAAATAAAAAAATGAAACCAATGAACATTTATTATTAATAATAATCCATCGGTAATGACGATGCCAAGGATACAAAAGTTTGCTTTGATTTTCTACTTTAAACTATCATCCGTGCCTAGATATAAGCAGCAATATTATTCAGCTTGCGAATCACTTTACTGTACATTAAAATGCAGTGCCCCTGGTTAAGTTTTACGAGGATTGTGAACTATTAGTTGCCATAATTAATTTCTGTTGAATATATTTTATCTTCGTGAAATCCAGAAACCTTCAGTGCGCCTAGTCTATGACAGTAAAGTTGAGTGAATAGGAGGCAATAAAGTCACTCCGTGAACTAATACGGGGACGTTAAATCCCATGAATACCTTAGGAAAATTTGAAGTGTATTCCAAGTGTTAAATAAATTTTTCATTCTCGAATTCCCAGAGGATAATTGATGCCTTAATTTAAGTGAAATACTCCGGATACCGTTTTCGATAAAATCATCATTTTCTTAATTTTCAACAATTCAAGTCCTTTTTAAGTTTCATCATTTTCTGCGAGACATAATTCCTCTAACAGAATTAATATATAGAACGCCTTATGATGACATAGAAATCTGCCCTTGGAAATTATAATGCTTTGAATATTCTCACCCAAAACGGTTCATCGTTTGGTATCAAGATTTTCCCATTTTCTGTAAAATTTAAATGCATTATGCTTAAAAGTGCCATTTAAGAAGGACGCCTGGTGAAACTTTTAAACACTTATGAAATTAGCGGTCCTGGAAGACGATGATGACTCAATTTTTCCATTGATTTTTTCAAGTGGTGGGCATAGTGTGAGAACTGGAACTCATTCCTATGACAATTATTTGCAAATATATTCCTGAAAACCATCAATTCTTCCCAATAATTTAAGCTTTATCACAACCAATCACAAATTTCAATAAGAATACAGTAAAATTGATTGCAGAATTTGCATTTTTATAGCATTATAGTGGAATGAAAATTGTGTAGGATGATTTTTTGTGTCACAAATGAAATATATTGCTTTAATGAACAAAGATGTATTATTTTTACAATTTACACAAACAAACAGCTGCTGGTCTGTGGTGAAATGAATACTTTCGAGGAAGTTTAGGTATGGCTATAGCATTGTATATAGCGTTTTCTTGCTTGAAACTAAACGTAAAAGTATCAACCATTTTGCGCAGGTCTGGTCATGCGACTACATGGGCGCGAATGGGCATTATTTTTAAACCATAGTAGTTGAACAGAAAATTAACGTGGAACAACAGTTAATTAAAAAAAGATATTCAGGGTGAAGAATATAATCTGATTCAATGAGATGATAAATTTCCACGAAGCAAGCATTGTAGTGTTATTAACCTCCCTGCAATCATCACACCAGAGCTTGGGTTGTTGCCATCTGATTTCTAACGAATGGAACACAAAAGTTATCGTCTCCTCTTCGAAGATAAACTTATCTCCCCAGACACGCAAGAGAGAAGGACGGCAACAGTGAAGTGTGTTAGGAACACTCAACCGAGCAGTTGGGTAATAGCGTAGGATACGACCAACCGTGCTGTACGTGTATGTGGGTAGTATAGCATGAGGTAACGCGAATTTTCAGGAAATGGTGAAACTCACTCATATCCACAGCGGTCGCAATAAAATCGCGAAACGAATTTCTGTGATTGACATTTCTGAGAGAAAAACCTCGAGAAGAATAGATTTTCTTCAGTCACGGAATCTCACCTCATCTTGATTCAAATAAGAAGTCATTAGTTTACTACAAATTAGTGAGTACCATTGGTATTTCATGTGAGATATTTTCAGTAGACGTTTGTTCATACATGTACCGTACGCACACTTACAATGGATATATTCGATCGAAAAGTAGGCTCTTTGGAATGTATATTTAAGGCTTTAAAGGATATTCAATTATTAAGTATGCTCGACTTTGGTATCCTTGCTATGTGAGGCCAGGTCGCACAAAGTCTTTTTATTTTAATTTTCTTTTCTATTCAATGGCGAATATAGTATACTTTCTTTAGTTCATTCTACTGAACTTTTTCTTCCAGACTCTGAGGTTAAGTTATTTTTTCTGGGCAAGAAACACTCCTTATGAAATACTTTTGTTTATTTGGCACAACGATTCAAAAGGTTTACCGTATTTAAAAAAATGTGAAATAAAATGAATTTTACACCTCGATAATTACGATAAAATAAAATTGAAACCCCATCCGCATTTATCTTTTCTAAATTCGAAAAGAACTACTGACACTATCCATGCTAGAGGAGAGTATTTTGTGCTTTAAAGTACCCTATTGAACGGCAATCCACTAAATTCAACTGTGTTTTACTGGCGTGGGATAGAGTGCAACTATTGAAAAAGTCGTTTAAATCAATCAGCGAGTTTTGGCAGGAGACTTTTCAGGGTACAAGGGAGTTTTGAATCGTTCTTGAAATGATGATAGTGGTCTTTTTAAGCAGCGAAAAAACGCACTCACGATTACATTGTCTGCTGACCTATCCCAAGATTGTGTAACTTACTCAGCTTAGCTTCTACGGAGAGTTGTAACATAACACTTTCATTCATCCGCCTTCGTTCACGACCCGTGTCTATCTGTATTTTTCCTGAGTGGGAATGAAGATATATAAAAGTAAACAATATCCAGAAATACCACTCTGCTCAACCCATAAATAAAAAGGGAACTCACTCTTTCCTTCATGACTGACCAGAAATATGGCAGCGTGTAAGAATTTACCTGGACCAGAGACACTCGAAGCTACTCCGAGATACCACCCTGGGCAATCTGTGTTTTCTTACAATTTAAGATCATCGATTCCATTTCAAACGACATTCATAGAGTATTATATGTGCGGCAATATAACTCCCTTTTTTGATAGCGTTTTGCGTTTGAAAAAAGGAAATTATGTTGCCGCACCCTGTGTATATGTTGTCACTTTCTAATCATTACGGCTTGTATTGAGTAAAGAAATTCCTTCATCGTACCATAAATGCTTTCAAAAATGTTTAGGGTCAATAGGTAAGTAGAACTAAAAGACAATGCACCTATTAAATAAAATATAGGAAAATGATGAGATAAAATCTAATGGTGAGTGGCGGACACCCAAAATAATGTAATTAAAATAATTACATAAATTAATTAAAATAATGTAATGTACCCCTAATGTACCGGCAAGTTGCTGTTTCACTTTTATCAGCATTTCAGAAATTTCACCTAAAGAAGTAGGTTCGGCAAGAATAAAATTTCACCCGAAAACTATAACATCTTCCTTATAACTCCGCAGTTGTAATTGCGATAATGATTTATTGTTAATCAAACAAAATAATTTGCTGCTCTTGTATATGATGTAGATATGCAAGCACACTAGGCCCATAAATTAGAAAGGAGGCAATACAACAGCACAAACACTCGAAAATGGTACCTTCAGAACATAAAAATGTGTGAATATCAAATCGTTATGATTATGGAACACTTTTAGTGATAAACATATCTGGAATATTGAATTTATCTACTACTCTCGGAAGCTCATTCCATTTTATTTCCCCTATTTCTTGTCGAAAATTATAAACACTATGTGCACTATGGAATATATTACACATCTAACTCATGCCTCTGATGAAAACCGATGGATGACAACTGGTTGTTTTCTGCGCAATAAAAAATTCCTCGGAAAAAGTTCCAGGCAAAGAGAAAGGAACTTGCTCTCCAATAATGGAAGTTTAAATGCCCTGGTATTAGTACAGGCCTAACTCTACCCTCGTCTAACAAGCAGAGGCCGGGTGGAAGGGCTCTTACCTATTAACCCAAGAAATCACCATAATTAAGTTGGAATTACGGTAGGAGTGAAACATGACATGACACGTGACTGAATTATACATACAATCCAGGGATCAGAATTTTGTCACTAACCAACGAATTGTCTATTCGCTTTGTGTCAGAGAAGAACTGCTACATCTTCCCAACGACAACCTATACTACCCCGTAAGTTTCCCAATAGGATGATCACGGGGTATTTGCGGCAGTGCTCTGATGATGAACTCCATCTCGAACTAGATCGAATACCTCCCACAAGATGACTACATAATACGAGCGGGCATCCTATGGTAATGAAGTGAGCAATGACCGCGATTTATCCCAAGGACGAACTATTTCATTCCTATGGAATGTCTCTGGAATGGACATGCAAAGGGGATTTCCATATGATAACTAGAGAATCCCCATTCAGTCCTGGGAATTTATAAATATTTCGTGAGGATTACCTTGTTGGCTATACCATAAACCTAAAGATAGGAAGGATAAAAAGTACCTTACACGGCAGAATAGTCTACCTTAATCATGACTTAAGTGATCGAAACTGGTCCATTAAAAATTACAACGTATTTCTCTTTATTTCATTGATGCCTTACTTCCACAAATTCCTTTGTACACTTGCTATGCGCTGTTGATTTTCATTAAATTTATTAAAAAAAGAAAATGGATGATGACAGGTCAACTTTACATAAATCAATTGTCATAAAATGAAGGAACACGAAAGATAAGAGAGGAGCAACAAAACAGATATAACGATATAATTATCGTTTTATCCGTCACATATATCCATTTTGGAACTTTCTGGAAGAAGCTAGCGCTCAGAAATTTTCAAAAATATATTTCGTAGACGAATTCGTCGCACTGATCAACCTAACCCAGAAAATCGATAGAATAGCTCTTGACCTAATTATTTACAAGGTGATTATAGTTTAAATTAAAAGAATGAAGGGACTCATGAAAATTTTACTAGCACTGAGTGATTATTCCGAGACAAGCCACGACAAAACGATTTTACTTTGATACGCTCCTATGGTGCTCATGTAACACTTCATCAGCGGAAAAAGACAAAGACAATCATGAAAAAGACGAAGCTATGAATAGAATGAGTTTACGTTTTCATAAATTCTACAAAGATCAATTCACAATTAGAATTTACAAAATATCCTTGATTTTAACAAAAAAAAGTGTATAAAAAAATTAAATGAAGTACGTATTCTTTTTTCCCAGACCAAAGAGTTAATAAAAGGCAGAAGAATTACAATAAGCCACTTTCGAATTGACATTAGGAAAGACAATCAAAACTTTGGTTTATTTGCGGAACAAAACCGCCCCACCTTCTCCAAAGAATAATCGAAATTAGAATTTGAAAAAATATACTCAAACTTGCAGAATAAAAAAATAAATTCGAATATAAAATACACAATTTACATTAAGCTAAGAACTTCATGATGCATGCGTGTGTGCGTGAGTGTAGGTCACCAATAAACATGAATTAGCAGCTATAAAAGTCGTTTTAGAAGCATTTTTTCAGGATCTCCCTTTCAGTATTTCGTATGAAATATTTCAAATATGTGAAACTGAAAAAATACCACGAGGAAACAAAATTCTTACCATGGACGACAAAAGTTATGCAGGCTGGTAAAATTGAAATATGGTAAGAGTTATCAATCTGTCGTTGTTAGAAAACCATAGTGATTAAAGCGCAACCCCCCGTCTCTCGTTAACAACCCGAGGAAAGTGCTGAGCACAACCGGTTCAAGGTCATCCAGTAGCCAGATGGATTCCTTCCGTCGGGGTATTCCGAAAAGAAATAAATAAATAAAGAAAATATTTTTCTTCTCGATACCGGATTTCTGGTTGGGCTTCTCCCACTTCCCCTTTCGTCGGACGCGCCCTCCAACAGGAAACTTCGATAAGACTACAACGTGGATCTCTCCAAAATTTTCTCCTGTGACCCAGTGTCACGACGGCATTAGTTTCCTTATGTGCCATAAAATGCAGACGAAGGAAACTTTCAAAATCGACACAGATGGTATGATGGGACCTATTCAAGAAAGCCGTTTATAAAATGTCGTTATAGGTTTATGATGGAGGAGATACTATTCATAAAAACAAAAAAGACATAAACAGTAACGTTAATTTCTGCCCCTTGTTGCATTCCATTCGGGATTGATCGACTATAAGTTATCTACAGCGTTCACCCAATCACTATCTAAAAACTAATACATTTTATACAAAGTTTGAATTATTTTCATTGACAACCAAAGTTATGTGTATCCAATGAACAAGTTAAGTGCGTTCCTCATGTATGCATAAGTAACACATGCAAAATAACTATAATAATTAATATGTAGTGTTCGGCAAGATATTTCATATACAAATGTCTAATTATTCTTCCGATAAACTAAATTCACAAATTTTTCTTTCACAATAGTTTCATTCAGTCATTTCGAAAGTTGAAACTCGGACACTTTAAATTAATTTAACCTCACTCAATACATATTTAAAATATAGCGGGTATTTTTAAAAATGTACGCTAACAGAATGAAACAAAACTAGAGATTAAGGTTCTAGTTTCGAAACTTCTTAATATACACACTGACAAATATTACAACCAAATATCAGCTACCATAAGTGATAAATAACTTTAATATGAATTTTGGCAGTAGATGTTTTTATCCAATTGAATTATAGAAAGTAATTCATCAAAATGGAGATTGGTTTGATTTGTGAAAATGAAACGTATCCCTAGACGATTCTCGCTAAAAACAAGACTGAAGCTTGAATCAACCGATCGGGATACGTGGACCTGCTTGTCTTACGTACTACTTCTCCAATTATGCATAGAGAAGCTTAAAAAAAACTCAAGGTCCAAGAAGTATAAACAGAAGGGGGTTGAATGTATGACGCTAAAATTGGTATACAAGGCCACATGCTGACAAAAAAACCATAGCTATCTTTGAAGTAATGGAAAAATTATTTATAAAGAGTAAAATAAAACAAATGAAAATACTAGGTCCACTATAAACTACAGAAGTCTGGAAATTAAAAAGTAATGATAGTGAAATTTATCCTAATACACAGGAAAGAAAATGTTTGAAAACAAAAGTTGATTTGGCAATTTATAAAGATTGGATGGAAATATGTTAACAAAACGGACCTTCGAACTTCTTCGGGAAAGGAGAAAATAAAAAGTAGGCTCCAAGAGGTACAAAAAGTTTGGAATGAAATAGCATAAAAGAAGATGCGACAAAAAGAAAGATATTTAGAAAAAAAGGTGCTGAAATTGTAGGGGTGTTATGGTAGAAGAGAGAGGAAAACCATGCCCATAGTGTTCCGAAGGAAGAAACAAGAAGCATAAAGAAATAATGAAAAAATACTCGAGGAAAAGAAAACAAACATAGGAGAAGAACAAATTTTAAGATACTGCGGTACATGTCGCAACAGTAACTTTTGACTTTTTCATCTACTAAATAGGAGAAGGAATCAAATTGGCAAGTGGTCCCTAGATGACCCTAACGAAGAGAATGGTAAAAGCTCCATTTTCTTAACGCAAACAGATTCATTCATTTATTACATAAAATCTGATGAGACTTCGCAATAAACTTAGCATTTCAAAAAAACTTTCGACAAAATCAACACTGATTTCGTGAAAACATGAAATTAGAATAAGAGCTTCATCAGGGATTATCTTCAAAAAATGACTCGCAGCCCAAAGCACGTGAGGATGAGACGTGTTAAAAGAATTTAAACTAGTGAATTTTTCGGTCATCAAGAACATGTACCAATGAATAAAAATATAAAAAGAGGTCAGAAAGCGCTGTTGAAGTCACAATCAGTAGGAAATTGAAAAATATTATCCCTCGGTCGCAATGGAAGTAATGCTATCAATCAACACACAAATAGTTCTTAAAAATTACATGTCGCTCCAATAAAAAAATATTTTACTCCACATATTTCACATTTTAGGGCAAAAATGAAAACGGAACCAATTATGCGTTGCCCTGCGTAATGAACTTTTCACATCACTATCGTCAGTATCAAGTTTGACCACTTATCGCTCAGTGAGCTAAATCCTATTCCCAGCAAGGTGGATAAGCTTTCAGAACATAGAGGTCACGTTGTAATGAAAAAAAAAACAGAATTTACCATCTGCCTATGATTCTCCCTTTTGCACATCATTGCACACAAAAAATGATCAACCCCGAAATAAATACATGGAACGCGTAATAAGACATGGCCCTCGGCTTAAACTTGGCATTCAATGATATAGACACCAAACTATGAATGATGGAAGCCATCAACTCTTAATTTTGACCACAGCTCTTCCCGGTCAACATAAAAGCTGAAGGTTATAGAGTTCTTTCTTCTTAGTGAAGGTAAATATGTATTAGCGATGTTAAGGTATAAATAAATAAACCATGAACATGTGGAACCGAGGTATGACGTATTTAGTGTGAAAAATATTTCAATGTGTAGTTATAAGTGCTATTTTCACTATTAATACGGCTGGAAGTAACTGCCCAGGATAATCAAATTTAGTTCTCACGATAATCCCGTCGGAATTTCAGCCAGTGTAGAGGAATCGGACAAAAACTATTCGCACACCAAGTTAACGCTCACATTTTCCCCTGCAACATGTGAAAGGAAAAATAGAAATTTACTCCGTCATGGCCCCATAACTTTCATTTCACTCGATTTTTCCAATACATTTGCAATACAAATGCACCAGATCCAATAATATTACAAAATTGGTCGCCACATTTCAAGTGTCCCCTAAAAGAAAACACCTGGCTATCACGACAGTAAACATAACCCTACCGCCAAATTAGGAATCAACAGTAATGTACATGCGGGTTATGATTGCGATAAACAACGGTTTCACAGACCTATTCTCAAATCTTTTTCAAAATTTAAAGTTTAAAATTTTCTTAAAATGCTGAATTAAAACCCAAACTGTGCATGAAAATTATAGATGATTACCTGTGTGGAGGATCTGGTCAATGAAAAGTATGTTTCAGATACATTAAAAAAAATGGAATTTAAGTACTGGAAATACTTTCATTCCTGTAGACTGGAAAAGAGGTTTCACATGATTGTAATACACAATGCTTTCACATGCATCATTCGTAATTTGGCAAAATGATCAAAAAAGTGAGCGTTGAATGTACGGATTTTGTTTGATTTTCATTCCAATTTACGCACGATTCTTAGCGCAATAGGACTGGGACACACTTTTACACACAGAAATTAGCTAAAATCATTCGGGTACTGTTAAGAAATTACTTTATAAGTTATAAATTGAAATCAGCATACATTTAACATCAGCCAATTGAAGACGAATTACTAGACATCTATGACTCAGTTCAAATTGTAAAAACTTGTTCCGAAGGAATGCCTCAGAAATAGAGTCATTAATAAAATTTATCTGCGGTGGACTAGGCATAAACTTTTCGCATTAAAACCGAAAAAGAATAATGAAATAAAATACGTAGTCATTTTGTTTGAACTAAATTATGTGTGCAACCTGAGACGTTGCTTTGCATTTGAAAACGTCCTGCGCTAATTGCTACAAACGTGTTTTCGAATTATAGTCGCGCGTCGTTGGGTAAGGCAGTCAAAAATTCGTTTCCCTCAGCGGAGTTTCCTCGGTCTGACCTTGCTATTGCATCATGAACTGGAAGAGAACTAGTACTAATGCAAGCAAGGGGACCATTCCTGCTCATCCATGTTTGAAATTTCAAGTCCGGGCAAAGGATAGCGGTGGTGTGCTGATCATGGCTGGATGAACGATGACACGGAACGCATGCGTAGTATGAATTATACATTTGAAAAAAAGACGCGCTTGCTCCGCATGGTATGTGAACCTCAACCGATGGGAAAAGAGGTGGTTCAGCATGGGTGAATGGCAAGAATCCCGACTCGATCGATTGAGTCGTGTGATTGATATGGGGTTAAAAAGCAAAGATCTGAGGCTTGCACGTGATGACTTAAATATCCGCATTAAACACGTCAAGAATGTCAATCGTGAGAGCAGCTTAGGAGAGAAAATGGAGAGATGAAAGAACACATGGTGCCTCATTAGGTTACTCTTTTTCTCCTAGACTTCTGCCTGACCAACTTCTTCTCATGGCATACTTCCGGCTGCTATTGAATCCCTTCACATCGTTGATGTTCGCACGGGAGAGCCGGAAGTTTATCATCACCTTTAATTTCGTGGGTAGACGAAGACCACCGATAAACTGGATCGCTGATTATATGTTATTTTACGTTCACGGGTATACACGATAATACACTCCAATGCACACAGAGAAACAGTATTCATCGCCGAATTTTTGGTTTCATTAGTACAAGCACAAACAAATTTTCCAGTGGCCCAACTTATAGAAAATGAAGTTCAAAATAAATAACTGTTCGTACATAAGAGAATATTCAAGTTATCTATTTTAACTGCTTTTAACGGAAAACAGATTAAATATCAATTTACTGTTCAATCAAAGACTTTCAGCGACACAGCCAGCCAGCTCTTATCACACCTTATGTTATATATTTTTATTTCTACTCGTTCGAGATAGAGGTGACGTGACAGGGGATTTACAGAATTTATATTGCACGCTGAAAACGAGGCCAGTCGGGTCCGTTGAATAAGTGGCATGAAAACCATAAAAGTTAGCGTAACCAACAATTTCTCCATTCCATATTTTATTCCTCCGACCAAGGTACAAGAAATGTCGGCATCTCATAAACGATTTCCTTAGGCGAGAGTACAAGCCAGCAACCACTTAAATCCCTTCTCTAAACTTTACTTTTATGCACTGCACGGGCGATCGTATGGAAAGAAAATCTTTCTGTAATGACGGCACGCTTTCTCAAATATTAAACGATGAAGAAGGCCGAGGAATATTTCGACCTTTTGCCATCGGAACCGGAACGGAAATGCCAACACCAGTCTCGAAAGGCATCTCTGCATCACTCGAGCGAGGGCTTAATTGAATCTTTCATCGAACACATCAGTGACTAATAATAAAGTGAGATAGGCTTTTCTTTTGTAGGAATAAAAGCATATTGGAAATGATTCAAGCACGCAGCTTATTCTATGTTTGGAAACTCCACAGACTAAGAATTAGAAAAAAATTTATGTATGTATTTCATAGAAAGATCAATATGTTATGTACAAATTATAAACTTTTCTATCTGTTGAGAAACTATAAAAGAACGAGAAAAACATAAGCGATGAAGGAATGACGAAAACAATTTCATAGTGAAAGCAATTTCATGGAAATTTTACTGAAAAAAACTTGAGCGACAAAATAATTTAATGTATGGTGATAATTATTTAGCCATATGGAATACGTCATTTATTTTAGCAGGTAAATTATTTAGATATGGACAACGTCAGTTATTTTATTACCAAGAATTGAAAGATTAAAACTCAACTATTTTTCTACCGGACTAGTGGTTCTTTCATAATTAAATAAAAGTACGAGTCACTTGAAGCAAACAAGAATAATCATAGGTTTTTATTTCGAAAATGTTCACTGACTTATATATGATGAGCTTTCAACACATCCGCTATAAGCATAAGAGAATACCCCATTGTAATGAATATCGTATAAGGAAATAGCACAAGAGTATAACTTGCGGCATAAAGATGCCTAAACAATGGCAGTTCATGTGATTTAGAGATTATTCCGGTAACTTAACTACTTCCTAGAGAGAAAACGCCAGTATGAGTATATCACACGATTGAGATACTGCGATTAATAATAAAAAGTCATCACCTAAAAATAAACCAGTTTTTTCCATATAAGCTGATATGAAATACTATTTGCGATAAATTGTAAGTTTACTTAAAAAATCATTTTAACTGATTATGCAAATTAAAAATTAGTTTTAATTTTGCTAATCCGACATCACAAGGAGTAAAGTATAATGCGCAGGGTTCCAAGTAAACGCTGAAAAATGTAATCAGCCAAAATTTCAGTGACTCAGCGTAGATACCTAACTATTGCTCACTTTATGAGGTTTATCTTTGAAATTACGCTGATATCGGATATTATGCACAAAATTCCAAGCGATCGACGAATCGGTGATGAATTTACTCCCAAACAGGCAGAAGTGCATAATGATTTGATAAATTCTAAAAATAAAGATAACACAATAAAGCAGAGTGGAAGAGGAAAAGAAAAAAACTGCGCAGCAAAGGTTAACTTTGGGGACCGCTTTTATCCGTGACGCTACTATTAAGGAGGATGAACAACAAGAACTCACGTAGCGCGACTCAAACACGAGTGCTCGTCTCGTAAATGCGTGAGTCATGAAATGGCCACGCAAATGCCTATTTCGGGTAACATTCCATCCTATAACTAAATACACGCATCAATAGTATCAATGCCGAAGTGTCTGAAAGCATAAGGTATCTGATTAAGATAACTGCTATAACCGTAGTATGTGTGACCCGCGTTCATGTCTCCACGTCAAATGCCATTTCTAATTGCAGAAGGGGCGTTTTTATTTCAATTCTGATTTGTATTGAAATTTCGCCGTGTTGACTTCATCCCCACGTCAAAAGCAATGACCAAGTATAAATTCAATTCATTAAATACTCAGGAATAATTCTGAAATATTCCAACGACCGTATTACTTATGAGTCAGTTACCTATCACATATGACCTACTCCAGTAACTTTCTCAACTGTGTGCAAAGAGCACTGTTTTGTTAAAAATTGAAATTAATAACACATATACTCTCTTATTCACACCTGTGATATGCTATGGTTCATTATTTATCATTGCAATTCTTTTCGAAAGTAAATCATAACAACTTTGTTATTATTTGATCATTGCGACAAAGAACGTTACATGCACGCCAGAATGAATAATGAACAGAAAATAACCTCGTTTTTTGAAACAACTTCCTTTTGCGGGTTGTGGCATCAGTAGTAGCTTCGAAACAACATGAAATAATAATAATACCTTAAACCTTTTTCAAGTAAGTACTAAGCATGGAGTGAAACGTTTCAAGTAGGAACGAATGTGACTCAAATCAATCAGGGTGAAACTAGATATTATAGAGGAATGAATTTGGGTAATTTACTGATGTCCGCTTACAGAAAAGGCTTAAATTAATTCCTGATATGAACTGGCAAAGATGACGAAATAGAAAATATCCAGTATGGGTAGAATTTACTAAGGAATACATTCCATAATTTTACGCAAGGGGGATGGAAAACGTGGAAGAACTCCCAACTCTAGGGCTATTTTGTGTCAAAATTTAGGCGAAATAACACGCACGTCGACAGCGATGATTCCCGCCTCTGAATTCCAAAGGAGAAGGCATGGACATGTTTACCATTAGTTCTTTTTCCCTCTCCCCACTTTGAAGGTCACCTGTGAGTGTGCACGCCAAAATGGTATCATTCTTTCAACTCACCCCGCCCATCGTACCCCGGCACAGGTCAGGTAGAAGAGGCCGGAGACAATGCCGAGGGCAACGCCCACGGACACTCCCGCTGTCACACCGTTGGTCAAAATGGTTGATACGCTGGCTGCGGTGATACCAGGCACCGTCGCCATCCCGAATATCTCGAATCAGCCTTTTGCGATAGACGGTTATGGTCCGAGACGAACATTTAACACGATGAAGGCGGGGCCGAAAAACCGCGATGCCCAAGGATTTCCAAGACCATTCAAGATGCACTTACTCTCTCCAAACAAGATATCCAGAGGGCACACAACAAGATACACAAAGCAGCACCACCGGCCGAATCAGCACACAGCTTGAGATCACTCACGAGGGAGGGAGGTGGACGGTTGGAATACTTTTCCTTTCGCCCGCCCTCAAAGCAATTTCATAAAAGCCGACCGTGCGGGAGCCCGGAGTGTTCTGAGAAGCCACGGCAAATGGAACGACTGCGTTCGGCGGCAGTCCACCTCCCCTGGGGTGGGAGTGTGAGAGTGGCGAGTCGGAGGGAGAGAGATATTATTAGGAGGATAAGCAAGCATGTGTCCTACTGGTCCAAGATGTCCACGCTTCGCCGATAACACCTCACGCACACCCGGTGATCCGAATGGAAATTAATTTATGAAACACCGACGTAGCACATCACCTGCACAGTCTGCGCTGTTCTGGTCACCTCGCTAGAGACAGTCACTTTAAAGGTGCCGCGCTCATCCTCGAGGCGAAAAGCGCTCACACATAGAGGGTTACGAGTGCGTTTCGAAGGGAGCAGGAGAAGAATAGGGCGTGCTGGTGCTTGCGTAGGTGGGAGGTGTTGTTGTGCGGAGCGGACTGAAGCCAAGAGAACAGTGATGAGTCGGTTTGTTGGTTAGGGGCCCTCGAGGGCAGCGGTGTCCTCCTTTTTCCTCCTCCTCCTCCTATCTCTGCCTCACCGATGGCGAGAGAGAGAAGGAAGAGTTGAGAGATGTTGAAGGGACGGGTCGGGGAAAGGGAGAGAGACTTTGGTGGGGGAGTGGAGCGGGTGGGAGGAGGAGAGACCGTCTTGGAGGGCGAGAGGGGTTCCAACTTCGGGAGATGGTGGGGGGTGAGAGGCGAGCGCGGGGGGAGGAGAGGGTGAAGAAGGAAAGCTACTCCTTAAGGAGTGAAAGATCTCCAATCTCTCCTCTCCCTCGCTCCCAGCCCTCCCCCATCCACCTTCAACTTAAAAACTCCCGTCCTATAAGCTCTCACTTGCGTTAAAAACTATCTCTCCCTTTCGGATGACTGGGACCCTCCTCCTTCTCCCCCCTGAAAGCCATCCATTCAAGTTCGTTTTCACCTTCTCTCATTCGCTCCCAAGAGGAAAGGCAATTCACAAGTGCACGGGACATCCGCGCATATCACGCGCGTAGTGGCTCCGTTCTTTAATGGTCTCAGTCCGGTACATTCCATTTTGTGGGATAATTTTCTTGAGTACCGGAACGTTTCGCGGGACTGATGGATAGATGTGACCGTGAGTAGTTTCGCGTGGAGGAGCTGGCGAACTTGGTTGGGAACAAATAAATAGGCAAAGTTATCATGTCCGTGGGGCGAATGGAGTGGAAGGATCATTCCTGGGACGGGAAACAGATGCCAATTTGTATTCTGGCAGCACCTCCCAGTCCTTTACATTTTCGTGATATCTCATCCCCGCTGGTACGATTCCATTCTATATGTCCACCTCCCCTTGCGTTGAACTGGTAGGCCACCGGGTGTTATGGGACCACGGGGGGAAACGATTTCGGGGGCCGAACGATTTTGGCCTCGATTTTCTTTTTCTTTTTGTCATTTGGATACATGCAAACATCCTGTTCCCACCTGAAAAACCCCGACGACGGGAGTTTCGTGGGCGACGAAAGATAAAGACGAGAGAGAATTCGGTCGAGTACCGTTCGGCGGAACTCGACCGACTCCACCCTCGCCAACTAACATTTTTCCGCGTGCGTGAAGGAATCGACATGCTGGCTCCTCGCCCGAAAAAAATTATGATCGAGCTTAGTGGCTTAGCCTAGCTTGATGGATGGATCGTTGGATTTTCTTCCCCGCTGTATGACATAAGCTTGAGCGGCACAAGTAGTAGGAGTGAGCGAGTAATAGGGGACACGAGTTTACAGAGAAGGGGAAAAAGAGGAGGCGACCTTGCGAAACATTCACGCAAGGCAACACTTGAGGTAGAGGCGGGGAGCATGAAAGGCGACGAAGGACGTGGGAGGGCGGCTTTACCCATCGAGAGCAAAAGGAGCGAGGGGTTGGTGTGTCGAAGTGGTTCTGGGTGGTTGCATACTTCGAGGAAAGAGCCTCCTGACGCCACACAAGCCGGACAAGTTCTTTCCCGCAAGCAGAGCAACCCCATAGAGTTTTCTGGCACCGTTTTCTATCAAAATTATTTTACAATGATGACCCTTTTTCTTGCGTTTGTTCTCTTCAAGTTTCATACTTGTATAATGGTTAACTGTTAATAATATTCCCAGCCCTTTTTCCAATGCCATAATCCCGCATTAGTATCCATAGTTGATTCCGTAATAATTACCGGAAACTTGAGGGGATCGCATTAACATCCGATGAAGGACGTTTTGGCTTCGGAATAACCATTCATCAAGCTAATGACGTCCCTCATCAACGAATACAGACTTTCACTCAATATGCCGTTCCTCCTTCTAGAATAACTTCCGATGGAAGCGGTACATAATCATAAATAAGCTGGATGACCGCTGTAGGTGGTATGGATAGAGCACAATTTAATCCTTATGTGGTAGTTATACATGTACTTAAGGTAGAAAGACTAGATATTAGTTTTAAGGAATGTAAAGGAACACAGATCATTTAATTATCACACTGACTATTCTTGATGCATAAGCATAACGACTGGAATTCAGCACTAGTAAACCCAGCAGGGCACTTCCATTGACGGTGCAAAATCTGACGGGTTGACCTGGCCAGTTGTCCAATTTTAACCCTCTAACGCTCTAGATCTCTCAATAATCTTTATCTATCAGTATTTTTATCCGGACCTATAGAACATCAGCACCACATCTTTCAATTAATTTAAAGGAAAAACCCATAATATGAGCATTATTTTCCTAATAATATTCGCTTCGAAAAAACAAATAACTGAATACTACACTATTTTTTGTAAATTGGATCTTATTTCCCAATAAAGGCAATTAAAATGTTTTTATAAAAACACGAACACCTGTAAACCTAATTCTCTAGCGGAACTCTTCTGACCACTGAACAAACAAATAAATAATACAGTACTTAAATTAAACATCTCATACAGGGTGCAGCAACATTACTTCTTTTTTCAAACGCAAAACGCTTTCAAAAAGGGAAGTACGTTGCCGCACCCTGTACTTTTTACTCATTTTTATAACTTTATTGCATATTGCATGAACTCTACTAACTGGTAACGGAAGAACTCACTACCTATCAGGATTTAACATCCCTAATGACTCAAACACTTACGAAAAACCCTTTAAAATATGGCATTGTGAACGTGAGCATTTTTCCCAACTTAAAATTTTTACTAAAAAACAGGAAACAACAAATGATGAAATTGTAATTAGATGCATTCATATAAGTCGGCATAAGAAGCAGCTCCATTACTCCAATTTCCTGATGGAAGCACGATTAGTTTCCTGTTCTTGATTTATCATGCATCCAGCATTCTTAATTGATTAAATACAATTCATCAAGCTAAATAAGATTTATAATTAACTTTCATTCAAAATTATATCCACTCACTACCGACGTGAGGAAGCAATAGAGACAGGGTTGAGATACAAATTCGAAGTTCCTTCATCTAATATCATCTAAATCATACATGTCTGATTACGACATGTTCCGTAATTTTCCATGCATAGATACTGATGCAACGGGGTCTTCCCGGAATCAAGCTTTTTAAAAGGTCTACTAAAAATTACAAGAAGATAAAAAATTGATTGACATTCGATAACCTGAAGTCAAAGGGTGAATGGGAAAAAGATGGCGAACGAATAATGAAGGATAAATTTCCTCAATTCCCATCAAACATTTTTTATCGTGATATGCGGTGTGACAAGGACGAAAATTATAATACCGCTTTGACGCAACGGATAATTAAGAACGCGAAGGCAGCATACGAAACATTGCGAGAGAACGTCATTTTTTTTGTTTCAAATTTTTTTTCAGAACTAGTGAAGAGCGCGACCTTGGTTAAGAAAGAAGTTACACAATATCAATAATTCTCAAATGCTTTCCAAAGTTTTTAAAGAATGACGGAAGCTGAATACTGACTGGTGACATTTATAAATGTTAACTAATATCATTTGGTATTAATTAAACAAGCTGAAAATTATATACGCAAAAGCGTTTGTAGTGCGTGATTTATTGTTTTGCCAGCCTCTAAACTCGGGAGTTTCCATGCATACAAAAGCATAACCAATCCTCCAACGTAAGTATTTCCAAGAGACAAAATATGCTTAAAAAATTGAATGAAATACGCTAAGGCAAAATGCAAATTCAAATCACTGGAAAACCTCAAATTTTCACATGAGAATTAAAGGCTCATGTCCCTTATTATTTGTTACTGCGTACGTTTGGATGAATTTACACTTATTTTTTAACTCCATAAAACATGATGTTATTTCGTAGAGAAGGTTTTCTTAACCAGGGTAAAAACATTATGCATTAGTACGAAGGAAGACTATGAAATAAAGGATTCCGGTAGTTCCATGAATCCCAATTCGAAATGGTTATTCATGGTCATGGTTCATTGATCGCAATTTCATATTGATACAATTGGTGTTTGCGAAATTTGAATAACTATTTTACTCTTGCTGTAGAGTAGGTAATCAGCAGTATCAGCAAGTATTCACCACTATATAACACCGCACTAAATTTTCGAATTAGTAGTGATCCATTTTTTTTATTTTCAGAGTAAATTAGTTCACAAAACCTTCACGTGGTAAACAAAAACGTTATTTGATACCTAGCAAGATTATGTGATGAAGCTATGGGAAGTTATAACAATTGTAATATGCAGGTGAATTTAAATTATACATGTATTGTTTTTTTAAAATCTAAGAATATATTTTCCCTTGAAAAGTTCCAGTTTGATAATTCCAAAAAAATTGAAGAAATTAACACGTAGAAATCCGCAGTTCACATGTGATATGTGAACTGCGTACGATTGGAGGTGTTCGCGCAAGAAAAAAATCTTCACGTCGCTAACCCAGGGAAATGGAATCAGAGGCCGTGATGATAGATAAAATAAAGGTATTTCACATGCTACTTTCAGTTCCTAGCTATCTTCCGGGAGAGTGGCCTCACGAAGCAGTCTTCCTTTTCATTTTCTGCGGAGGTCATCTCATTAGATAAAATAAAGGAAACGAAGAAGATGATCATCGACGCCATCGTTTTCCGTGGAGACCTATTTACCGGCGGGAAGATATGGAAAAGGAAGCAACCAAGGTGGGCAAATAGGAAAACTGAGGAAAGATAATGGCACTCCCGCGTTACACAATGCTTCCCCCATCTCTCCCCTCTTCGACCCTTTCCACACCTTTCCTTTCCATGCCACGGAACAATATCGCGAGATATTACGCAGTAAACGTTCCTCCGAAGTGTAAAAAATCGCGATACGCACGGGCATTAGGCAATTTTATCGAGTTATCCGGAACCAGCTGAAAAAAAACGTGGTGGCGTGGTAATATCCGTCAAATGGACGACAAAGGAAATTTATGCGATTAAGATAATTAAGAGAAAGGATTTTGAAAATAAATTAACATTTGTAATTTTCCAAGTCATACATATTATACAACGGATTTTAGCTCAATGATCGTAGAACCAATCATAACACCCAAGGGAAGGGACAGCTTTGTGACGGGAGCTTAATTAAAGGAGAAAGAATATGCAAATAGAAGGAAATATTTATATATACATATATAGATATATGTGGGTCGCGGTGGTCTAGCGGGTAGAGCGTTGGACTGCTGACCAGAGGGTCCCGGGTTCGATTCCCGGGCAAGGCACCTGCAGCTCCACCCAAGCTTGTTGATTTTTCGGGTACCAGATCTTCCTGGGAAACCATAACCCGGCACAGGGAAAGGAACCCCCTACCCTGATGTGTATATATTAATCAAACAGTTTCATTTGAATAATACTGCGAAAAACTTATTCGCCGAAATTAAACGAGGAATTCACTAACTCTGGTATAGAAGTTATTTTCGGAGATAGTTGTCTTTTACTTGAACATTATCAAACCTCACATCTTTGATTACAGAGTACTAGAGTCATTAGTCGCGACCTCATACTTAACAAATGTGAAAAATCACTCACAGAAATTCGTGACGCACTCCTTACGTCAATCAGAGGTCCTGTGGAACAGCGAAAAAATACTATTGGCGTTGTAAAAAATAATGTAACCTGGATCACCGCTCCATAAAAAGCAAGTCCAATGATGCAAACGCCTCATTTCATTGGCAACTACGAGTCTAAACGCGAGAAAAAAGAGTATTAATAGAGTTCAAGACATGATGCTTTCCAACGCGTCATCTTTCCTCTAAGTTAGAGGTGTGGAAATAATGAAAGAGAGCATGAATAATGGAAATAGAAGATAAAGTGGAAAATGAACAATCGGCACAATTAGTCATGCGCATTATCGAGAGAGTTCACGTATAAAAAAACTACTGAATAATAAAAATTTAGCTCAAATTTGGAAAACAATTTAAAACATTTTTGGGAAGGAGAAACTTTAACTACAAGATAAGGCTAAATATAAGGCCAAACTGAGTTATTTCAATCTATACATGTATTTAATGTCAGACTCAACCTTAAATCCTCTTTAACTAAATGGTGAAAAGATATTAATTGGTAATTTACTTGGTTTTCACCATTGAGCAGAAAATTAGATCTCAAATTTTTAATGTATACGTATAGAGGGCATATTTTATTTTTAAAAATAGTTATGTTTAAATTCGTAAGAGATATCAAGTATGGCAAGTTTAAAATGCAACAATTTCAGAGAGTAAAAATCATTCGCCTTGACCGGGATTCGAACCCGGATCCCTCGATATCCGGCCGAGTACGTAAAATCAGTAAAAGTGTGCACTTAAGGCGTTTTCAATTTTAAATTTATGAAACTGTCATATCTGGTATGTACGTAACATGAGGGGATAGGCATTTAGCAATTATTTTAGGTAATCTACCAGTTAAGGTAAGTTTTGGATGGATAAAACTACCAAATAAATACTTTGCGACTCCTAATAAAACACAATCCACTAACTTACTCTACGTCAAATCCTTCTGCATCCATTTAGTAATATCTAACAGGTACAATGGTCCAGCAAGCTTGGCGATTAATAACATGCGGAGGAAGGGAAGATGATAGTTACTATGGTACTGTCGTATTTTCTCATTAAAATATTAATTAGAGTCTGAAAAACTGAAAAGGAAGAACGGGTATATTTAATATATATTATTAAAAGAGGCTGGGGTGAAATTGTCAACGTTAATATGAGCATGAAAGAAAGGCACATGAGAATAATTAAAAAGGTGCGACAGAATAAATGTGGACAGTTGTCAAGGTTAAAGAAGCATCAAGATCAGTCCCACAGTTATATTGGCTCAATGAATCAGCCGACAGATAACTCTGGCATCTATCAAACGACTTGGGGAATGTTCTGTGGTCTAATGCACGAATAACCTCAAAAATGTGTAAGCGTAAAGTTCTTGATTCTTCTTTGTTCATTACAATGGAATTCCACTAAGTATCGGCCTCAACTAGACTATTTTCGATAACCATATCACTTCACAATCTTAACATAGAGGTATACTTATCAGTTTACAGCCGAAAAGCAATCTTAAGAAAAGAGAGCATGCCGTTCAAGCAAATAATAAAGATACATGCATATTCGATGTTTTCAGGCTTAAATTTACAGAAATCCATAATCCCTAAAGTAAAAAAACAATATATCTTTAACAAAAAAATATTAAAATTTTAATTGATATGAAATTTCAATATTTAAATTTAAAAGGTAATTTATGAAAATGAGCTCGGAGAACTATTTTATGAACTTGATACGCAGCACACCAAGGAGCATATCTAATCATGATTTAATACTATGTTTAATTTGGTAGTTATGATGAACATTAAACCGACAAAAAATGTTGATATTATTTCTCTGAGAATTCTACAACGGCCGAAAAAGAAAAATATGCTGGCTCATTGATTGCAAAAACATTTTGGAAACATCCGAGCACAGAAATATGTTAAGGTAGATACGTATACATATAGTATGAGCTAGTAAAGTTGGGCTCTGCAGTGTTTCCGTTACGAAGAGCAAAGAAAGCTGTTGGCACTCCTTGAAAACAAGTTCACGGGTGGGAGCTGGGAATGCCTGAGGAGATTGAGTGGAGAACACAATAAGAGTGCACAGAGCGGGAGAGATCATTTACCTAAACTTTTACAAGAGGAGGGGAGAAGGATATCGCGCAAGAGGCGTGGCCTTGGCATGGGAGAGGAACGGGTGGAGAATCGGAAACAATTGCGTGGCGACATTTCATGGAAAAAAAGAGTGACATCAGGTGATGAAAATAGCCTTCTCTCGATTTTTTTTTGCAAGAAAGATACACGATATGTTTTCTCGTGAAAAGGAGTTTGATTGAATTTGAAAATAAGCACTAACGGGAATAAAAAGGTGATCATTGACTCACTTAAAATTCTCCTATGCTCATTAAAAATTTGACCATGAACCTTGAAGAAAAAGGATTATTTACACAGAGTAAGTACTTGACCACCAGTCGGGCATCTTTACAGAGATCACAACGGGTAGGAAGCGGCTGGAAAGTGAAAACAAACCAGTTTTCAATGAGAAAAGTCTCCAAGTCTCCGACCCTGTGCTCAACATACAAGGTTTATCCGAAAAATAGAAGGACTGACACGATTAAAAAAGCATTATGGCCAGAATTCATACATTTACTCTAAAGTTTTCGAAGTAGCACCCTTGTGCGTCCACACACCGCTGACAGCGGGGTTACCACGCCTCCCACGCCTTCTTGAAGGCGGTGCCTGGAATGCTGCGAAGCCCCCTCGTCACGGCACGTTGTAACGCTTCCACCGAACCGCGGTGACGTCCTTTGAGCATGGATTTGAGGCGGAGGAAAAGGAAGAATTCTGGTGGGGCATTGTCTAAAAATTTGGATCATCACTCACATGGTCGAGACTCTTGGCGGATCCGCGTGCGAGTTTCCTTTTGTTCGTCCGAGAGCACTCGCGGCACCAACTTCGCACACGCCTTTCTTATGCCCATATTTTAGCTCACAAGTCGATGCACATAACTTTTAGGGATGCCAAGTTCATCAGAAACCTTACGAAACTCAATCTGCCATCCTTGTCCAACAAAGCCTTCACTCTTGCAAGATTTTCGTCATTTTTTGAGATCGAAGGGCGTCCTGAAAGTTCGGCGTCTTCAACATCTTCTTTACCCGCCCAAAACGACTTGTGTAATTTAAAAACACCCGATCCACTCACGTCGTTACCACCATAAGCTGCCTAGAGCATGTCATAAGTCTTTTTCCCGGTTTTGTCCAGTTTCACGCAAAATTTGATGGCGTAGGGTTGTTTCAGTGATCCGTTCATGACGGAGCGTAACGAGGTCACGTTACAGAGGCTTCGTAAACGAACTATCCGCTTGAAGACACAGATTGAAGGGGAAATTTTTGGACAGGGAGATGCAAAATTACTGATCGAACTGAAAAAAAATTTTATTATAGCTTCAAAACACAAAATAACTGAAAACGAAGCCAAAACCTTGTAAAACAAAAAGTGTACCTCGTATTTCCCGCTAGATCACTAAATTATTTAATTGGAATTTGAAGGAGCTAATTGCAGTGAAATAGCACCCACTCTGTGTCATTTGTCCTGAAAACTTAAGAATAAATGAGCTCGTTCCTGAATTTGTCTTCCCTAATTAGTTCTTTTTACAATCAGATCACATTTATAAAAGTTGAAAAAATACATACGACTACAGATTATGGGACTCTTTTGTGCGAATAGCTGAATGGAAACATCTCAGAGCACCCAACACCTAATCCAATCTATTAAAAGCCATTTCTTCCTTTGGTGGTCACATCATATACCTTACAGCATAAACATTAAATATTGGCAATAAGTATATGTAAATGATTTCGTGCAAAAGGGCATTCATAATAACAACTTCCATGACGGAATCAGGGTTACAAACCTCGAATTTTGATTACCCCGTTCGCACTAAAAAAATATTTTTCCCATCAGTTCAGTACTTGGTTTTATCACCATTGAACGAAATGTATGGTTATCTTTTTCTAAAGTTTATGTCGTGAATACTCGTTTTAACTTCAACAACGGAATAGAATACTTCCAACAGGGCAGAAAAGCTTTTTTGTCATTGTTATTGAGTTTTAGTTTCTCATTGTCATAGACTTCGGTTTTCACCCAATGCAGGTATAATTTTAGTAATGCATAAATTCATTTGAAACCCTTAACATAGCTAATCAGTTCAAAATATTCTGCATCCACTTTTCTTGTCTCCTTTGGATTTATTCCAAAAATCCCCCCTCCATCTCAACCATGTTTAGTACATATTTACTTATCTACCTTTCCGACGTATCCAGACTCCGGTCTTAGAATCTTCATATAGCGGTCATACTAAAAAAACATCACCACAGTACCACAGTAATCAACCCGAACCCATCAGTCTGTTTGGTAGGTGTTGGTAGAGATTAGCCAGTACTAAGCCCGAAAGCGTGTGAAATTCATAAATCAGGGTAGCCGAGGCCAGTTCCTTTCCCTGTGCCGGCTATGGTTTCCCAGGAACATCTGGTACCCCCGAAAACTCACGTAGCATGAGCGGAACTTAGGGTGCCCAGGGAGGCCCGGGAATCGAACTCGGTCCCTCCGGACAGTAGTTCGACGCTCTACCTTTGGACTACGGTAATACTATTATGGAAAATTTAGTGCATTTCTCTCCATTTTGAAATGAAGCTTTGAAGGGTATTTATGAAATTTAGCTCCAGAAAATCATGTTTATTTTGCATGGCTTTACTTAAAAGACATATTTCTTCAGTACGCTCAATAGATATATTGAAATTAGCAGAGCATATCAAATAATTAAGATGAGTGAGCTTGGCATTAACAGAAATATATTTTGGTCGCCCCTATTTTTTTCCAAATTGAATTATTCAATTATTCTACTTGTACTACGGCAAAAATCAGCTCATGTATTCATTAATTCATCAACGTTATTTATATGAGATTGACTCAATGATGTTTAGACAGTGCACCATGTCTTTAAGTAACAACACCTAGGTCGTAAACTAAAACGTTTTATTTGGAAAATTAAATTTCTTGGCAATAGCAACCGCTGAAAATAGTTTGCTTTGTGAATGGTTTTTACCAACCATATTTATAAGGAATCTGCGATATCATATTTTATATCCTATTCGCTGTAGACATCATTCGCGAGACCCTTCTTAGCAGATTCAATCTCAAAATCCCAGCTTCTGTGGTTTAGTTTTAGTGGAACCTTAGGAGAACAAATCCGATTTCGGTATGGTTACTCTCAAAATATAAACGCAGTTCATTCGCAAGTTTCCTTCACAATTAAAACATGACGATTAGCTAGGGTGGCAAAATATAATCACAGTTGAATTATACTTGAATGTTCATGTTTGAGTTTATCACTAATTTCACCAGCTACAAGTTGAAATTTATCTATAAAGTGTGACATATGGCAGCACCAGGAATACGATGAGTACGTACTTAGGGTATTGCGGGTTATACATGTATATATTTTAAAGCATACTCGTATTTCTGGCCTACAGCGTGAGAAACTTTCTGTCACAATTGTCTAGAGGGGGCCACTGTTTGACTTATTTGATCCAGATGGCTTGCTTTTTTTACGAAAATCTTAACGATTATTTCAAGAAAAATCCATAATGGGCCTCATCGCAGATGATGCATAATCAAATTCTAAGAATAAAGATTCGCAGACAATTTAACCTTAAGAATGACTTCAATATTAACTTTTTACCGGACAAAATATATTTCCTCGCCTTTTACCGTTAATATTGAAAGATTCGTCAACTAAATGTCAACACTTGTATCTATGAACTTTGGAAACCGTATGCTAGACCACACAAAAGCACAGAGTAGATACTATTCAGCTTACATCTATTACGATGTTGAAAAATATGTAGCCACATCTCCGTTAAACGGAGTTGCGGGTACAGGAAAATCATTATTTTAGGGTTATTTTGATTTTTTCACATTTTTCATTAGCGTGAAAAGAAGTGTTTTAATTATATTAATTCTATTTACATAATGTATATTATATGCACAACGTCCTGCGTGTATTTAGAACTCGATTTATTAATTGTTATGCTTAGAACTTCTGGATTTATAGTAAAAGTATATGATACGATTTAAATCAATCAGAATCCTCAAACCCTTTTAAGCTTATTCGAAAAATATCAAAATAGTGGTATAAAGCATTTACCAATGCAAATTTCCTATGACACCGCTCGGAATGTCAAGTTCGTACAAAAGCAGGAAAAAAGACGCTGGTTCCGCTCCTACAGAACAAATCGCTTGTACCGTCGAGTTATTCATATTTTATTTTATTATTATTTTACTCTCCATACAAAAAGAAAGGCTTGTACTTTTCCACAGATTTTTTATTATATGGTACAACGCGTTTCACCGACTTACCTGATACCTGATGATGC